>WAAE01023349.1:116387-288758 GCA_013400495.1 Nicator chloris
CCCTAGAGCACCCAGTGCACCCCAGCTCAGCAGTGTCTCCAAGGCAGGAGGAGGAGAGGACACTTCAAAAGCAGCCCTTCCAGTTGCCTTTGCGGGGAATGAAGAGCCAGGGAAGTGCTGGTGGAGATTGAATCTAGTGATTACTTTAAGGGATTTGCTGTCTCTTTCTTATCCCTCTCTCTCTTTTTTTTTTCCTTTCTTTTTTTCTTTTCCCCCCCTTTTCCCTCCCTCTTATCCCTTTCGTGGTGCATTTGTCTTCGAGGAACCTGGGGTGTTCTTTTCATCAGTTCAATCTCTCTCTGGCACTTGAATCCTGATTGGCTGAAGGACTTAAGGGAAAAAAAATCTTTAATTAAGTAGATAATCTCTTCTTAGGAAGTTCTGCGGCTCCATTTCACCAGCCCCCTTTAGCTCTTACTTTAGGATTGGTTATCCTTTGCAGAAGGTGGGATTCAGGAGGCATCCACCTCTTCATCACACCAGGACTGCCGGGTGGAAAATAACTCCATCCCTTCCCTAAATTAGTTGTGCTTTTTTTTTTTTTTTTTTTTTTTTTCCTTTTCTCTGGTGGTGGTGGTATCCAAGTTTGGGGTTTTTTAGGATCTCCTTTCTCTCTCTTTATTTGGATTTTATATATCACATGGACCCTTATCTGGGCATCTTCTTCCTCACTCCCTTCTTCCAGTCCTGCTGTGCCTGGTGAGTATCAAGAGCATCTCAGTCTGTGTCACAGGCAGGTGCTCTTCCCAGATAGCCTAAGGAAATTCCTCCTCACCTTCCTAAACGTCTCCTCTTTCTTGCCTAGCTCAGTTCTGTCTTTAATGGAATCAGATATTTAACCAAGTCCCTACACACTCATTGGCAGAGAGGTTAGATCTATGAAAGTTTCCCTTTTTCCCTGTGCCCCCCAAAAATAACTAGGGGTCAGATTGTAAGCTGGGGTAAAATAGGGGAGAGTGGATCTGAGATCTAGCCCCTCACTTTCAAGTGGGAAGATAACACAAGCGAAGAGCCAGAGACTTCTGTTTTTCCAAAGGCTCTCAGTCAGCTTGTCTCGTCTTAATTAAATCAAGTGGGGCTTCTCTCATGCTCCCCAAAGAGGACAGTCTGTGATTAAGAGCTCAGAGTCTGCAGGGGTGAGTTAGATCCACAGGAGTGTCATTCTGGATGAGCAGCCCGAGAGCCAAGCTCCTTGGCACACACAAGGTCAGAATTACATGGCTGAAATTCATGTATAGGCTTTCCTGGGGAGAAGCTTTTGCTATGGTGATTGGTACAGCTTGGTTTCCAACACCTAAGTCCCATCAGACCAGTTCTGCTGTGCACAAATGTGTGGCCATCTCCTGTGGACCTCTTGCTTTGTCCTGAGGGCAGCATTATATTTATTTCCCAAAAAGTTCTTTTAAGGGTGAACAGAGAGATTATGCTTGCATCAAATCTTGTATCATTCCTTGTGGGATATATCAGTCCCATTCCCAAAGGGAAATAGACTCTGCAGGTATTTTTCCTATGTGATTTTTACTGAGTACCCAAACTTTTTTCTCAGTTGCCCTGGGGAATCTACTCAGCGGGTTACAGACTTATCTCTAATAGCAAGGAAAGTCTTTTACCATTCAATTACTAAAATCCCCTGCCTTCCCCATAGCAGATCTCTAGGGTTATTACCATAGATGGAGAAATCAAAATTACAAACAGAGAAACTAAAGAGTAAATGGGAAATCATTTCTGTTAATCTGGAAGTGAAATTTACGTTCTTTCAGAGATTTTCTACTCCCTTCATTAAAAGAATATGCAACAGTTCGTATATGTCTAAATGCTATAAAGCAGCAAACTCAAGATAAACCTGCCTTCTGGCACAAGGGGAATATGTACATTCTACAGAAAGGCTAGGCAAGAGCTCATGCTGATTTTATTGTTTTCTGCTCTTCCTGTGTACATGTCTTGCTTTCCTCCATAAAAAAGGTATAGAATATGTTAAAAGAAAAAACCTCAATATTTTAAAGAAACAGTTCAAAGGAGAGAAATTTTAGCACACAAAGTAGAGCTAAATATGGAAATCCAAGACATTTTCAGTCCAAAGTTGGATGTTTAAATTCCCTGTCTCTCAGCAGTTTTTATCTAAGAGAAAAATTTACAGACCAAGACAACCCCACTTCTCTCTGCATGTTGGTCATAGGTTGAGTTCCATAGAGGAAGGAAAATTGCAACCTTTATTTGAAATTATCATTTGGCAGACACTCTCCCTTAGTTTTTGAGGAGAAAAAAGACAAATTTGTGGGAATCATAAAATAATTCTGCTTGAAATTTATGCTGGTTTTCTCTATCTGATCCAACGACTTAAAACACAATGTTATTTTTTTTCTGTGGTTTAATCACAAGAATTGGGAGTGGGAGCATGGGGGGGAGCAATATAAAACAACAACAAAAATATGTTTTATATCTATCTATCTATCTATCTATCTATCTATCTATCTATCTATCTATCTATCTATCTATCTACCTAATCTATCTATCTATCTATCTATGTGTGTGGCCATTTCCCTTCTTTGAGTGTGGATTAGATTTTACCATTTCACAGACCATTCAACCAGTGTATTGTTTCTAGGTGATCAAAATCCTCAAAATAAATATAACAAAATAGAGAAAAATGAAAAAAAAAAAGAACTAAAGTTCCAAATGTTATTGAGTTGCTGCCCAGTCTCCTCTCCTGTGGGAATAATATAAAGATCTCTAGCTCAGTAGTTGGCTTCTAAATGTATTTTTTACACTTCAGCTATGGGGCTGCCTTTGGTTCCCAGCCTCCCTGATTTTCTAATAACCTTGGGGAACTCATATTGAGAACAAAACTCAGATCCAAAGGGAAATTCTATCCATTTTCTCTGTTTACAATAATGACAGTGAAGATGTAAATCCAAATTTACAATTTTCTAAAGAGCAGAACCAGCAGCACAGTAGCCTGAGTGGGTGGTAAGGTATCAGACAAATATTGTAATGAGAGATTAGATAAGGCTCTTAGGGCATATTAAACTGAGAAGTATGATGCTAAACTGAGGAGCATGATGTTATTGGTTAAAGTTGTAACTGAGACAGAATTATCAGAGGCTTATTAGTATTTGATATGAGTAAAATATAATGGGACAGATGCTTGGCAGGGTTCTTTGCTTTCAGATTCAATAAAACTATGATAGAAATCTCCTGCTGAAGACATTCACTAGCTTTGAGATAATTTTCTAATATTGGATCCAATGAAAATCTCTTGCCCTAGATTTACTTTTTACCTGGAGACATAGAGTTGTGCTGAGGGAAGCAGTGTGCCCTGGCCAGGGCCCTGCACAGGCTGAGGAGGGGGCAGAGGAACCTGGGGGTCTCCTCCCTCTACCTGCTTAGCTATGAGCCTGTTCCACTTCAGTCCATGTAATCCTGTCCTGCAGTTTGAAGATGAAGGGAAAGGGGTTTACACAGCTAGAAATCCCCTGAGCTTTCTCAGAGAAGAGAAATTACTTCAAGTGTCTCTTTTCATGTGTGTGGTATAAAAAAATCACCAAAGTCATAGGAATTGGGGTGGTTAACACCAGCTATGAATGCAACTACTTAGTTTAGCATTACATTCTTCTTTCCTCTACAATGGAATGAAAAGTTAGTAGAAATACATAATTTCTGTTTAAAAATTACACTACAGAGAATATAATGAAGAGAAATTTTGGTAATAATTCCTACTTGCAGCACAGAGATGATTCTAGACACACTGTCACTATTGTACTGCATCTGTGTAAGTAGTGGCTTAATTGCTCTCTGCCCTTACTGGAGACTATACACAGAATGGAGATGCATTTTTCCTAGCTAAATTACAAGAGCAAGGACAAAGCACACAGATTCTGTCTCCATTATTATCTTTCCTTCCCCCTCAACACAAGTAAGAAAAATTTCAGCCAGCCTCCAGCCCTATGACAGTCCCATCTCCCCTTCTGCTGAACCTACCTGAAGTTGCAAGAGTTAAATATTGGGGTGTCAAGTGCACCAAACACTTGAAAGATTGTGAATCCTTTATTTGTCTAAGTCCTGCAAATCCAGCCATCAGTCTGCCTGTCTGTTGATCTGAGAGCTCAAGGAAAATGCCTTCTGTCTCTCTGACTTTATAAACTGTTCAGAATATCCTGCTGGGAAATTGCTACTGTATCATTTACTCAGCTGCAGATGGAGAATTGGCATATCCTGAACTTGCCCTTTTTGTGAACCCTGAAGTTTATTCTGGAAGGAACAGTTCCTCTGCTTCAATGCAGTCATGTCAATTGACTCCTGCTAACAGGCTGGTTTGCTGTAAACTCTGATGTTGTGGATTACCGTTCTCCTCCTAAAGCCGTCCTTGCAACTTCTCAGATGTTCCTAATCCAAGGGTTTGAGGCAAATCCCTCCTATACATTGTGAATTTGGGTTTTCCTACCCACATGGGAAGAAATGCAGATGGGATATATCTCTTGTTTTGGTGACAAAAGCAAGATAAGAGAGGACTCGCAATTTCCTAGCTCTTGCCTACGCAGGAGCATTTTACCAGAGTTTTCTCACAGCTGCTGCCAGGGGCTCAGATTCACACTGACACCATCCTGAGTGTGGTCCCCATAGCAAAGCATTTAAGGTCAAGGCAATGGACAGAAGGGAAACCAGATGGAAAAATGACTTGTTCATGCTGCTACCCAGTTGCGTTAGGATGGGGACCCATGGTGCTTACACAGTCTGATTAGCCCCAGGTTCATGGCCCTGTGTGATTCAGGTCACCCGATGCTCTAATCACTCGGCTACAGATGCCGTCTCTCCAAGTCCCAGGAAATATTTAATTAGCTGTACAATGCAGAAGCAGCTTCCAAAGGAAAATTCCTCTGCAAAACAACCATCAACTTCGTGCTAAAGTACCTATGGGGGCTGGAGCACAGCCGGGTCTGAATCCCAAGCCTGGAACAAAGGGAAAGAATCTCCTGTTCTTGCAGTGCCTTGGTTGCAGCCTGCTACTGTTTTGACCCAGGGGAATCTTTCCCAAAGCAAGCTTCATCAATATAAACACATTTTCACAAAAAAAAAAAATCCCACAAAAACCAAACCAAAACAAAAGAAAGTTAGACTTGCCAGAATGAAATGCTGCAAGCTCATTCTCCTAATTCTTCCTAAACTGTAACAGCAAAGATCAGGTTTCTCATGATTTTGACCAAGCTAAAGTAATGAGACGTCCTTTTGTGGTTTATTTTGGAAAGGATCTCTGTGGGTGCAGTTCTAGTGGAGGCGAAGTGGGCTTGCTAACTGCACAAGTGGTTTTCCAGGACAGGACAGCATCCTCTCTCAATCTCTCACATGTCTGATGTCTGGGCACCAGTCCTGCTACCCTGTTTGTCCTTGTATCTACAGTAGGGCTGCACTTTGACTCTCAGCTTTGGACAGTAGTGCCTGCTTCTGCCTGTGCTTGAGCCCACCCTGGGATGCCCCCACAGTGTCTGTGCTGGATTTGTAGCACAAAAAGACAGTATCTTTCTCTCCCTTACGAGGGAATACTTTTGGCTCATTTGAAGCAGAACATAATCTCGAGAAGAAACTGAAGAGCCAAGTTTCTATCAGTGCATGCTCTGTCATTTTCCCAATCACTCACTCGCTGCAAGGTCTCAATCCACTCATTCCACCTCTCTGGCCTCAGTGTCCTCTCTGGGTGATAACGGCACTGACACATTTCTCTGAAGTGCTGGGTTTCAGTAGGGAAAATGTTCCACAGACTCATCAGCAAGAGTGATCAGTGTTATTTTACAAACCTGGCAAGAGTGGAATTAGGTGTTTTTAGGAGTGTCTTTTCATATTTCATTTCTGACTTGGGATATTTGGAGTTGGCTCTTGGGCTTTTTCAAAGTGTCAGTCCTTTCTGCAATGATGCAGCTAAGCAGGATTCACCTAGCCATTCTCCAGATTATGCAGGTCGTCACTGCACCACATGGAGTGCTAATGCTGACTGACCATTTCCACAGAAACAGTCTTTCTTACTGGAGAAAGACTCAGACCAGAGAGCATCAGTTCTGCAAGGCCATAGGGAGAGTGTTGGAGACAAGCCACACTGCCTGACCCTTGGAGGTGATCCCTCCACACCTTCAGTGGGAAGACCAGAAAATTTTGTCTAGGACCTCCCACTCACTCCAAACCCCCAAGGTCCCCTGCACAGTGTCCAGGAAGATGGGAAGGACATGCATATTTCTGCTCAGCCATCACCATAACTTGACCAAGAGGAGAGTGTCAGCAGTCAGACATGGCACCACAGGAAAACAAGGGACAGTGATGCGGAGAGATGCATCTGAACACATACTGCAAAGGAGCAGCCGTGTGATGCCCTCCTTCCCTCAGCATGGTCCCACTCCTGAGGCTGGGGGAAATGCTACCCTAGGTTTAGTCAAGTGAGGTAAAAAGCAAGGCCAGGGGAACAGGAAAGCTAAATAATGGGTGGACTGGTACAAAGGGCAGCTGAGCAGAGGAAAGCAAAAGGAGGGAGTAGTGAAGGAACTGCAGCCCAGTATAGCCTGACTAAACGGAGCAGGGTGGGGGGAAGGGGATGGCACTGTCCTGTCCCTTAGGCAGCAGCAAGGGGACATGGGGGAGAGACATGGGGTGCCTGCAGCCAGGAGACAGGCAGACTGTGGGGGAGTGAGAGGAGAGGCCTGGGATGCCTGGCATTCCCCAGGCCCCTCAGCCATCACCCCCTCCCTGCTGACACTGTCTCTATCTTCCAGGTCAGTGAATAATTTCCTGATGACGGGCCCCAAGGTAAGAGAAATCCCTTTGATCTCTGTCCCTGATTTCACTAAACCCAGGGAGGGAAGGAGAGAGAGAGAGAGAGGGGCTCCTCCTTCCCACTCCTCTCTACCCAGCCTTGGCCAGAGCTCCCCTCACCCCCAAGTTTCCAGCAATAAGGCAGAGAAAGACCAGGAAAGATTTGCTGTGAGCTGCAACTTGTGAGCTACTTGGGCTGCATGAGCCCTGAGCAATGCTGACCTGGGGTTCTTTTAAGCTGATTGAGGCCAGATTCTGGGGATTTGTCTGTCTATTGACACCAGCCAAAGCTCTCACCTGACATCTATTTCTTCCTGAGGATCAGGTTGGCATCCAGGCCCACACTGATCCAGCCAGAAAGTATTTTCTGTAGACCCTGTAAAACATACTTCAAGGAGCACAACTAGAATTGCCAGGACTTTGTTACATATTTTTGACCCTTCACATCCTTGTGCTCTTCTTTCAGAGGCTTTTTTTCTTAGCCAGGACCAGTTATAAAATTTACCCAGATTTTGTTCTGGCTATTCCCCAGGAGCACCTCCAGACCTATCTAGCTCCCAATACACTGGTGGAGCAACCTTGCCCCAAAGCACTAGCTCTCCCCCATGGGCTGTGGTGAAGAGGGCAGGTTGGGGCATCTGCTGGCCTGGAGCCCCCTGATCTGAGCAGAAAGCTCTGTTTCCTCTCTTGGTGGAGAGATAAGGGGTTCCCCATGGCAGAGGCTGGCTGGCACATTTCCTAATGTAGCTAACAGCCAAGAGCTCAGCTTTCTCCCCCAGGATGCTCAAGCTCTGACCCAGCACAGCAGGAAGTAAGTGGGTTTGCTGCTGCTGGTGGTGAGCTTCCCAGGGAAGCCAAGCCTGGGAGACCTTCTGAGCTCCGTATGTCTTGTCTTTGTAAGATGGCACGCAGGTTACTTTCAGTTGAAAATATGCATCATCCCCGTGCTGACCCCCAGCTCTGCTCCTAGGCCTATCTCATCTACTCCAGCAGTGTGGCAGCTGGGGCGCAAAGCGGCATTGAAGAGTGCAAGTTCCAGTTCGCCTGGGACCGCTGGAACTGCCCGGAGAGGGCACTGCAGCTCTCCAGCCACGGTGGGCTGCGCAGTGGTAAGGAAAGCATTGGATACCACTACTGGGACCCCCTTGCTACAGGTTAGAGCCCATGGCCCCCTGCTCTCTTCCGAAGTGTCTCCTTTTCTTCCCCATTCCCACCTGGGAAGTGCCTCTCCCAGGAATCCCTCAGAGGGATCTCCCCAGGAGACCCCTTCACCCATTAGCTCCCAGGTACACTGGGATCTAGCTCCAAGGCCTCCTTGCAATGCCAGCCTTACCCATGGACCTGCTGAACCCCAGCTGGTGCAGGACCAACCCTCACAGAACTGCCTCCCCGCAAGGATGCACCCCTCTGACCTGCACATGGCTGCTGGACACGCCATGCTAGATGGTGTCCCAGGGTATCCCAGGGAGGCTAGCTGGGTAACAAGCAGAGGAATAAGGCTAAAGGGAGCAGGAAGGAGTTCATCAGTGGCTGTGCTCTGGCCAAGAGGCAGGAGAAAAGCCTTCCTACATCTTCCAGATGTCAGAGTCACCCCAGGCAGAAATCCAGCATCCCTGACCTGGGCCACTCTAGGGCATGGGGCTGTGGTCATTGGCACTGTATCCTATCCCTTACCTATTTGGAGGTCCCAGGAAATATTTCAGTGCATATCTGGCCCTCTAGACCTATGTTTGATGCTGGGCTGGGCTCATACCTGCTCCGTAAAAGCAGGACCTGGGTGTAGAGTAGAGCCTCAGGCATCTGGTGGGACTGACAGCAGACAAGAGACCAGAGCCCCAGGCAGAAGAGGACAAAGGTTTTGAAGTGGGGCCTTGAGGAGATACTTGCAGCACAAGGCCCACTCTGAGACCACAAGCAGGTCCCCGAATCATTCCTGTCAAGGTTATCTGCTCAGATCTACACCTTGCTGGTATTAAATAAAAGCCAAAGGCTCAATGAGGCCAGCTTATGATTCTCAGATTATGATCCTGGTGGGTAGGTATGGTCACTGCTCAGAGCCCTTTCAGCAGAAGGTAAGGCTCAAGGGGACTGTGGGGAAGGAGCTCTTTGATACTTGGAGAGGACCCCTTCCTGTTTGGGATGTGTTAGTGAGAAATGGGGGCATTGACTCTCTGTGCTATATCACCACTGTTGAGCTCCCACAAGGACAGCCAGGTGCTATCCTATCCATACCCTTCCAAATGGCGTTAGTCAGTCTGGATCATATTTCGGAGCTTTTGCCTTCATGCAGTTCAAGCCCAACTAAGCTAATCTGACATGTAGGGTCTCTTCTTCACCCCACAAAGTCTTCCTCTCTGCAGATGTCCTGTGCAGACTCCTGCATGGTAGGAACAATTTCTAACATTGTCCTTGCCATGAAATCTTTTGCATATCTGCTATCTTTGTATTCCCTCTTGACAGCAAACCGAGAAACAGCCTTTGTGCATGCCATCAGCTCTGCGGGTGTCATGTACACACTGACTCGGAACTGCAGCCTGGGGGATTTTGACAACTGTGGCTGTGATGACTCCCGCAATGGACAGCTGGGTAAGGAGAGATGAGCTGCTGCCCCTCACTCGTCCTGGGTGGCAGGAGAAGCTCTTCTCCACTGAGGCCTGAAGAAACACCTCCCCATCCTGGTCCCCACACCCGGGGATAATGCTCAGAGCAGAGCTTTCTGTGGTTCAAACCAAAGTAGCTCTGTGGAAGCTGATTGAGCCACCTCCAGTTTACACCAGCCGAGCTCTTGATGCTTTCCATTACTTTCTAAATGAGCAGGAAAGTAGAAGGGTTTGCAGTTTCCCTGGTTCAAATTAAGGACTCTATTTAAGCTGCTGGAGAGAATGACTATATCATACGTGCAGAGGAGCGGATCTGTTGCCATGCACCTAAATGATCTTGGTATAGCAGCACAGATCTTGGTATAGCAGCACAAGTCAGGGACTTCAGAGTTCCCAGGGTCTGCAGGACCAGGTTGTTCCCACACCAGAATGACCATGAGGAAAAGCAGGGTGGCATTCATAAACCTCTCTAGCACTTGTCAGCATGGCAGGCACACAAGAGCAGAACCAGGAGAATCACTGTGGCAGCACACAGCCATCACACCCTCCTGGATACCACATGGTATCCAGGCCCTCAGCCACCAAGCACCCCTGGTGGGGAACTGCATGCTGCACCACTCCAGCTCTCCACTCAGCTTTCACAAAAACACTGTCATTTAGGGGTTTTGTTTTGAATAGGAAGAGGTCAAATTTCAAATGATCAAAATCTTTTAAAAGCCATGCCCTGCCCGGCCACATTAGGCAGTCAGTATATGTCACTTTATGACAAACTCCTCTGGAGTGTCCAGTATTTAGTAATTTACTGTACTGGCTGATAGTTTTGAAAATAGCCACTACTGCTTAGGTGTCCAAAGTTCAGGAATGCCTGTCTCTAGCAGAACAAGACTTTTGGGCAACAACACATCAAATCCTATCTTCTCTGGAAAACCAAGTTAGTCATGCTACATTTCTTTTTCCCCAAGTTGATCTGTTTTTAATAAAAAACTTTCCATTGTGGACTTAAAACCTTGTAAGGCAAGGCACAGGAAAACTTCGGGGTTGACCAAAACAGCATGATTCAATTCAGTCATTGGACTGAATTCAAGCTGGTGACAGGTCTTCCTACTTCCTTCAGTCCAAGTTCTTGATTTGGACTGAATTATCTGCTGCAATTACCCACCTCCCATGAAACACTCCTGTCTTTTCCTGGGAGAGGGGATCATGATGCCCTGGTAAAGTCCAGGCAAGGGCAAGGCCTTTCCAGAGAGGCACAAGGCCATTAAACCACAACCCCCAAGATCTACCAATGTGGCATATCAGGGTCAGAATGTTCCAGATTTCAAATCTTCATTAATAATTTGGCATCTTTCTCTAGGAGGAAAAATACTGCATGATATTTTTCCAGTCCCACTCAGCTCCCACTCAGTTAGGAAAAGTACCTTCCACATATTTTTGTGTAATTTAACAGTTCTGTACTGACTCCCTTGTTTCTTGATGGTAACAAGACAATCAGACCCTTCTAAGATGCCAAACATCATCTCAGAATTCTGTGTGTGCCAAAATCAGGGCCTCCTTGATGCATGTGTGCCAGGCTTGGGCTGTTCTCGGCAGAGGGGAATCTGTTGCCTCTGACCAGGATGCCTCCACCAGTTGGTTAATCCAAGTTAGCAAGATTCTATCCCTGCACGTCACACTGAACCAGCTGAAGTCAGGGTTTGAGAGGTGATTAGAGACCCAAATGCTTATCTGTATGTCTGCTAGTGCATGGTAACTGACAGCTTCTAAATCCTGCACTATAGAAAACCTGGAAAACACTACATTTGTTGTACAGGACATACCCCTTTGCTGCCTCCCTGAGCCACTTACTATCCAGGCCTCAGGAGAAATGTCATGAACTCAACAGGAGGGAATCTGGGAGTACTGTGTGGTGAAAGGCTGGATTTGCCCCACAGCCTCCATTCCCTCCCATTGCTTCTGAAACGTCTTCTAGTTCTTTGACAGCACACATCTCATCTCCTTTCTTAGGGGGACAAGGCTGGCTGTGGGGGGGCTGCAGCGATAACGTGGGCTTTGGGGAAGCTATTTCCAAGCAGTTTGTGGATGCCCTGGAGACTGGACAAGATGCCAGAGCTGCTATGAACCTGCATAACAACGAGGCAGGTAGAAAGGTGAGCGCCTCTCTCCCTGCAGAGCTGACTGCATACCAAATTGGCTCTGAACATTCACTGTGGAGAGTCACAATTTGATGTGGCTAAAAACACATGTCCAGAAGAAACAACTTCTTGGGGGGATGGCAGCAGTACAAAGGTGTCTGCTCTAAGGTACTAAAGCTTCTGTGTTACAGTGTTAATGACTTTCTGCAGTCCTCTTTCTCCAAGTTCAAGGAGGGGAGCACTGTGGAAAAGCAAATCAGTAAGCTTCAGGACTACTGTGCAGGGAGAATTGATGCCAAACTCCACAGGCATGGAGCCATGTTTCTGCATGCATTGCAGTACAGAAACAACTCCTCCAGGGTTTTTTGTCTTGAATCCCTCTCTCTGCTCACCCTGTAGGCAGTAAAAGGGACCATGAAGCGGACTTGCAAATGCCACGGTGTGTCAGGGAGCTGCACCACCCAGACCTGCTGGCTTCAGTTGCCAGAGTTTCGGGAGGTGGGCGCTTACC
Source organism: Nicator chloris (assembly GCA_013400495.1). Classification (NCBI taxonomy): domain Eukaryota; kingdom Metazoa; phylum Chordata; class Aves; order Passeriformes; family Pycnonotidae; genus Nicator; species Nicator chloris. The sequence goes on from WAAE01023349.1 coordinate 128,423, forward strand.
TCAAAGAGAGATACCACAAAGCCCTGAAGGTGGACTTGCTGCAGGGAGCAGGGAACAGCGCTGCCAGCCGGGGTGCCATTGCTGAGACCTTCAGTTCCATCTCCAAGAAGGAATTGGTCCATTTGGAAGACTCTCCTGACTACTGCCTGGAGAACAAGACACTGGGGCTGCTGGGCACGGAGGGCAGGGAGTGCCTGAAGAGGGGCAAGGCGCTCAGCAAGTGGGAGAAGCGGAGCTGCCGGCGGCTGTGTGGGGACTGCGGGCTGGCGGTGGAGGAGAGGCGAGCCGAGATGGTGTCCAGCTGCAACTGCAAGTTCCACTGGTGCTGTGCTGTGCGCTGTGAGCAGTGCCGCAAACGGGTCACCAAGTACTTCTGTGTCCGCAAGGAGAAGCGGGAGCGGAGCGGAGGTGGCGGAGCTAGCCGCAAGCTCAAGAGAAAGCTCTAACTTGCTTTTGCTCCTCCACAGTCCTGTCTGCCCCTCTCCTCTCCTGCCCTTCCCATCAGCTCCTGGCACCAGTTCTGTTTGGCATAATTTTGTCTCATTCTCACTGCTGCCTCACTGGGCCTTGGGCAAGGCAAAAGAGCCTTGTATGAGTGCTCAGGCCTTGCCCATACAGGGCATTAGTGCAGTCGGTAATGTCTTCTGGGGAGACCTTCAAGTGTTGACAAAAGAAGGTGATGCCGTTCCTTCAACTCAGTGTCACTCTATCCAGTGACTATGGAATTATCTCTGAAAACACAGGAGGTCTTGGTGGCTCCTGTGGTTTTGAGCTTGTCTGTTGTCCAAACAAGCACCTGCTCTGGGCTTTTGAGTAAGTGAGATAAAAAGTACAAGGAAACTGAGATGGCACCAACAATTGGGCAACTCAGATCAGTAATCCATAAGTGAGAAGAGGCTTTTAAAAAATAGAGGTACTAAAAGAGTTATTGCCTCAGGCCTACACTATGAGGAAATAGAAAAGGCATGCAACTCCTTTCTCAGTAAGCCGGCCTCCAGGAACCCCACAGCTTTGCTCCCCACCCTTTGACAGCTTTGCTAAGCTGTCCTGTGCTTTACTTTGCATTTGAAATGGCAGCAGCAAGATCAAAACTGCTGCTTGACCTGCCCATTACACAGCTGTCCAGAAAAGGGGTCCCATCACTTGGTTTTTACATGCTTTCTCTGTGTCTTCCAAGCCTCCAGGTCTGGTCTCCCTATTTAGGCCAACATTCCTATCAAAGCCCCTGACTGATGCCATAAAGATGCCCTTCTCCACTACCTTCACACTTCTCCACTACCTCCTTCCTCCCAAATCTCTCCCAGAGAGGAGCTGCCAAGCTGAGCCTACTCCCCCATGTCCTGGTGTACTTGCCAAGCACTCTTATCCTGCCAGCTAACTAACTAAATACTTCTTCCTAGTCTGAGAAAATAATGTCAGTTACTATTTAATGGTGGTGTAAATAGGAAAGTGAAGCACTTTGAAGTTTAATTTATTGCACAGTTACTGTGATGTATACATAACAGTTTTTCCTCTACCACTTATTGTATATATTCTATACGCTAAGCAAGCAGCAGGAAGATGTGGTTGATGCATCTCTGTTCCCTTGCTGAGGCTAGGGGAGGGAGGTAAGAAGCTGCCAGCTGCAGGACTTTGGGAAGCTCACTGTACCATCACAGCAAGCTTCCCCCTGTGCTGCAATATCATCTGCTTTGCTGTTTGTAGTGTCCTTTAGCCAGACGAGAAGCCAGTAGAGCTGTTACTGGCCATTAGAGCCATCTTGTAGCCAATATTTGTAAACCAATCGCCAATGCAATAAATCAGTAGCCAAGTGCTTGTGAAAATGCTGTTGTGTCTATGTGGCTGGGTGTTCTTTCATCCTATTGTGTGTGTGTATGTATAAATTTAAGAGTCCTGTAGATTAAAACACACTGCTTACACATCTGAGCCCAGGAAGACCTAACCAGTTCCAGCCAGCACAACCTCAGCCCCTACCACGAGGGGAAAGGATGGGCCCTCTCCTGAGCTTCATGCTTGAGGATGCATCCAACTGCAATGCAACTGCCAGGAGGAAACGGGGTGGGAGGGGGCAGGCAGGGCCCAGTTGCCCACTACATAGCTGATATATTAAAGACACTCAGCAGCCTGTATTTGTCTTTTCATTATCCAACTAGTCCCTTGATTCTAGGACTACCTCTAGGGAGCAGGAATTAGGATCTAGGGCCTCATCAGAGCAAGAGCATTCCTGTTAAGCAAGAATCTGGCCTTTCAAAAATTGCAAGAAATCTTGGCCCATTCTCAGGGAAAATTGAAACACTTCCACTTCACACACAAACCAGAGGTTCTTACTAGCACAGTGACCCTGCCAAAGGTCTCTCTCGCATCCCCATCAGCAGTTCCTCTATGTCCCTCAATGTGGTTGGCCAGGAAAGGAAAGAGGAAGCAAGAGCCTCTCGACCATCAGGGAAAGATCCAGCACGGGCCTCCCTTTTCCTTCTGGCTCTCCCCGTTCCACAGTCAGCTGGAAAAGCTGTAGAAGCCGTTTCCCTCTTCCTCCCACTCCCCTGCTGACACTGCTGCCCCACACTGCTGCCCCACGAAGGCCGTGGCACAGGCCGGGCTGGCACGGTGGTGGCTGCTGGCGAAGGGGACATGTGGGGCACCTCAGTGTGAGCTCCACCGCCACACGCTGCTTCCGCTGTGGAAACGGCGACACGGCAGCTGCAGAATGTGCTGACCTCAGCAGCGGGTCCCCCCTCCCGGCGCACTGAGCCCTCAGCGGTAAAGGCCCTGCTGCCATTGTGGGCAGGATTGGATGCTTCCATGTATTCATTTCGGTTTAATGAAGGCGCATTCCTCAGAGGAGAAATATTTACATTCAGCTTCCCAGGTGGTCACCTTCGCCCAGATGACACACAAACAGGCAGCCCCCCGCTCCCTTTTCCAATCCAAGCCTCTTTAGAGGGCTCGGGAGGAGGGGAGACAGCGGAGGGGGGGCTGCTGGGGGAGCAGAATAGAGAAGGGAACAAAATGCTAATAAATCAGCCAGCCAGCCCTTTTCCCCTCCCCTCAGTGGAGTCAATGGAAAGTGTCATTTCACATGCTAATCCCCCTTCGATCTCTTTACAACACCTTTTCCGAAAAGTGTTTGGGAAAAGTCCTTGTGGCCCGTTTACAGCTCCCCGCCGCTTCAGATTCCTTCTTGTCTAAGGCCGCGGCCCCGGTGTGGGTCTCTCCCTCCAGCAGGGCTCCTTACAAAAAACATCTCAACAAAGACTTTGGAGTTCATCAGCCTCCCACTGAAATTCACAGCTGCTGAACAAACTAATCCCCTCTCTTGGCCTTTCTTCCTTTCAATGGGTTCTTGGCTTCAAAGACACTTTGGGAAAGGACTTTGTGCGGACTCACACTGCTCCCTCAATAGAAGTTAGTGCAAGCATTATCTTCAGAGCAAGTGGCTTTACAAACAAATACTGCCTAACAATCTCTGCCCCTCCAGCTCCCCCAAACACACACAAGCCTAGCCTGCAGACATGATGTTATCTGCCACAGGATTAGAGCTCTGTTCACTGTGCCCACGGATCCTTTCCTGCTGCCCCCTTTCCCCCCCAAATTCTTTGTCAACCCAAAGGCCTTCTCACCCAACTGAAAATGCTTTCTCTGGTGCCCGGGTGCTGTGAAGCCATGTGCCCACATGGGAGGGGGCAGTGCTCACTGCCCGCAGACTGAGAGATTGCCAGCCAGCAGAGATGATCCTATAAATGAAGGAGTGCTTTCCAGTAGGGTTTGAAGGGTAATATACCACACCAGGTCTGCAGAGACAGGGCTTCTGCCACAAGTTTCTCCAAAACTTTCAAGCGAGTCACCTCACTTTCCCCCTGTGTTTGCTTTCACTACAGAGCTTCAGGGATGGTGCTTACAGAGGTAAACATGAAGCAAAACAGAGCAACAGAGGGGCAGGTGGGAAGGACTCACATCTAAGGCAGGATAAACAGCCAGTCTCTGCACAAGTACCGGGCAGCAGGAGTAGCAGTAGGTATGCGTGCTGAATGTCATGTGTACCTGAGGAATATGTGGAAAATCTGTGCTTATTTCTCAGCAGTAGAAGTGGCCTGAGTTAAAGAGACCAAAGGGCTGGACTGCGCATACCTGAATCCTGAAAGGCAGAATCTAAGAAATGCCAGGCCTGTTAAGTGATCTCAGAAAGCTGGGACTTCCCTTACACACTTATTAAGCAAATGTATGCCACCTGGGCTACCTGTGTTACACCATTCTGATGCTGAACAAGTATTACCTTTGAAAATCAGCTTTGCTTGACCCTGCTAGGGGCACAGCTGTTAAGCCAGGCTGTTTGCTAACTGCTCCAGACCAAAAGCTCTTCAAGACTCCTTCACACTGGGTGTTTGCCTCTGCTAGCAGCAGAACTACAAAAGGCTTGTTTTCCTTGAATACATGTGGTGTGTCTCTCACACCCAAAACTCTCATAAACCCTGGGGCCTTCCCAGCAACAGCCCTTCAAATTTTCACCATCCAAACAAACTTTCCAAGCCTTTGCTTCCTCCCAAGTCCTCCAGCCTTGGGCCAAGTAATACAGTCCTTCATATTTCAGAGTTTCATGTGTGCTGACTGATAGGCTTGTACATATATACTAGCTAGCTGACAGAAAAAGAAATCACATCAGAATTTCTTTCTTTTGTAAGAAGGAAGTTTGATTCCTCCACCTTTTTCTTAGTACTATGTTTCAATTCAGCCCTTCTTACCTCCTTAAAAGATTAAATGAAATTAGCCAACAGATTCCCACGTTATTAACTAATGATAAGAACTGACAATTCAAGGGTATAAATTTCCACACAGGTCTAATCCTTATCCTAGTTCAAGCTGCATGGCTTTAGTGGTGTAACATTTATTTCCAATGGGAGACTATGTCATCAAGGGCTCTGTTTACTTACTGACATACTTCCAACTCTTGACGTCAAGTGCAAAATCCCCAACACTGCTGAGACTCCCCAAGAGAACCTGAGTCTGGGGGCCTTCTTGTGTCTGATGCAGATGAACAATCACAACACATGCAAGTGATCTGGAGAAGATCAGTGCTCTGACCCTGCAGCCTTAGGGAGTGGGTAAGACCCAAGGTCTCACCACACCAGGATGGATGCTGCCCATAGCAGCAGAGCCCAAAATCTGGTTTGCTCCACACAGTTCTCAACTTCCCCCTCAGTGGGTGGCCATGCAGACTGAGGAAGTCTCATGCAGCCAGAGGTGGCAAGCCTATGAAAAAAAGCATCACAAAACACAGCTTTTATTTCACTGTTCTGTAATTTCTCAGTGCATCAAACCGCAGCAGTAGAAACAACACAGCAGCAAAAAGGAGGCACTTTGACCTGGAAAGGAGAGAGTAAGACACATCCTCTTCCTCCCTCCTCTGATTCTCCTCCCTCCTAAGTCTCATGGTAGACTAGGTTGATTTGTGTACGTCACTGAACTGCAGGCCCACGATAGCATTATCGCTCAACCAGCAAGCAGAGCAAGTAGGGGCTGGCTGCATCCAAATCTTGGGAATAAGCCTTGCTCTCAGCTATGGATCAATGGTTATGCTGCCTGGTTAGTAAGTAGGATGTTGAGAGAGAAGGCAAGGAGGGAGGAAGAGAGGGATATATACACACACAAAGATGTGCCCTAAAATCCCATCTGCCTTCCCAGACTTCTTCCTCAGAACAGATATGCTTCATTCATCTACTCCCCGAGGAATTGCAACAGTGATGACAAGTCTCAGCACAAGCCGTATCTTCAAGTCCTGACAGCATCACCCCCTGCAGCATATTCCTACCACCATAGTGCCAAGGAGCCTTTGAGAACTACCTTTGCATGTATCTGTAATTGTATGCAGTATGAATGCACCATACCTGTAGCAATGAGCTATCTCTCCCTGCTCAAGTCTGGACTGGTCAGGGTAGCTCAAGGGAAATCTTTATGTGACTTAGACAATCCCTGCTGCTCTTCAAGTCCCTAGGCCATCTGAAAAACCTGAAGTAGGAAGCCTTTAGATAACACCAGTGGGTAAAAGTCCGGCTGTGCTAAAATAAAAAAGTGAAAAAGGCCAGGAGCCAGAAAGGGCAGCTTTTAGCTGCAAGACAGGATGTAACCGCCTCTGGGGAGAAGCACACAGAGCACAACCTGCCAACATTCCTGAATGGGAGAGTCCCTGGAACTGGAAAGGGAAATCATCCCTGGACTTGAAACATTATGGGCTTGAGCCTGCAGCTGATGGGGGAAAAGATATAAAGGAAGGTGGATAGAGGGTAAACAGAAGACTTGACTTTTAAACACAAGAGAGCTGGGTGAAGAAGAAAGAGAACCAAAGCTGGCCCAGAGTAGAATAGTAGTTAGTCCCAGCTGTAGCAAGATAAGGGTGCAGAGGGATGAAAGGGTGAGTCAAGGATGAGAATGAAGAGAAACAAGGTGCCAGGAGAGATCCTTTCTGCAGCCCAACAGAGTGAGGACACACCAGCCTAGGTTCCCAAGGCAGCCCAGCTACCACTGAGGAAGTTTACTCTGCAGCAGGGAATAGAGCCTGAGGCTCTTCTGTGGTGGTGCTGCAGGTACCAGCCCTGTTTGTCTCCTGAAAAATAAAAACCAGTGTCAGCCTAGAAGGGAAGGAGGTTGCCTTCTGTGCTGGGGATATAGGGAAGAAGAAGGACCTCTGTGCAAACTGGACAGCCTAAAATTGAGATCCCCAGGCTGAAAAGTGGCCTCAGACTAGTAAGAAAGAAGAGAGAAAGAACAGTCTCCAGGAGCTGCAGGCACCAGTGGGCTGTCTGGAAAGTGGATGGGGCCAGGTGTGCTGGCCTAGCACAGTTCCAGGCACTGGCACAGACCTATTTTTCCAGAGCCAGAAGGAGAGTTCACAACCTGCAGCACATCAACAGGTGAGGTGGTCCACCAGCTCTTGGCGTGCACTGTTCCAGCTGCTTCACACTTTACACATTCAGTTTGCCTGCTATGGTCATAAGGACTTTCAGGATGGGCATGAAACCAGACACCTCACTGAAACTGCTGCTGCTCACAACTTGGGTGTGAACCAGGAGACCTTGTGGGTAGTTCTTAGCCTCAACGCATCGGGCAATTTCATGGAGACCCATGAGGATGGTTGGAGAGAGCTGTGGAGAGGGAAAAGAAATGAGTCAGCATGTTCAGCAATATAACACAGGTCTCTCTCCCTCCACACCCTTCCTTACTGTTCTCCACTTTACCTTCATCAAACAGCACCTATACAGTCAAGCACTGGCAGGAAGGATAGCTGCTTCTTCCCTTGCTTTCCCAGACTACAACTGCCAGTTGGCATCAGCAACTGGCATCAGCAACTTCAGAGTTTTCTAGGCTAGTTACACTACATTCACACTTAACCCTCCCAATTGCCCCTTCCCATCTGGGATCTATGCGCCAGTATACTTCTTGAAGGGTAAAAGCACCTTGCAGATACCTGCTCAGCTTTTCCTTACACTATGTCTGGGTCAAAGTTAAGAAGGAAGATACACGGCTGGCTGGATTCATGGTCGTTACAAGGTTTGGCACTTCCCTTGTCTTCCAAGAGAATACGTGTTGGTTACACTGGTACAAACACCAAGACCCACAACCCAGTGCCAAGGTGGGCTCAGGGCCCCAGCTGGACCACAAAGAATGGTGGCATCTACTTACTGCCTGCTCGCGGAGCTTCTCATACAAACACTCCAGCCGCTGCAACGCATCCTCCAGCTTCCTTCGCGTTTTCTGAAGCAAAACAGGTATTGCTTGTCTGCCAGAGCTTCAAAGCCACCTCTCCAGAGCCAAAGTGCTCTCACTCAGTCCCTCCCTTCTTCTGTCTTTCCACAGCACCTTACAATTCAGCTGCAGCTCAGGCTCTGACAGCCAGGATCTGATACAAGCCAGCCATGCCCTCACTCTGCACATGTACGTACATGTACATATATATACATTCTCTCCCCAACACAGAAAGATGGATTGCCCCTTTTCCCATCTCCCAGCCTAGGCATTCTTCCCTTCTTCCAGTACTTGCAGACCACAGAATAGAGTGATTACTTTCAAAGTGTGAGAAACATCCTCTAGTTGACCCATGGGGTGTTCAGACAGCCTCACGCTGACCGACCCAAGAAAGAGCTTCTTCCTGGTCTCCTTAGGGAAAAGGGGAAACATCCTTCCCACTCTAGGTAACCACCAAGGAAAGTGACTGAGTACTGAAGCTCTGATGAGACCAACCTCATTAATCCTATCTTGAATAATCCACTCACAGGTAACTTATTCCATGAACACAAAGGCCTGGCTCTAGGCACTGCTGGAATAGGCCTGGAAGCCACAGGAGTTCAAGTGCCTTGCACTGCTGTACAGAGCCAGCTATTCAACCACCACCTGAATCAAATGCTTAAGCCTAAATCCACAGGCCTTTCTGTCCATAGAGGGAACCTTTAGATTATCCCCCAGAAATTGCTATGCTGCACTCTCAGAAAGCACAGAGCAAACACACTGAAGATGCTGCTCTAATTGTCTGACTCTGGGATAGCAGTCTGGGCTCAGTGTTCATCCTAAAACCTATCAAGCACAGGTATTCTGGAAGGCTTCTTAGTGGCACCAAGGCCTGGGAAGACTTAGCAACCTAGTACAATGTGCAAACACTGCATTTCTGCTTCCAGACAGTCTGGCCTGACACAATCACCCAAAGTGACACGTGCCAATAGCCTTTCAGGAACCAGGGTGGAGAAATTACAGTTACTTGGACACAAAGATTATTTGGCTTTCTCTTCCACCTGGGATATCTCAGCCTTTCCCTCTAAGCTCTAAAGATAGCTGGTAATACCAGCTCTGCAGGAACTATCTTCAGATCAAGCCAGTGAAACTGAATTAGCTAACTAAATTCGTCTGCTTTCCTTAAAAGAAAGAGCCAGGAGGACAGAATCATTGCTCCAAGAAGGCAATGAGAAGCAGTGGATAAAAGGTAGGGAATGCATCTCCGTTCCCAAAGATGAACAAGCCTGCAGCCTAAAGGAAGGAGGCAAATAGAGATTAACTTGATTATAGGGACAAGACTTTTCTTCTCTTTACCCAACCAAAAGAAGGAAGCACCAGTCAAACATCTATAAGGGAAAAAAAAATCAAAGATCAGAGAAGGGAGGACTTACTGGATCAGTGGCAACAGCTGAGCAGCGTTGCACCAACCCTTCAAATGTAGCCTTCAAAGCCTGGTGCTCAGGGGGCAGCTCCTTCCTCTCAATGCTTTCCCCAGGCTGATGATACTGACAGAAAAAAAAAAAGCAGCTGAATGAATGCAACAGGAGCACAAAAGGCTGAAGCAGGTAGATTCCTCTCTTCAAACTAGAGAACAGAGAGAATTTCACTCCTTCACAAACCCAGAGAACATCTGGAAGCACAGAGTTAAGTGATCATCTTCAGACTATGATACCACTCCAGGCCTCTGTGAATTCTCAACTCTCAGCAGGCTTACAGCCTGTCTTGTCTCCCTTGCTCTCTCCCACCCCTACCAAGATGTCATTTTTCCAACCTGCCAACTCCTCTAATGCTCAGGGAGAGATGCCTTGTAGGGGCTAGGGAGCAGCATAAGCTCTCTGCAGCTGCCAAGCAGTAAGAACCTCAAAAGCTGAATTGTTTATCTACTTGACAAGACGCTGGTGGCTGGGGAGTGCCCCATTTTCCCTGGTACCTGTAGGCTGCCTTCCTTGGGTGCTCCTGGTGGTGACTGGCCAGATTCTTGCAACCTGGATAGCTGAGGATGGATCCCTTGGCGTTCAGCAGGTAGGCCCATTACTGGAGTTGTGATGGGGGCCAGAGGAGTAAATTTCTCAGGCAACTGTCAGCAAAGAAAGCAAAGAAAAAAAAAATCAAGAAAACCAAGTCCAAGGAAGAAGGGTTGGTTTCTTCTCCACAGAAAAATTCAACATCCTTTCTAACTTGAAGAGTCTCCAGTTCTCAAGATGATGAAAGAACACATCCCTGTTCTTTCAGCCCCCTGACTCAGAGAATGGGGCCCTTCCTCTTCCATCCTAGATGGACAGTCAAAGCAACAGCAAGAAAACCCCTCTGGAATTGTTCAATCAAACAGATCCGTTACCCCTGAGAGCACTGGTCCTCAGAAAGCCGCTCACTCTCTGCAACGGCACGAGTCCTGAATGTAGAGATTAGCAGCAGTAAAGTGTCCAACTGAGGAAGTATTGGGGAAAATCCCACGACATGGGGGGACATTCCTCTTGCAAACACTTCATCGTGCCCCTGCTAAGCCAGAGAGTCATGACAGATTCTCTCCAACAGGGCTAGATCAAAAGGAGATGGCTTTAACAAGAGGCTAATCCTGTTGTAGTGAGCACAGCCTGAAGCAGGTTCCCAGCTATGCTGCCAGAAAAAAGGGCGAGAAGTCTGTTCCAAGCTAAAGAAGAGGAGTGGGGGGTGGGAAGGATGCCAAAGAAGCTTCTCATCACACCTGCCAGCAGGCAGCAGTGATAGAAGTGGGGTACTGAGAGCATTTGTTGCAGAAGAGCTCAGCTCACAGGCCCTCCAGTGCAATCACGACAAGGCAGAGAGCTGCAGGACCAACACGGCAGGCAGCTGACAGCTACACCTGTCCCAACTTCTCCCCGCACAAGTGCCTTATCATTTGGTATCTGCATCTGAGGAAAATCACTGTTGGTCCCACTGTGCTGAGGGAAAATGCTGCCCCTAGTTGTCAGGTGTGAAGAGAATGTGACCTCCTCAGCCATTATCAAAAAAATTCTGTAGGCAAGGGCACAGGATTAAATCCATACTTTTAACAACAAATTACTGTAGGCAGCCTGGGAAGTACTGACAGAGGATGCAACATTAGAACTGATAATCATGTTACAAAACAGCCACTCTGCAGAACAGCATGTGACTTTGGATGGCAAAGAGTCAAGATTACTTAGACTCCAGGCCTATCCATGCATGCAGTGCAGACGTAGACAGAGCAATAGTGATAGAGACCTGTGGAGTTTGACAGTGAGCATTTATAGGAATGTATCTGTTACATGGAACTCCCTGGCTAAAAGACAACCAACACATATTGTAGCTGAAAACTTACCTTTTTCTTTTGAAGGCCTCCTCTTCCAGTAGAGGGATCACTCCAAGATTCCTGAGCTGCCAGGACAGAGGACAAGACACAAACCTCAGACTGTGAGAAGCTGGCTGCAGCAACAATTCATGGTTGCTAGCATAGCTTAGAACTTCCTTCAGGAGAAGGCCCTTTGGCTCCAATTCCCTTGCCATTGTACTTGCCATTGTTACATTGTTTAGACTTCCCCATATGGGCAATTTCAAACCCAGCTCACAGGCCCATGAGATACTCTTGCGTCCCCTTCCCTTTCTTAATTTCGTTCTTAGTATCCAAGTATGTGCACAGCCTTCATGAGGTGATGTCTGATCAGACTGAACTGGCACACACCCACTTCCACACAGGAAACTTTTTTTTTTAACTACCTGAAGCTTTCTGGATCCTGTATAAGCTGCAGAAGTCAGCCTCAGAGTCAGGCCTGAACCTTGGTGGGGACCTGCATAAGTGTGCACCTCACATTTCAGGAAGTTCTTGGGGTTCCCCAGAGAATCTGGTACTATGGTAACACAGCAAGAGCTATGCTACAGGTGAGAGAGCTTCTCACCAGCACTCACAGGAATGCTCATGGTGCAGTCCAAAGCAATACAGGCTATTCTGATAAAGTCAGAAAGATTTAGGGGTGGGTTCCCTTTCAAAATCATGTTCATAATGAAAGCTTAGCAACATTTGCTGACTGCCAAGTAGAAGGGAAGAGACTTAATCAGTAAATGCTTTGGGGGCAGAGGGGTGTCTCAGCAGATGCTTCTGTGGTACTCTAACCCCACTCCAGGTAATTTAAAATCCATCAGACAACACGACATCAAAAGATTTGCGTTCACTCCTCACTCTGCAAAGGTCAAATTGCAACTACCTTGTCTGCTGCTGTCCTGTAAAGGCACCTGCATCTTTAGACAAAACCCCAGTATTAATAACCTCAAGCCTGTGAGACAAGAATAATCTGTGAGAAAACAGAATAATTCTAAGCAGGCAATATCAGAATTGCTGGAGCTCTGAGCCACACTTAATGAGCTACTGATCCTGAACTGAGCTTTAAAAATCACAGGGGAAAGATGCAAAAGGTGCTTCATTACTTTAATTACCTTTATTATTAAAATGCTGGCAGCCTCTTTTTGCCCTCCCTTTTCCCATGATTTCAAGACTTGCTCTCTGATGAGTTTAGATCAGAAGTTTAATTAAGTTGGCATCTATTTCTAGCTTGGGGATTCTGTGCCCTAGAACTCTGCTGGCCCCCACTGAGTCTGTGGCCTAGCAGTCCTTGGCACTACTCCAACCCAGTGGCACTTTGTATCCTCACTGGAAACAGCTATTTAAATTATACTCTTTAAGCCAGGCACTTAATCATCAGACATGAGAGACAACAGACCCCGGTGCATTTTGCTGAGGTGAAATGCTATCTTCCCTATGCTACTTGTGAAATTGGATTTCTCACCATCCCTGAAAGGAGTGCCCCATGGCAGCAGTCTCCAGCAGTGCCTGTCCTAGAAAAAACAAGACCATCAGAGGCTGGAATCAGGGATTATCCTGGCCAGAAAGGAGATGAGCCAACGTGTTGCTGTCCTTCACCCTGTCCCTGACACTCTCAGGAACTTGGGACTTCTACAAGTGGAGGTGTAATTGTGTTGGTAGTAATGTTCATGAGCTGTAGATACTATGTTCAGGAATTTCCAAAACAAGCAATTTTGGCCAGTCAGATTGTGTCATTTTACAGTCCCTTTTCTGTAGGGAAAAGGGACTGTAAAATCACTTTCAGTTTTTTCCCAGATTAAGAAAAATACACCTCAAAACCAGAACAATAATAGCAGGCAAGAAAGCACTCTCAAGGAGGCCAGTTTGAACTGCTGAACCAAGCATGCCATACATTGCCATTAAAATTGGGGGCAAATGTTGCCAAGGAGAAACAAATTTCTCAGTAGTGAATTCCTGAAGGGCACCTTCAGCCTAAGGAAGTGCTTGAAATCCTTGCCATGGAATCATCTTCCCTTAACAGGGAGAAACTGAGGTATTTTGTTTCTCTACTTAAGGAACAACTCCCTCTCAGGAGTCCCACTCCACACAGCCAGACTGCTTGGGGGGTGTAAGTGCCTATAAGTACTTGGATTGCCTAAATAAAGCTGTGAGATTTGTGCCTGGTAGATGGTCCCGCCAAGGAGCAGCAACCACTGCAGTGACAGACCACAAAGACATTGAGCCTTACCCCACTGACAATGTAGATTAGAAAATGACTACCTTCCAACACCAATGAATCCCGAGGAGAGAAATCAGTACAAAGTATCTGTCAGAAAACCCCTTGGGTCCAAATTTTTCCCAATAGTCGAACTAAGATCCAAAGCCAAACCTCATCCTTTAACTAAAGCCAAAAGGGATTTCCAGTTCCCTTCGGAAGACAGCCCCCAAATTCTGCTTGGGAAGCTCTACTCCACCACTGCTTCTGCTGAGACTTCACCTCTTCCAAACCACTAGGGGAAAGCACAAGCAAAACCATGCACAAGGCTGGGAGAGTAACAGAGAGAAATGAGTTACAACCACTGGCATGTTCCTTGCCTAGAGAAAACCAAGACAGGAAAACTGTGGGCTTCCCTGTCCTGCTGGCCCAGCAACTGCCTGAAAAGACAGACTGAAAACGGTCTAATACCCCCAGAACTGGAGGAAAATAGAGAAGGAAGAAGTGGAAGACTCTCTTTTCTGTACCCAGACTCATGAGTAATAGCATAGTACTTCTATTTCACTTCCAATGCCCCCAGCTGTCACTTACTAGTCCTCAGGACAGGTATGTTCCCTACGCCACCTGTACAGATCCCCAGGCATGCAAGGAAACCACAAACAGCAGTAAGCATGCACACGCATCAAAACATGCATTTCACTGGAAGCAGCAACATTGCCTGCCCCACAGGTCTGGAGGTTTCTCTGGGTACTACCTGCATGATCCGTGTGGGGATCTAGCCAAGGGAAGAAACCTGAAAATCAAGGCAGGGTGGAAAAGGCATGATCACCAACAGCTTTCATTCAGTGAGTAATTTCACTGGACTACCATGCCAAAAAGCTTTTCAGGAAGGAAGTTGTCAAGCTGTAGCTTAGAGCCTTTGGTGTGTAGTCCCCATAGACTTCACATAGTGGGATTTGCTATCCTTGCCTAAACACAGGTCAGCAAAGGATTTCAGGTGAAGGCAAACATCATAGCCTCAGTTCCTCCACTCTCAGCAAACGTGTGGCTTGGAGAAGCATCTGCTCAAAAATCTGGATTGTCAACCTTGTTGTTAGGGATCTCCACAGTCTGGCTAAGCCTGTCCCTTGAGACAGCAAACAGAGAATTAACACCAGATATTCTGGGAAATAGAAGGAATGTCCGTCCATGGGGAACTAGGTCCAACAACACTCCTTCTATTCATCATGCTAGCAAGGACTTCACACGATAGACTGGATTCAAACTGTAGACCCAGAGGGGTGTAAAACACTGCAGAGAGGAACCCAGAAGTGATTCCCAGACAAGCCCTTTATGACAACAGGAAGAAAATGGGAGCACTAGAGCACAGCAGACAGAGGAATTTAATCCTGAAGCTAAGTAAAGGGTATCTCATGGACAGGGAAGCTCTCCCACCATTTCAAATACACTTCTAATGTATGTTGCATAAGGAAGGATGAGATGAACAAACCTTCTACCAGGCATTCTATGGGAACCACCACCCTTTCCATGAGAGCAGATGCTTTTGGCGTAGATGACTATTCAGGGCGCACTGAGAACCTGAAGAGACATCATCTTGCAACCACAATCTGGGAGATAGAACAACTGAGCAGGCTGAATGTGGCTATCACCATTGCTGTGTTTCACCACCACAGCAAGACTCAGCACTCTGTGCCTGTAAGGTTTGCCTCAGCACCACATCCAGCCTTTACGGAGACAGGCCAGACCTCAGAAGATCCAAGTCTGTTACACACTGAAAACCCCACCTGGGCTCGTCCTGGACACACAGGTCACACAAGCAGTACTTACCTGTGGGAGGAGGAGGAATGGCTGCTGGCAGTGGTTTAGTAGATGGAGCTCCAGGACCTCCCTGAGGATAACCCATGTTCATGGGGCAGTTGAAAGGTGCTGAAGAGAAGTCTAGAGGAGACTGGCTTGCCACAGGGAGAGGACAAGCTGCAGGAAGCTGAGATGATGGGACTGAGGCTGGAGTGAAGAGGGTAGGTCTGGGTGGTGGAACACCAGAAGATGTCATGGGCATGGACTGTCCTGGCAGAGAGGGCTGGCTGGAGAACGGAGCAGGACCAACAGGTCTAACTCCCACTGGTCCAAATGGCTGAGACTGTGACACAGCTACAGACAACAAAGAGACTGTGTCAGCATGACTTATTTCATGTGCCAACTACTCATGACACTAGCCTTCTTTGGTAGTAAGCCTTCCCTTCTTCAAGCCATACCCTTTAACATCTGTGTCCCCCCTAGCCCAGGCTACATCAGTCAAACTGCCACCAAGCCTGCTGTGGCTTTTCCACCCCTATATATGCTTAGTATCAGCACATATGCAGCAACAGTTACTACAACTAGATATGTCAGAAGCACTGAGAAGCTTCTTAGACAGCTGACTTGTTGTCAGTACAACAGGCCTCTGAGAAAAAAAAAGTAGAGCATTGAAGGCTTTAGTCTTAGAAAGCCTAGAAATGGATACAGCTATCAGACAGTGCTTACCTGGCCCTGAGACAGTTGCTGGATTCAAGCCCAAGTTGTATGGTGGATATGGGTGCCCTCTGGAATAGACACCTGTTTGTGGACCCGTGCTGGGTGGGGCAACATGGTGAGGTGTCACAGACATTGCTGGCACTGGCTGAGGTGTGAAGAGGGAAGGCACTGAAGGCTGAGATGCTGCTGAAGGGCCATATGATGACTGATAGTTGGGCTGCAATTAAAAAACAAAGAACTTGCAAATGGCCGACAGAGTCATAAGCATACACATACTAGCAGATGCAATTCCTATCCCTGTCACTTCTCAGGCAACAGAAACTGCTGCTGCTGTTGGTGCCTGGATGCACTCGATTAAAGGCCTTTCCCACCACATAACTTGCTCAACAAGATGAGCACCACACTCTTCATAGTGTTCTCCAGCTCTCAAAAGTATTAGTCCTCAGGAACAAGCTCCCATACAATGACTTCCTGGAAGCACAACCAGAGGAAATAACAAAGGAACAATAATGGAATAATAGAGGTTGGAAGCAAAACTTTGCAAACAGTCTTCCTGTGCAAGAACTGAGATGAAGCCATGAAGCCATACTACACTAATTTTACTAAGATATCAGGGTAAGAGGAGCATCAGAAAATCACCAAAGCCCCTTTCACCGTAAGATTTGAGATCTCAGTGGATCACTACACTTGTAACATTCTCCTCCAGGGACTGCACGTAGAACAGGGCTTTGTGAAATATGCAAGACAGCTTAGTTTGGATTTTCACAGAGCTTACATTTGCTCCAGTGAAGGACATCATTGAGGAGTTCCTCAGTGTCTGCAGTTTATGTAACCTCATATTACTTCATATGCCTTCCACAACCCAGTAGACTTCCTCCCTCTTCCCAAGCCACAAACACCTGAGTTTAGGGCCTACCTTCTCTGGATGTCTGGGACCTGCTTTGTGGGCTGCTCCTTCAAGGGTGGAACCACCCTTGGCTGCTGTGGGTTTAATGACCCCTACATTGACACGAGTGTAGGGAAAAGAGGGTGGCTGCTGATCACCCACATTCTCTCCTTGAGCATGAAAGAGCCGGTCTCGGAGCTGTTCAATCAGGAGCTGAAACAAACTGTGCTTTAGAAGAAGCACTTTGAGAGCCCTAGATGGAAAATGCTAGGAAGGTATTTAAAGCAGACCCTGACCTAAAGCACTATGAATCAAACTGCAAAACTAACCATGTCCCCAACAGCCATCAGGAAAAAAAAAACTCAACAAATGGTAAATGACAATCTGGGACATCACATGCCATATTCCCAGGCAGATGAAGTCTCACCAATCCGTCCCCCAGTATTTAGAGTATTCCCTCCCAAACCCTACCCACATTTAGGCACTAGATGGATTTATTTCAAACTGCCAGGTGACCTCCCCATTCCCTTCCTCTACCAGCTGGTTTCAAAAAGAGAGGCAGCTTCCCTGGAGAGTTGATTCCCAATGTTGCTCTCCATCAACCATTTAATAGTTCTATAGCTCATTTCCTTTTCCTTGAATCAAAGGCACTACAAAGAAAATGCAAACGAAGACAAAACCCATATCCTGGAACACCTTCCACCCTACCCCTCTATTCTCAAGTTAGCATAACTAAGGTGAAACTTTAAGTCCTGATGTATGTCAAAACCCCAGCTCTCTCTCACACAAAGTACCATTTCCCCCCCCATACTACTTTTTCACAACAGCTTGCTGTTCACTCACCTCTTTAGAGCTGCTGGGTAGGTAGTTCATTGCAGCTGCCAAGCATCCTTGTGATGCCAGGAGATTGGCATACTGGGTGATTCGTTCTGCCAACACAGGGCCTGGTGCTGGTCCTGCTGTGCCTCGGAGCATCTCAATGGACCTGCTCAGCACCATCACCTTCTCTATAAGATCCTGAAAAGTCCAGGGGGAAGGAAGAAGTAAGACTACTCAGACTCTGACTAGCTTTACTTGTCCATCTCATGCTGAGACAATACCAGATGGCTCTCCCCACTTTCAGATTACATCAGGGCCAATGTGGACAGAAGTTACTCCCCTCTGCACCAAATACTGTCACTTGATGACCATTTCCTCAGGTGCACTTGGAGAAAAACAGGAACCAGGAAGCAAACCCTGACATTACTACTTTAATAGTAACAGAAAAAAAGAAAATCAGAAGCCACAAGAGGTTCCAATCAACTGTGATCATTTTACTAGGAAGCTACTATTGTTACAAGTGATCAACTTGGAAGATGAAGGCTTAGAAACCATACCAAGAGAAATTCACTACAAAAAACTGTTGGCAAAAGGATCAGAAGGTTTTAGTTACTCAAAACTCCTTCAACTCCTAGAAATGAAAGTAGTGTTTACAGC
The DNA here is from genome assembly GCA_013400495.1 of Nicator chloris. Lineage (NCBI taxonomy): Eukaryota > Metazoa > Chordata > Aves > Passeriformes > Pycnonotidae > Nicator > Nicator chloris. The sequence goes on from WAAE01023349.1 coordinate 146,567, forward strand.
TGTAGAATGATACATGCTGATATCTGGCAACCAGGAGGAGGTCAGTTTCAAAAACAACCAGGAGTGCTGAAGATGCCTTTTTGTTGCTTTTACTCAGTAGTGGGACTACAAAACCAGGGAACCCTGTAACAGAGGGCGTTGTCCGCAGATATCCAAATGGAAGACTTGTCTAGTTCATTCTAGCAAGTGACAGACACAACAGGGCTTAGTGACTTAGCCAGGACTGGTTTAAGTGTAACAGTTAACTGAGATTAACTAAGCTGGTCAGAGCATGTTGCTGGTAATACCAAGGTTGTGGGTTCAATCCCCATATGGGCCATTCACTTAAGAGTTGGACTTAATCCTTGTGGGTCCCTTTCAACTTGGATTATTCTGTGATTCAGTGAAATAATCAACAGGAATGAAGAGAGATAGGTAACAACATTGACTTAGAAGTCCTGATTTTTCTGCAAGACGTGACTTCCTACATGTGATCATTCTACTTGCATTGGGAATATCATGATCCAGGTTTCATTTTATTTTGCTAAGGCTGTTCTGAAGGTATAGCCGGATAACGGCAGCATTAAGTAATACATGACAAGCACAGCAGCAAATGTATCCCAGGCTACTACCAGTAAGAAAAAAGGTATAGCTCAAACTTCCCTGACTAAAAGGAAGCTCAGAGATGACATCAATATGTAAGAGAGGCAGGTAGGCTGTAACTCCTGCCCATGGCTGGATTTATGTGCAATGTAAACACACAAACCCTGAATGATTGAGAGTGCAAGCCTCCTTTCGAAGCAGGCCCATAATCCAGGCTAGAAGGCGATACCTTCAGCAAACAGGTACAAACAGGTCTCCACTGTCTGCTGGAAGCCAGATACCCCGACGGGAACATGCAAACAGTTCAGGGCTACCAGACCAGCCTAAAGAGGAGTCAAACCAACACCATAGCACCTGTACCTGTAGGGCAAGTGGTGACGAAGTCTCATGGTTTTTTACCCAGCATTCCACCAGCCTCTCCACATTGCCTGATGAGATATAGCAGAGGCAGGCGTCATTGGACAGGGCTGCATCTCCCTCTGACTCCAGGCGGGCACCCAGCATGTCTACAGAGGAAGAGATGCAGCCAACGTTTAACACACTCCTCTTTGGAAGAGCTCATTAACCCCAATGCTTTGAATCTGCACCTAATTAGAATCATAGAATCATTTAGATCAGGAAAGAACATTGAGTCTAACTATAAACCTAGCACTGCCAAGTCCCACTGAAGCAAGGTTTTAAGTGCCACATATACTTGTTTTTTAAGTAACTCCAGGGATAGTGACTCTACCACTTCCTTGGGCAGCCTGTTCCAATGCTTGACAACCCATTGAGTGTAGGTGGTTTTCCTAATGCCCAATTTAAACTTCCCCTGGTGCAACTTGAGGCTGTTTCTTCTTCTATCACTTGCTATTTTGGAGGAGTATAATCTCCTTTTGTGTAGTTGTAGAGAGCAGTAAGGCCACTCCAAATCTCCTCTTCTCCATGCTAAACAACCCCAGCTCCCTCAGCTGCTCCTCCTAAGACTTGGGACCTAGACCCTTCACCAGCTCCATTGCATAACTCTGTTGGATAACAGAGTAATGGGAAGGAAACCCAAAGCCAACCTGGTTGGAAAAAACCAAACTTTTTCTGTACCTACCAATTTTTACATGTCTGCCCAAACACATAAAAGAAAGAAATGACAGATGAGTTCAGTGAAAAAATCCAACACTTTTTTTTTGATTTCTGAAAGAGGTGTGGGAATCTCCAGGCAATAGTAGGGTGCTGAAACCTGTTTTAGATGGAATGAAGTCCACTGGACCTTTTACTGTAAACGAAATACCTTCCTCTACAGAATAAAAATCACCCTCTTCATGTCTCAGCCTAGGGATAGCATCTATCCTATTTTTTTTCCATGCTGCTTCTAGAGGTCACCGAAAATATCCACATATACAACTTTACACCATGATTCTCAGCTACAGTGTATACCTATCATTCTCCTAACTCAACAGTCCACACTTAAATAAGTTCCAGGTAGGTGTAATGAGTAAGAAGTGCTTTCTTTTCTTAACTCTATCCACTTCTTTCTGTAAGTAGTCCAGAGGTACCCCCTGCAAGGGAAGTCGTATCAAAACATAGTACACTGCATACCACAGAGCTGAGCGTAGTCTTCGTGCTTTGAGTATGTTAACAAGATGGCCAGTGCCTCCTTCCAGTTCTGTAGATCACATGTGCAAACAATATCTTGCCAGCTCTGCTGCACAATGGAGGAAAGCAGCTGTAAGGGAAGCAGACGGCCTGTCAGTCACTAAAGACAAAGATAAGCTAGACAGTATAAGCAACAGTTCACTTTCAAACATGCTTTCCACCATGCAGAGACTTCCTCACTGCACATTAAGGTCCAATAATCTCAGCACCCCTATGGTAACAGGACTTGGAACCTGATGCCTGTAAGGAAAGCAAAAAGGCCCAACAAAGCACTTAAAAGAATATGGAAACAGCCACACTAGAGATGACTAAAGATCTAACACACATCTTGTTTCAGAGCAGCTGTTATCAGTGACTGGGAACATAGTGTTAAGATATCCCAACCTCTGTTACCCTTCCCCATTTGTAAATTAATAAGCTAGGAACTTCCTAGTTGAGCAGTAAAGGGGCAGTATGCACCACAGGTTACAAGCATGAGAAGCCAAGACAGAAGCAATTAAAAAAAAAAAGGACTAGAGAACACAGACATACTATGTAGACAACATAAAATTGTCATAAAACTACCAAGATATTAGAGTAAATGTCATGTCAATAGGAGATGCTCAGATTCTGCTGACATTCCACTTCCTTCATTGAAGAAAAAGCATTTCCACATATATTCAGAGAAACATTTGGCAGGACAGTGCACACCTTCCCCTGCTCAGTGTGTACACAAACCCATCACTTACCACAGAGAGATTTGTTTTCTGTTTGGCAAAGTAGCGCTTCTGGGTTTCCTTTAGGAGGTTATCCCCACCAGCTATAGCTAGGATGATGGCATCAGCAAAGCGCTCTGCTCGCATGCACAGCTCCACTGCACCCTCAAAATTCCCCAACAAAAGGGCTTGGCTGATGAGTCCATCTGTATCTACAGAGGTGACAAGCAGAGTCAAACCAAAGAGTCATCACTCAGATTCATTGATGATGCTTGTTTTAAAGAGCAGGCAGTAAAAAGCAGTAAGAGCTAAAAGCCCACCTAAAAAAAAAATTGGAAACTCAAAACACCTCTAAGTCTTCCATCATCTAGAAGATTCTTCTATATTTTTAATGGGTCTCTTATCTGGGAAAAGTATTTCTATGCTTAATGAGATATTCTGCATAACACCTGAAGGGGTCATATGTTTTAGAAGTATCCATCTGCTGGACTGAACTAGATTCTTCCTGATCTCTCTTAATTTTCTGGTTTTCCCTCCTCTCCCCTTTTCCTAAGAGGGCAGAAACACTCTATGTAGCATACCTTCTGTGACAGGAATCTCCAATGTGCTCATATTCTGTGGGATGAGGTTATCAAAAAAGGCTGAAGAAGAAGAAACAGCAGCTACATCATCGCTGGAATTCATCAAAAGCTGTGCAAAAAGTGCAAGATCTTATTTAATTCACTGCACATACATATCCTACCCAAAACAGTTTAGTGGATTACAGGGTGGTATGGGGCTGTTCTCCATTTGCTTGTGCATGCTCATATAAATCTAACTTCAATTTGGAAACTCCTGTCACTGCGCAATCTATACAGTTTCATGAAGGAAGCAACAAGAGCAGTGCTGCAATTGCCAAAGCTTAGGAGATTGATTATGCAAGACATTCAATGCCAACAGCACTGCTGGGCAGCATTTGTCAACTCAACTGTCAGCCCTTGAGCAAGCTGAGCTATTTTGGATGGAACAGAGACAAGAAAAACAAGTAAAATCTGTAAATAACAGGTTGGATCACAGCTATGGGTGGTGCTTTACTGAAATGCAGGACACAATTGCTATTCCTAGAATATCTCAATCAGTATTTGAGGCTTATGAAGATGATTACTGATCATGGGACATAAGTTTTAGATACCTCAGAGGAGAAAAATTTACAGTGAATCAGGCCTTGGAAGGCATCTGAGGATGGACATCCCAAAGTTATGTGAAAATACATATCAGAGGATAGAGGTGAAAAAGAAAGAAATACCACAGCAGAAGCTTCACAGAGGAAATCCAGAACAGTAGCCTCAAGTTAAGCTGGGGTGAGGCTAATTCTACCACTGAAGAAATCAACACAGGTGAAGCAAACTTTCTTGCAGTAATAACAGCCAGGAGTCATTCATTGTTCACTGATTAGTTTTAAAGCCAGAAGGAAAAGTTATTATCATTTAGTTTATGAGGGTCTGACAGGCCTGTGAACTGCCCTCTGCAATGCCAGCACTGAGCCCAACAGGTTGTGGTTGGAATTAGGCCTTCCAGTTCATTCTGCCCTCCTCTGCTCTACCAAGCTGGTAAGGTACATACCTGATCTGGTGCAGTGCTTATATCACCTGCCTCAGGAAGGGGCTGTTTATCTGGGATCCCGTTACTCAAACATGAGGCAATCTAGAAAAGTAACACACACAGAGTAAAGCAAAGTAATCACCTGGACAGCAGAACTATCAAGAGACTGGCAAGTCCCAGACACAATTCCCTGAACTCTTTCACCTGTTTGAAAACTTCCACCTCACTCTATTCCTGACTGGCTGCCTATCAGTGACTATTTATCCTTTTCAGAGCATTATCCATCAGTACTATGCCAGACTGTCTCCACCTGTCACTTTCTTCCCAGCTGAAGAATCCTCAGAGAGCTGAATGCTAAAATAAGCTCTCACAACTGCACTGTTGTTAAACACTTCCCAGTGCACCAACAACTGAAAGCAAGATAACTGGGCTCAAGACCCCTTTGGCTTGATTCAGTACAGCTACGGTTACACCCTTGCAAGTGCTTGCATTTGTTTTTTAGTGGGGTATACTTCATGTGACTCCCAGCTGAAATTTCACATAGTTTGGTCTTTTGTGTGCTATGAGATCACTTGCTGAGTTCCAGTAGGACCCTCCAACCGTCCTGCAGCAGCTTTAGTCCTGTAAAGGTTTCTATCTATTAGAAATACCCCTTACCTTTTTTTGCAGATCCTCTTTACTGTAGCCCAGGAGCTTGAGAAGTTTAGTCCTGGACTCCTGCTCCAAATTCACCTGAGTCCGAATGGATATTAAAAAGACAAAAAAATATGTAAAATCATAGACATCTACACACTGACAATAGTTAGCAGCTTCTGGCAGCAGCAAAGTTTAGAGCTCAGTTTATAGATAAAGAATTCAACTATGAAAAGTCCTCCTAATAACTACTGTGTAAAGATGTATGGAATTTAAGTTACAATCATGATAGAAGGACAAAACCCAAGTTTGCCACAGTTACAACTGAGGTACAATTGTGTATCAAGACCATGACTGTATACATACCTAGTGTACTTGGTCATTAATTCCCTGGATAGTCTAGGAATTGCCAAGCTAATCTCTTCATAGAGAAAATTGACTGATTTGAGTCTGGATGGAAGTGAGACGAGGTGGTTGCCTGAATTGCTAGCTGGCTTCACAAGAATTAGTTAACTGTTACAGAAGCTCCCTGGATGAGGATTTCAGACACTCCCAAAAATTCCCACAGGCTGCACACAGCCTAATTGATAGGCACTATTTATATGCTTTAATGCATGATTAACATTCTGCAAGGAGAATCTGTCTCAGTTAAGTCCCATGCTGCTCCTTCTACACAAATGATCAAACTGTACATGGATAAGATACTTGTAAACACTCCATTTCAGAAACTTTTCCTGCAGAAGCAGGAATGGTGCTGCAGGACACTTTTGTGCAGAAGCCCAGTTTGTAGTTTAAGACAATCAATTGTAATAGATCCTTTATGTGCTGGAGTGGTGTCTCAGGACCACACACCAGATGGATTATAAAAATTGACTAAAAATGACAGTTTGATGCGTCTCATTTAACGCAACTGAAGACGTTGTAATGGAGACCACTGTCGACACCCAGATTAACAGCTGGCCATCCTATTCAAGATTCCCCATGTAAATATAATGCTATGGCAAAGATCCCAATATTTTGCCCTCCACACAGTCTCCTTTGAGTATCTGTAAACCACTGCCAAGACTAAGCCCTGCCTCTTCCGAAGGATGACCACTTCTTATTACCAAACTCTCATGTTACCAAATTGTCCATGAAGACTAGTCAGTCCTTATGCCACCACAGCTCTCTCCCTTGTTCTGGGGTATTTCATTGTCCATGTGGACTTCACCTTGAAAAATAATAATGTACAGCTCCACAGGCAGCAGATATAGCTTAGCAGAGCATTGAGATGAAAAAATCCTGTTGCAGGAAGCCCAAACAAGTCCACTGAAAAGACCATTGCTAATGAAAACCAAGACAATCTCCAAGACCTCAACTTGCTTTAGAAAAATAATGAGTTTATTCATTTAATTCAATTTTATATTTTAAAGAACAGGAATATAAAGGGCTAGAGAGAACTATATCCCACCCCATGACCATAAAAGAACTGACCTCTGTATTTCACCATAGCCATCCTACCTTCAAGAAGTTCCAAAGGTTCTCATCAAATGGCAACTTGGCTGTCTGGATCTTGCCCTGGCAGTAATCAAGGAGGTTCCCTGACTGCAAGGCCATCTGCAGTTCTTTGGATCGGAGTAGGAATTCAGTTTCAGTAGTGACTTGACTGATGAATACTTGATGTGGATAAGTCTGCTGCATTTGCTGTCCAGGAGCTTTGGTAAGACCAAAGGTAATCAGTTTTCCTCCAAACTAAGAATGACAGAGGGAGACACAGTAAGTATTCTTATAAACAAAGGGGAAAGCTCCTCACTTAGTTCTTCATTTAGCAAGGCAGACCCAAGCTCCAGCAGTGATCACAAGGAACCCAAGAGTTTAGTGTGTATGGATGGTATCAACATTGAGGGAGTTCACATTACCAGCCCTTCAGCTGAACTGAACACTGATAACTTGACACTTGTGCATATCTGATCAGGCCTAGCCAATTGCAAGTGGCAGAGAGGCACAGAGGAAAAAGTACCATTGAAAAGAACTGTAAGTTCTTTTGTTACATGGAGAGGCAGACTGCAGTGATAAAAACTATGAGGTGAAGAGCAGGCACCAGACAGAGAACAAGTCAAGCAACAGGCTGAAAGAACAATTTAGGAGCAAAGATGTGAGGAAAATTAAATGCCTGGATAGGAAAGAGATAGAGGAGAATGGGAATGCATGTGAGCCTACAAGGACAGCTTTTACAAATTTTTCTTAGATTGTGTTAACTCCTACTTATAATCACCCATTCTCTGCTACAGCACTATTTCTTGTTGGAAATATACCTGAATGTAGAGAGTAAACAAACTTCACTTCATGGGAGACCACAATGCACTTTAAGCAGGCATTAAAACAACCAGCAACAGGAAGATATAGGTTTCTCCAGTGAAACTAAAGGATTGTCACAAGCCAACACATCTATTGCATTTTCAGCTAAGGATGCTGCATTCACTTACTGCAAATGAAACCCCCACAGGTCTGCGAATCCACTTGGGTGGCTTTTTTAATGGTGGAATCAAGGTGGTCTGAGTTACTTGCTCTGGCACCTGCAGAGGAGGAAGGATCTGTCCTGTGCCAAAGGGATCCAGGTTGTTGAAGGAGGAAGAGATCTAGAATCAGATGGAAATAGGAAGTAAATATAATTCAATTCCTCTCTGTATGGAGTAAGCACAAAAAACTATTGATTAGGAATTAGTTACTTTCCGTACTAATGAAGAATGAGGCTAGTACAGCACCTCCTTCTGGAATACCACTGAGGCCCTGTGCAAGAGAAATGGCATTTCAAAACAGTTCCAGCAACTGTTTCTCAAGAAAGTTTTACCCTAAGAGATTTTCAAGTAATTTTTCCTTAGCAAGATGCAAATTGCCTAAAAAACACTGCTAGGCCTAACACCCAGCTCAAACATAGGAGTTGCAAAATTACTTGTTTTATGCAAGATAATGACAACATATGGTCAAAAGTTGTCCAACTTATTTCTTGTTTTTCTTACAAAGGAATTCTGACTCCCTTTTTGTTGCTGGAGTCTTTCAAATGAGTTCATCTCAAGGACTGTCTCAAGCTTTTTTGGCTTAGATGAGACTGATGAAATAAAACTTTCTTGTCTAGACAAGAGAGAGTCAGTGGCCCCTGAGGCAGATTTCTGACATTTAGGGAGTCAGTCAGAACATACATACAATGCTGTTCACAAGCACTTTCCATTTCTAACATTGTTTGCATAGATTTGTTGTTTGCTAAAGATAATCATGTTCAAGTTTGACTGGACCGTAGGGAATAGCTTTAAAATTCAGCTAACCAGCATACCCAAAAAGAAGCAACATCAGGCTGATCAAGCTAAGGTTGCCAAATCTTAGAATCACAGGCAATGTTTTGTCTTTCTTCAGAGGAAACCAATTCCAAAGAAAGAATATTTCTTGAGGAACAGCTTATAGCCAACAGATCAAACACCCAAAATTGTAAAGAAATAAATATACACAACCAGGTCTGCAACAAAGTTTCTGTCCTGAGACTATTGAATTCATAAGAGAGAGACCTCTTGGTCACAAACTTCCTGTCACCATAACTGCCATTATCTCCTCCTGCTTGTGTTCTTGTTATTCAATTTATTCAGAAATTATTCAACACTACTGTTCCCCAGTTTTGAACAGTGAAGTGTGGCACATACACATGAAGAATGCAGAGAGAAAATTCTCTATGGGTTAAATAAATCCTTAATCTCCCACAGCTGTTGCTTGATAAAGTATTTTCTGTATCTTGCAAATCCTATGAAACTGAACTCAGTCAGCTGTAAATGACGATATAAATAACACTTAAGCCAGCTCATACGTATTCTCTTAAAACCTGTATTGTAAGGCATTTGTTAGCTGGGACAGAGGGAGGGAATTAAAAGACTAGACACCAGATTAAAACTAAAATTTTAGACAGTAGTGACATTTAATCTGTTCAGAGTTTACTCATCTATTCATTGGATAAGTAACGGGTGTCATTATCAAAAATATTAACATCCTCCAAGTTGTAGTCAAAAGACTTGAGGAAAATTGCTAATAGTAGTTTATACGCCCCTTTATAAAATTACCTTCTAAATTAATGAAGGATAATGTATCCTGTAAATTCATATCAACGTATTTAATGTTAACCTAATGACAAGAAAAGCTTGTGTGCTGCTTTATTTTTAGTCTAACAGTAATAACAATAAAATGTATCTTAACATCACAACTGTGTTTGCTCTTACTTCTCTTTACACAGCTTGTCAGAGGCAATGTGGTCTCCCTTTGGGATCTGGTGGGATTATTAAGCCCTCACACAGACAGTTTCTGGTTCCCACACCATACAGCCATAGGTCCTGGTGCGTGGGACAGACTGCATCACTTAAAAGTGACCCTGTTACACACGTGTGCTTCAACCTCTCTGAACAGTCACAAGAGAAACTGCTGTCAAGGTCTGTCTGTCAAGGTCTAACACAGTCACAGGACTTCACCTTGTCAGCCTGTGTCTTCTGCTGAGCTTCTAAGTTTCCACCCATAACAGAATAAATGTTGATCCACCCATCAAAAGTGGCAGCAGAGAAGACTGATGGAGTCCTAGGACACCACTGGACATCAAAGCACCACTGACTCCGAATGGGCAACTCATACACCACCTATCACAGAAAGAGAGAAGATAAAAGCACTACACAAACAGTCTCCTGCTTTCCCCTAACTAGTTGCCCACAGCAAGCATGTCACTTTATTTACATGTCACCATTACGTACAAATCTCTTATTTTTGCTTCTTGAAGGGTGCATTTGCAGACAAATTATAGAACCTTGAACAGCTGAAAGTCACAGAAAGCTCATGTTAAACTGGATTCTGACTGTAGAACAAAATCCAAAAGTGAGAAGTCGCTTTTGCTCTGCTTTCTAAGTACTACGGTATCAGAGTACTATAGCATTGTGACATTTGCTGTTAACCAAGGGAGAGACACCAGAAAACAACACAATAAAACCAGAAGTCAAGAGGCAAGAATGTGTCACGAGCAAGAACACAAATAGAAAGAATAGTGTGGAGTCACAAATGTAACAAGGAAAATAAAGAGCCTAAAGAAAAACAAATAGAACAAGAAGAGAGGAATATAACAGCTGCACATGAACTATGAAGGACATTGCAGCCAACAAGTTTATGGTTCAGCATTCAAAAAGCCAAAGTTCAATTCATGGCCCAGTCACAGACTTCCTGCCTGATGTTGGGCAACTCACTAACACAGCCTTGACTTTAAACCTCCCATTTGTAAAACAAATGTATTTCCTTTACGGTTTACAGGAACAAAGCATAGACAATCATAGCTTTATTTTCTGTGAGAGCACGATCTGTGTTTTCTCTTCCAGGAAGAAGCAAATTAGTATCATTTGCTTATATTAAAATCTAGATTGCCAAATAGAAAAACTAACAAACAAATCCCCAAATCCAAATATCCCCCAAAGCAACCAATACTTCCCTCAAACTTACGAGATCAGCCATTCTGTATAACTGTATTAATCCTTAATACTGCAAAGCTTCCCAACTTTTTCACCTGAAAATTTGCTGTTCATTGATATCAAGCCAAAAAGAGCCCCCTAACAGTAGTTTATACATAAAAGTCTAATTTGAATTTGGACTCTGCAAATCTACAGCAGCATGCATAAAGATAAGTCAGCCACGCTAATTTTTTTTTTAGTTTTCCACTAAAAGACAGTATAAATATTTCTGTAAAACTTAGACATCAGGAACATTTCAGAGTCTGATTGTCTTCTAACCACTAGAGATCTAAACAAAGTGAGCATCAAATCCCACGAAACTACAAAAGTAGCATTTCATGCATTTTAGGAAAATTGATTCATTTTTTTTCCTTGCATTCAAGGCAAAAGGCATCAGTTGAGTGATATTGTTCCATGAAATTAATCTAGCCTGAGGCTCCCATCTGGACTTTGTTCAGTATTGTTAGAACACTTTCCCCATGCTATCATCAAGATCAACTGCATTGTCCAAAGTTCAGTTTTATCCAGGAACTCAGCATTGAATGAATGGGTGTGCACAAAAAAAATTTAAACAGCCCCACTTTAATTCAGGTGATACCTAAATATACCAAGTATGGTAATTCTGAGATACATGACTAGATAAGCACATATATGTGAAACCATTTTACTATAAATAAAGTTTACACACATTGTTTAACTACACTGTTCCCTTCTCAGTGACCCTCTCTAGCAATTGCTCCTTGGTGTCCTTCAAATTTCCTCCCAAAAGAACTTACTACTCTAGGAGAAAGAAAAAGAAGAAACACATGGAAACAGACAACACTAAAGCGTAAGCATAGCAACAGTAATCATAAATAGTGGAAACTAAATTTTAATTAAAGTTTTCTTCCCTCTCTGATCTCTGGACAAAGATGTATCAGCAAAACCCTATTTCAGTCTGGATATGGCCCACACGCATTCACTCCAGACAGAAAGAGTGCATAAGACACGCTTGAGGGAATTACATTGGCACTCCACAAGGATACAGGGAAGGACACACACACAGCAAAGCACACAATATAAGGCAGACCATGTGTACTGGTAGCTGTGGTTACGTACCTCCCCCAAACTTGGGTTCCAGCACAAGATCCGGTTGTCTTTGGCACTACTCAACAGCAGTTCAGGGTCAGCCTGGCACCAAGAAACAGAGAGAACTCCCCTAAAATAGATCAGAAAGAAATCAATCATATTTCCTGTACAGTCCCCTCTGCCACACAGTCACTAAGAAACCACCATGCACCAGCACCTTGGTGAGAAATGCTAGTTCTCATCTCTACCTTCAACCAGATTCATCTGGGAAAGAAAGCAGGCCCAGGAGAAAATCATAGTTCCCCAAAGTCCAGTCTCCCAGATGTCTGCCTTGAAAAGATGCAACACAACATGCAAGTCCTCACCTTGTGTGCCCTTCCAGCTGGCTAAGAGGAGAGGTAGCGAAGCGTAAGTCCCATATTTGGATCACTGGCAAACGGTCATCCTCAGAGGAAAGGACTAGCTGGGTGGCAACTTCTGGATGCCAAGCCATTCCTGAGCAATGCATCTAGGGATAAAAATAGCACAGGCTGAAAATTCAGCAGAGCAAGCTGGCACTAGCACAAATGGGCCAAAACCATGTCATTCTGTACTGAGCTCGCCTAGAATGCTTGACATAAACCAAGTCTGGTAGTGCCTTGCTCCAGGCAGCAAGTATTTCTACCTTCTCTTCACAGAAAAAAAAAACCACTAACCATATAGAAGTCAAAGTCCAAAGCTGACCTAGGAAGAAAGCAGGGAGGCTTCTCATAAATGAGTTGTGAACACAGAAACTGAATGCAAGAGTGCATGAATTTTAAGAACAGTACGGGGTCTTGTTTCCCCATTTCACTCAGGAAAGAATAAAAAGAGGTGCTTTGATGCTACGTCTCCAAGAGAACTAGTTCCAACAGCTCCTAGAATAAAACCACAGTCCCAAGAGTCTGTGTCACTGCTTTGTAGTCACATGTGGCATGTTGTAAGCCAGTTAGAAATGCAGCCTTTTCTCCACTCACTCTGTTGCTGTGGTCACTGACTTTGATGATGGGCTCATTCTTCCTGAGGTCCCAAACCACAGCCTTGCCACTGGGGTGAGCAGAGGACAGGATATGCTGCACCTGCCGATTCCAGGACACCACACTGATGTCTTCATGAGGCTGCCAAGACAGGAAAGGCCACACATCCATTATTCCCAAGCTGAGGGAACACCAATCATGGGAGTCTGTCAATATTTTAACTGAAGGATTAGGGATTTGATGATACATAGATTCCTATCTTCAGTTGCTGATCAACTAACTGGAAATACCAGCAGCACTAACTAGAAAGACTAGGGAAAGTCCTTTACCCAGAGTACAATGAACAGTGAAATTCTGTGGGGGAATGTCACCTGGAAAAGTACCTTTGCATTTGACGAGCAGGTACTGGATTCTACATTGGCCATCACTCCAGAGAGAACTGCAGCTGAGCACACATACATGTTTCTACCCCAACTTCTCAGATGAACTTAAATGGAAAGATGACCTCGTGCAACATTTCAGGAGTGCAGTGAGATGGAAAATGATGTATTCATGGCTAATTGCTATTATTGTATCTACTGCAGCGTAGGAGATAGGCAAGGAAACAAACAGGAGACTTACTGGAGGAAAAACCTGGCCTGCTTTTACTGAAGTTTACTACGATTTTTCTACTTTTGGGAGTTGATTGTCCTGAATAATATAATAAGCATCAGTAGATCAGAAACTTCTTCCTCTTCAAACTCAGGAAACATTATCTGTGAGCAATAGCCAAGATGCCTTTAATGGCTCACTGGTTCAGCTAGGGATATGACTTTCATGAGATATGAAAAGCCTCAGCTGAAGCCTGAAATAAATTCATTCCTCAGAGAAGGTCCAATAAACCTTCTTAATCCATCACACACGCCCCAGCTGGATCACAAGATAAACTGGTCAGTTACTTGATTCAAATCCACAAAGAGCTTATCCATCCATGCAAAGTGCATCCTTCCAGAGCTTGCCCATCTACCTCCCCTCTCTTCACATTTCTTCCACCCCCAAGAATTAAACCAATCAGTCTCCTCTGATTCATCTCTCTCCTGACAGACTTCAAAGTCATTCCCCTTTCACAGACTGATGAGGCTAGGATGTCTCCACACACACCTTTTTGTCTTGCCTACTGAGATACAAAACTGCAGGACTATTGCCCAGAGGAAAACTCATTTACCTGTGATTTAGTCCCTGGAGTCATAGGCACACTGAAATTATTCAAGTCCCAGATGAAAATTTCGGAATCATTGGCTCCGGAAGCCAAGAGATTACTCTGTAGAAATGTAGGAAAAAAAAAAAAGTAAAACCTCAGCTGAGATTTCTGCTCACAGATTTCTTAAAAATAAATGGAAGCAAAAACCCCAAAAGCTTTCAAAGTGAGATGAGAGCTGTATTTCACAGCCACTGGCATGCATAAAGATACTAACTGGATTATAAACCAAGCACATCTTTGGCCTCCATGCCATCCACTGTGGCATAGTACAGACACATTTTAAAATTGTCTGTTTTGTGCAGGTGGTTGCTGTTTATCATGATGAAATTGTGCCACAGGCCTGGAAGCCACTGTCTCTGGCCAGCTGAGCCTTTACCCTGCATCCTGGCACCAAGGACATTTCTGAGAAGATGCAAGTTTCTCACAAGTGACTGCAGACAATTTTCCATTTGTCTTTGTGCTACCCCGTTCTGTTCACTTCTCATTTATGTTGCACTCCTTTCAAATGTGATCAGAGACCCACTGAATTAAACAACTAAACAAATAAAAGAAATAGAAGTTCTGATTTTGAAAGGACAATGGTTTGAACATGTAACAATATTACAAGACGTTTTTATAGAGAGGTAAGTGATTTGAACAAGGTCACAGGGGAATTCAGTGGCAAAACTGTGAACAGAACCCAAATCTGTGTCTCAAACCAGCCTTGTGTCACAACTACTTTGCCTCTTAAGTTAAAATTAGTCCCTTCACTTTATATATCTATACACAAAGGAACATACTTTCTAACATGGAAGTTAACTTCCTTTGGTATCTTATTGTTACACACCTGAAAAGGGTTGAAGTCAAGGGCTCGAACAGGACCTGAATGCTTCTCTGTCTGCCCAATCACAGGGTCGCCCTTTGAAGTTAAGATGTGGTGCACACTGTACATTGTCAGGACTCCATTATCCCCCCCACCAATGATCACTCCAGAGGACTCTGCAGACCCATTTCCAAAGTTCCCCCAGATCAGCTTATGAAACCTAAAAAAAGAAGAAAATAAAGCTGGCATAGGCCATGATGTTTGGTGGAAATCAAGACACCCTCTTCATTACAAAAACTCACATCCATGTTTCAACCTATCAAATATATCCATCAGTCTGCACTTTAAACCATTATCTCCCTTTTAAGAGGACTGTGGCTTTTGCATGCAAAAAAAGAAATAAGCTTCCTTCCAGTGACTTTTGAAGGGAACTTAAAAAGTAAGAGCTTGTCTCTGTTTCTTTGTCTGTTTTGTTTCTTGTTTAGAACATTTAGGACCTCACATGGCATTTAGTGGGTGAAATCCTCTAGCCTACACATTATTGAAAATTATTTAAGAGATCTATGTGCCTTCAGTTCCAGAGCTGTTACCTGAAAAACATGTTTACATCCTTAAAAATATGCCAGTTAGAAATCCAAGCTGTGTTTTACACTGGGTGCAGATGTCACCTATACCGATGAACCTAAAAAATCATCTTGTTTTTAAAAGCTGGAAAGTAAGTTTCACTCTCTCTATAACCTCTTCAGTGCAAATTGTTAGCCCCAGCAAATTCACATTATACATAATGTCTCTACTGACTGACTACCATACAAGTAATTTTAGATTTCCCTAACAGTCCAACTGCTCTACTTTTATACCCAATATGATCTGTATCAACAAAAATGTTCCATTTTTGAAGAGAGGTCAATTGATTCAAAAGATCACTTTATATGCTCTAAATATGATCTCCTCCTCTCCTTTCTTGCACCAGAAAACCCTTTGCAGTTTCATTGATTGATACATTAGTATGAGCCTCTAGTACCTGTTTGAGGCAGGAAGTGCTCCTTTCTGCTTCATGTCCAGGGAGGGATCCCTGAAGTCAACCTCAAATATTTCCAAGGTGGCATTTGTACTGAAGGATGCATCCAGTTGTTGGGCAGATGTTCCTAGCAAAAGTACAAGGGCAACACAAGTGGGTATTTTTATCAAAAGCACAAGATACAAAAAAAGTAAAGTACTAAAAACCTATTCTTCGTAGTCAACACAACCTTGGTGTTGCAACAGTTCAAAAGAGGACATCTGAACACCTCAGAAAAAGGAATCAAGAATTATGATGAAGACTTTGAAAGAAATTAAAAGTTATTCAGGAAATTCTGGTCACCAAGGTTATAGTTACACAGATAACTTTCTTTCTTGGGATAGGTGCAACTCATGCACCCTCCTCCAAGCAATTATGGCTTTTGATATTAAGTTCTTCTTTAAATTACAAATGCACTGACATCATGAAATCCAGCTACAGTTATGATCCCAAGTACTTCTGCATACTGCTCTTCAATCATGACATGTTTTAATCAGACCTTGTAAACCTACTCCACAGCATAAGTTCTTCAACTGCAACCAACTAAACATGCCTCAACAACCCACAGACAACTAGCAGTCACAAATTGGTAGCTTCCTTATTTCTCCTTGTTCTTCTCGAATCAAAGCTACAAGTTGATTTAACATTGCCTAGTGGGACACTGCCAGGCAAACTGTCCCCCAGTTACCAAAGGGATGCTTACAGCATGGAAAGTGCCCAAAGGACTATTAAAAAGCAGTACAAATTATGAAACTCCACAGCTTCTGATCTAAAACAAACTGAAGCCAAGACCTTTGGTTCAACCAAAACTCTGGCCTTGCTCTCTGCAAACTTCCCCAATGAAAATCCTTCCCAGAGGCTGCAGTTCTTCACAAAATGAAGTTCTTCACACTGGGACAGTGTGGGTCCCCTCCACGAGGTGGTCTTTCAGAACAGATTGCCTCAGCCTCAGTCTCCCATAGGATCACAAGTCCTGCCAGCAAACCTGTTCCAGCGTGGACTCCTCTCTCCATGGGGCCACAGGCCCTACCAAGACCCTGCTCCAGCGTGGGCTTTCCATAGGGCCACAGTATCTTTTGGCATACACCTGCTCCAGCATGGTGGATTGTAGCTGGGTATCTGTTCCACCATGGAGCTGCATGGTGAGACAGCCTGCCTCACTAAGGTCTTCACCAGGGGCTGCAGGGGAATCTCTGCTCTGGCACCTGAAGCATCTCCAGTCCATCCTTCTGCATGGACCTTGGTGACTGCAGCATTGTTTCTCTCACATATTCTCATTCCTCTCTTGTGCTTCAGTTACACAGTTACACATTTTTTCTCCCTTTTACTAACTGTGTTATCCCAGAGGTGCTCCCACTGCCGGGCTCGGCCTCGGACAGCGGTGGCTCCGTCTGGAAGCCGGCTGGCATTGGCTCCAGCGGACACAGTGGGAGCTTCTAGCAGCTTCTTACAGAAGGCACCCCAGCTACCAAAGCCTTACCCTGCAAACCCAACAAAACCACTGGAGCAGTCAGCTCCACACAGACAAACTTGCCTGCTGCCAACTCAGTGAACAGGCTCACTTTCTGCTTCAGGAAAGAAAATTACTATAAGAATAGTGATTAATTAATAAAATCAACAAAATAAAATGTAAGGTTTTGCAAAAGTACTGAAAATGGTATGTTAACCAAAACAGGCAACTTCAGGGAGAAGAGGTTTATAGTATTTAATTATCAAGCTACATGATTATGACAGAAGACAGACAAGTACAAGTGACCTTAAATGAACATTACTTGAATTAACTTTTTTCCCCCCACAGGGATAGGAAGTGTGTAATGCAGAATAGCAAGCAGTGTTGGAGTCCATACAGTCTTAATGAGAAATCAAAAAATTGTGTATTCAACCTTTGAAAAATCACTCACTTTTAAAATGTCAAAGTTGGGCATAGAAGTAATTCTCTACCAGTTACTTTAAAAAAACATAAAAGCTGTAATGTTTTTGGTATATTGCTTGTAAGTTTTCCAGACACTATCAAGGTGGAAACTGTTGAAACCTAAAACCCATACAACTCCACATAAAATTTTTCTGTGATTCACACTGTAATATTCACAAATTGTGAAGAACTTTACCTGTTGCAAGGTAAATAGGGTGGTTGTTTGCCGGACTCCATGCCTGCACAGCCGTTCGCTCAATTTCCTTTAGCTTCATTTTCTAGACTCTGAAAGAAATTTCACACAGAGTTTAGAACAGAGAGATACAGCTGATGTGAAAATATTCACATCAGAAACATGATGAGAACACATTGCTCTCAAAAGAGTGAAGTTAATTGCTATTTCCTGAGGCAGCGAATACAGTATTACTGGAATGAATCAGGATATTTAAGAATTCATTAAACCTCTACCACCACAATCCGACTGTCTGACCCCCGATTTTCTTTCACATATAGCTCTCTTTTTCATACATTCCCAACTACAGTTTCAGAAAAAAGAAGAGGATCTAAATTAACATACTCAAGTCTTCACTGCAGGCTGGTTTAAATCAGTTGCAGAAATTAATTTAAACAAATGTCTTTTGATCTAGCACTAGTTGCTCTCTCCAAACAAGCTAATGTCAGTATATACATAAGCAAAAAGGGAGCAGAAGAAATCTCAGGGCAGGCTAAATTCCAAGCAGAAAAGTGATGTGGCAACAGAAAACAAAGTGCAATGCTATCGTATGCCAATTCAGTTAATGTACTTTGTTCTTGCTCCTCTGAAAAGTCAAAGGAAAAAAAATCATTTGACTTTCTCTTTGAACCAGCAAATGGTAGAAGGTAAGAAGAAGTAATCCACAAGCAACTCCTGGGTTTCCATCTCAGCACTGACAGCAACTCTTTTTATTTACTCAGGATAGATTGAGTGACACCTGTAAAATGGAACAAAATTTCCCCATGTCTCCAGAGAGAGATTAGTTGGGCAACAATGTAGCAGGTTAACTGAAAATCAAACATCAACAGCAGGCAGCTGGGCGGCTGCAAAACTGAATATAAAGACAACTGAATACAATACAAATAATTATTTTTCTGAGTAGGATCCCATTCTTACTAAGGAGAAAGCACCCAGCACTCCATTCCTGATCACAAACAGGCCTTGTAAGCATCATAAATGATGTGTGGACATTCACAGGCTAGTGAGGTCACTCTCATGAGCAGCGTCTAAACTTTTTGAGCTTGGCTGCACTGCAGTCTTTTAACTCTAGCTAAACCGAACTGTAAGCTCATATGATATCATGCTGAATAAAGGAAAATTGTCAGCAGGCAGCACAGCAAAACCCTCTGCATCTTGTCAGTTTGCAGTGATTAACCTGTCCTGGTTACGTGACACTGTTGGTGTAAACCACAACCTGCATCACATGTTCAGATGCAGGGCTTATAAGAAACTGGCCTCCCAGAGTCCACAGAAGGGGGAAGTTTGGGCAGCATTACTTCTTGGTCTTGGACGTCCCAGATAATAATTCTACACCTTTTTTTAGGGTTTCTTCTGCTCTATGAGTCAGAAGTTAAGGACATCCTCTCTCTCTCTCTCTCCCATGCACTATTAGGATATGCTGATTGACGATAATCTATTGAGTGCTTTTTAGCACTCGTCTGCAGCAGTATCTCCCAAACCTCAAACTGCCAACCACTATTCTCACATTAAGCTTATCCCAACTTAGTTAAGGCCCAACAAAATCTGAACAGAACCCTTGTACAATTTAAAAAATTCTAAGTATTTCTTCATGCCCCCTATGAATAGAGGTGGAAAGGTCATCTCCTCATTACCATAACAAATCTCTAAAGCTTACTTTCCAATCTACCAGCACACACTTTACAGGGTACTCATTAGGGGTCCACTGCACTCTGCAGTGCATCTCTCAAGATGTTCCAGCACCTACTTATGCCTCCCATACTGCTGCAGAAACCCTGTCCAGGTCTCCACCTTTCATGGCAGAGGAGAGCGAAAATATCCTCAGAAGTTAGGTGAATCTTCTAGCAACAGTCTATTGCACAAGGCTTTAACTGACTCCACCATTGTGGGGGGCAGGACGGGTGGTGTGCTCCTTACCACTCCCTTTCTTGCCTCTTTCTCCTCCAGTTACAATCTATCACTTGTGGGAGTTGGCTGTACACTCACTGCCTCACTGCTTCTCGGCTTTTGAGAGGGCAACTTCGCTGTGAACATTAATAGACTATGGCCAACAGACCTCTTCCCTACAGGAAATTAACTGGTAAGGAATCAGTGAAAAGTGCACCTATCATAAACCTAGTTGAGTAAATGGTACAAGCTCCCCCTCCCTACCTCTGTGTTGGACTGACTGCATGGCTGAAATAATTTACATTTAACACACAAATAAAGATAAACTGCAAAACTTGCGTGGAACAGAATTGATCAATTGTTTGGCTTTTCTTGTCAATAGAGCATTTTACATAAGAAAGTCAATTACTGCATCATTACTGTTCTCTTTTCACAAACTTAAGTCAGGACAGAATGTGAAGGTAAAGTGTCTTGGTCATGGTAACCCACCCAAACAGAGGAAAGCAAACAACACTCCATTTAGAGTGGCTCAATGTCAACAGAACAACTGTAGAAGTGCTGGATCATAGGTATTGAACAGGTTCACTGTGTCCCTGGCCCTAAAGGCAAACCAGCAGAAGTTCCAACAGACTTGAGAAGGCCCACAAAGGATGCATAAAAAGCTAAAAGATCACAGTATCGACTATCTCTTAAAAACGTCTGAGCAGCTCAGCTCCACTGCAGCTGAGGATCTGCAGAGATACAGCAGCACCTCCTCCTTCAGTCAGTGAGCTCTGAGTTTGAAAAGGGAAAAAAGGTCTGATTTGAGTCTTACTTTTAGAGAAGTGATCCTTCTATACACTATGCACATCTGTATACAGAAGAGAGGATTCACAATCCTTAAAGAAGGAAAAAGCCCTTCTTTAGCAAACTCTTCTGGCTGCCTGAGAAAAATTTGCAAGTATTGAACTCTTCCACAATAGAATTTTTAGGGAGAGGTTGCCACCTGCTGTCATCTCTCAAAACAGCATCTAAGACTTCCAAAAAAGCTCATGCTTTTCTCAGGACTTCTAATTAATTAATCTTGACAATTCCTCACCCTTCTTCTACAGACACCCATCTGCTTACAGATCTAATATATTAATGAATCTCAGCCCCAAAAGGAGTGGACAGAAGCAGCAATTCCCCACAGCTTTCCCCAGACATGGCTTCTTGCACAGACCTTAAAGGGTAACAATGCCTGCAAAGCAAAACCTGACAACTCAGAGCACACCTCACCACTGAGAAATGGAGAACATGCAGCTGAACGGTGAAAAATCCCAGATTACATCAGACCATGCAAACAATGCTGTTGGAGGCAAAAATTCTTCACCTTTGCTAACCTGAAATACTTACGGTTTTACATTATAATAAGACCATGGTTGTTGTATGAGCTAACTGACCCTCAAAGCTGTCATAATAATTATCCCTGATGGCACTCTAGCAAGGCCCTCCCTCTCTTGCACAGACCAAATACTGTCAATCAGAAATCCCCTCCAGTGACTTTCCCAGTCCGCCTCCTGCCACTGGACACCCAACCATTCCCCTCTGAGCAGTTCCTACTGATATTGGACTTCCAGCACTGCACACAAAGGACCTGATAGGCTGACCTCCCCACACTTAGCTAAAAGTGAAACTTGGGCAGAACAAAAAAGATTTGTCCAAGGTCACACAAGTGATAAGCAGACACCCTAAGACCTGAGAAACATCTCCCAGCCATGACACAAGGGTTAAGACACAAACTGTCCCTACACTTTCCACATCCCAGTGTTGATTTAAATTATCTGTACTGCCTCTTCCATTTGCACTGTTCTGACACTCTCCTTCCGCAGCTCCCCAACACCCCATAGCCAGGCTGTTCTCGTATGTGCTTATTATAAACCCCGATTACGGAAGGCAGAGAGACACTCAGCTAATCTCAGCTAATCACTGGTGTGTGCAAGGTGGGGTTGTTGCAGGGCAGGGCTCAGCACATTCCTCCATGACAGCTCCAATGGCATATAAAAAAACTTCCTGTACTCTGCGCAGTTTCAGAAGCTGTTGCCCATTGCACAGCGCTGCTCAGATGGCAGCGCACACACGTCTCAGGTGTACTTATCTGCACAACAGCATGAACCCGTGGATAGTGAAACAGAGCAAGGGTCCAGGAGGAAAGCATTGACCTCGGGCACCGAGTGTCAGACACCGGCTCTCAGACACCGGCTCTGAGCTACGCCAGAGGCCTCTCCGCGGCCCAGGTCACACAGCTGAGATTCCCCCGGCCGCTCCCCGCCCGCCGCCAGCCGGCCGGCGGAGAGACGAGAGAGGGGAGCCGAGGCTCCCTCGGCAAGGACGGGGCCACGGGACCTGGGAGCAGTCTCGACAGCGAGACGGGCAGGGCAGCACAGCAGCCCTGGGCTGGGGGGACAGGCCGGCGGCCCCGGAACCCGGCCCCGCCCCGCTGCCCTAGAGCAGCGGCCGCGGCTGGGCCCGGCGCTCCAGGCCCCTTCATCCTCTCTAAGATACCTGAATCGGCTCTGTCCATCGGTCCCGGATGGTTCACGCCGGAAGCCAAGGACACCACTGCTGGATCCGGGCTCTGCTGCGGCTGCCGTGACCCCCCCCTCAGAACGCGAACTTAGCTAAAAATTTTATGCATCCTGAGGACGTGCAGAAGAGAAAGGAATGTATTTTTCTAGAAGTATTTCAATTGCCAGGAAAAAATATGCATAAGGACCCAGGACTTCTTCCCTTACATCTCTCCTGGTTTAAGAAAAAATTTACCTACATTACAAACCCAGTTTTTACAATTTCTGAGCCCCATCTGCCCAACCCATTATGCCTTCCCCATGATGAAAACCATAATTAAGCTACCGTTTAGAACAACTGGGACTGAAAGTCCCCAAAGCAGGCAGCAGCACTGGAACACTGCATAATGGGCTGGTTGGGCCTAGCCCTGCCTCAAAGCAAGTGCTACACTATCACACACACCAAGGCAGGGTGCCTATTATTGCTCTGACCAACTTCATTTTACTTGAGGACTCTTACAACACGCCTAACACTGTATATAGTGCTCTCATGTAAGTGCTGTGGAATGGTAATTCTTGACTCAAGTATCCCTAAGGAGTGTTTTACCCCACAAAACAGAATTCAGTCTTAAGGTCTCCATAGCTCAAAAAAGCCACTTAAAAATCCTTCTGGGATAAAACATCATTGACTATAATTTAAAAGCAAGCATTTCTGTAATGAGAACGTGACAGCTTACAAACGCTATGAGGAATGTTGATTGTTCAGCACCTCCAAAGGAGTTACAAATACTTAGGTGTAAGTAGAACTATGTCCTAGCATTCAATCCCATAATTCCCTTTAATATACAGCCTTATAAAAACCCCTACACAAAAACCAAGCTAACAGTCTCTTTAGAATTTGGAGTTTTAAATCTGTATAGATGGAAAGACCATGAATTGCTGTCTTCATGTATCTGCTTCTCTTAAAGCACAAAACTACGAGCTGTGACAGGGTGCTGAGACCAGAGCACAGCATCCAGTTTATAGGAAGCACCTAGAGCAGCCCAAGCCTTCAGCCTTCTGTGATCACCCACTCCTGCAACCAAACAGTGGGGTTAATGCTTAGCATGGCAGAGTTGAGAGAGGATTCACTGAAAATCACTACTAAAGGTACCGTCTCCTCCAGCAACAAGAGGAAAAAAACCTTATGTTAGAGTGGAGTTGGATAAATTTAGGAGCTTAATTTAACTGTGTGTATAACTTTCCCAAGGAAATGGTTGCTGAAGCTATAGGAGGTCCAAGACCAGTGGTCTGCAGCAAAAGAGGCAGATTTCATGGGCCAGATATAACTCCAGGCCAGGTGGACGAACTCAGGTCACAAAGGAACAATTAGGGGCACCCGTACACTTGGATCAAAGCAGATCTGGCCAGAGCTGAACTTGCTCATCAGCCTTTCCATACTGCTGCTGTCCACACAGCTCTGCTGTCAGCTTCAAACTACACACTGCAAGGCTCTGTGCCTCACCAGTGCTTCCTACTGGTTGTGCAAACTTCACTTGAGAGGGCATCTAGACCTGGAAGAGATCAAAGTCAACTCCCAGTAAGGGCAGATACAGTACAAGACTCCCAAGGACTGGCACTTCCCAATCTGTTTCTGCCTGTCATTTTACAGTATACAGTGACACTTCAGTTCAAGTCCCAGCAGCATCTGTATTAAATGCCTTGGTTACAGGCAGATATTGCTTACATAAACAGGCACAGGTGAGGAATGTTTGTGCACAAGATACATAAATGACCAGCAGACCTAAGTCTGCACTCACAGCTTTGCCCCACAGATACTATCCCATTTAGAAAAATAGCAAAGGTCACTCCATTTCATTAGCTGTAATTCAGCCTTCTCAAACCAACAGAAGACAACTAGCACAGTAGGTGTCATTGATATATTTCACTGCAGTTAGGAGCTGAACATTGAAGAACAAGTGTTAACATATGCCAGTGAACACTAGAGAAGATTCCTTCCCCAGCAGAACTGATGGAAATGTAGCACTTGAACAACTTTCAAATTTCATAGTGTATCACCGCTGGTGGATTTTTATTGGGGTCTCCTCCTTTCTCCAGATACAGGTCATTGAAGGGATATTGCTTCGGTCCCTACAAGGAGAGACAAAAAGTGGCAAATTCACCTCATTCACCAAGCAAATTAAGGGATAAGAGGAAAATGTGTCATCCCATCCCACCCCCACCCAAATGAAGGCTTGTCATTTATGACCTAAATTTTTATTCAAGTGCTTTTTTTAGAATATTAGAGTATGAGGAAAGCAAATTCAGAAATAGGGGGTACCTTGCATAAATGATTTTTTTTAACAGAAATATCAAGGTGGTCTTGCTTTTAATCTTAATCAACAGCTTATCTCACCGCATGAGAACAATATATTGCAAAAGCTGCTTGTGTAGTCAGACCTCTTTTTAAAGAGTACATTCCCCAAATGATACAGCTCATGAGATATAATTAAAAACACAGGGTAAGAGAAGAGTTAAAGCATCTCATTTGAGTAGATGCATACACAGGGAAGGAGAGTACCTAGATCAAAGATGGGATACTGTAAGAAGCATAGTTCAAATTAGTTCACAGGGACTGCTCACTATGAAGCAGCATCTGTGAGCTGAGCCAGACCAGTCAAGAGAACAACTCAGGCCAGATGAGGCCACAGGACATCCCTTGGCCCATCCACTGCCAGCAGAAGTTTTGCATCCACACCCATCACTCATCTTCAGCAAAACTACTCTTATGGGCACTGGCAATGACAAGAAATACAGCTACCTTTCCTCCCTTTACCCTTAGGTTTCACTCACCACAGGCCTGTAGGCTGGGTAGATCATTCCAAGACCAAACATGATCAGCATCATGCTCAAAAAGATAAAGAAGTGTTTGCTCATGGTGTGCCAGGGAATGACAGTGGGGGATGTATCAACCCGGTTCCGCATGTACATGTCAAAGTGCCAGTGCATCTAAAGAACAAAGGAAAACAATTGCACATTTACCAACAGTGGTCAAGCTGCTTTACTCAAGAGAAACTGCACATTACAGTATTCACAAAACTGCCAGAAGCTGTTTCATCTCCACCTCCAATGTAGAGATAAAGCCACAGAAGAGGTACATGGTTTACCTACAGTCACAACAAATTGTTGCTTACATTAAAGCTCAAAAGACTCTACATTTCATCCTATGCTTATACCACACAACATACTTAAATATAGGATAGCAGCAGGTTTTATTTCTATGCATAATCATTACACCTCAGCTTTGTTCTCCAGCACTATTGGAATGGCATGGTATAAATTGGAACCCTCATTTCTGAAAGCTCAGTCACATACCCAAACAGAAGTAGTGCTATTTCAAAGAAAGAAGCAACTACTTGACACTTGGAAGCTGGTCCTTCAAAACAGGGAGAGGACCTGCTGCTGTTACTCCAGGACAAGAGCAAGGCAGGTCACAAGCTAAAGCCCTGAAGTATAAATAGGAAAGTCTCAAGCATGTTCTGCTTATAGTCTCCTTTCACATTAATAAATGCAGAGAACTTATTAATTTGCAGCTTATGTACTGCTTCCAGATTCTCAGCTCTAGTTCTCCCAGAGCCATTTCCTATCAAACCCAGAGACAGAATGAGCAGAAACCAAAGCTGCCTAAACAGAGGCATCTGCTGACACCTGGAATACACACACCAGTATAGCCATCTTCATTCCTGATTGCCAACACCATGTGCAAGGGCTTGTACACAAGCCTTCCTGCAGCAAGCACTACAGAATCAACATGGGGGTTTTTGTGTGCTTTTATGGTCATTACAACATGCACTTTCCTGTGGTACACATGTTGAAATGCTCTGACACAGTTTTCTTTGATATATTAAGCACACATACATAGATGAACTCTTGCTTTTAGTAACGCGATTGCAAGTCAACTACCAAGCTCAGTAACTGCAGTCAGACTGCAGTCATTCACAAAAAAAACATTCACTAAGACAAAAGTACTCCTGAAAGGAATTTGAAGAGCTTAGATTTTCAGAGTTAACACAGATGACCTATTCACATTTATCTTAAGGACATGTTGCAAACTTCCTTTAGAGAGAACATCCTTATTTGTAGTCTACCTCAAAAAAAGCCCTGGAGTAATAAAGCAATGGTAGCTACTTCCATTGCACTAAAAGGACTTTACTCTAATAGTGGCTTCCTTGCTAAACAGTTCTGAACCAGGATCTTGTACTGAGTCCGATCAGGCAAATAAAATTACTCCTGCAGGCAAAGTTAAGTTTGTAATGTCTGCCTTCTTACATATTACTTATTACATTGTCCTCAGCACATTCACAGTATTTACGCAGATAGCCATAGCCTAACTTTGCCTTGAACTGACTGTCCCTGCTTGCACAGGCAAGACACACCTGCACCAGTGATGAAATTACACAAAGGATTCAATAGAAAGCACTAACAAGAGGCGCATGTTAGAATTTAGTAACAGGAGCACTGGTGAGCAACTTGAGAAGTGGGACTGGCATTCCTACCGGCTCTCCCCAGTTATGCCTCATGTCTGGCTGGTCCCACTGGTACCAAGGGTCTCTCTCGTGTTGAGATTTATTAGGGAGCATGGGATAGTCACCATACCTATAAGAAACAAACAAAAGACCAAACATAAAGAAATCCATACTAATTTACCTATAATTTGTAGGAGACAGTATAAGACAGGCCTAAGGAAATAAAATTAAATACTACTTTGTTTTTATAGCTTTTATGCATATACATTTTTGAAATGCATTAGAACAGCTAGCACAACAATAATTACCTTGATACCAGTCACCATAACAAGTGGCATTGCCCAAACTGGCCTTATTGAGCTCTACTAGATGAAAGAAAACACAAGCTTAACTAAAGTATGGAACCCTAGTTATCTTGGCACATGTTAAAGTATTTCCCAACATTTAAACATCTCCTGATACCTTTATTCTAGACATGGCTTTCAGTTCATCCCGCTTAGCCTTGCAGTACAACAGCATATGAAGTCTCTCAAGTTTCTCTCATGAAGTCTCTCATGTTTTATTCACACAGGCCTCTAACTCAATCCATTCGTTCTTACTTTAAAACACTGAAGCGTCTTCAAAGCTCTAAGCTCACAGTCCAGTAAAGCCAGGCATTCACCAGGGACTACGAGCCTACAGCACCTCCCCATAAAGCCCGGCTGGTCCCGGCCCGCTCCCGGCTGCGGAACGACGGCACCATCCAGCTCACCCTAAACCGTCGTCGGGGTAGGGCTGATAGTCCTCCACCCGCATGTTGTACTTCTTCGCAGCGGCTGCCCGCTCCTCCGGAGTCCGCGGGTACGGCCCGGGCATCATGTCCTTGGACATCTCCGAGGCTGCGGCAGAGCAACACGGCGAAGTGGGCGCGGGCCTCGCCGGCAGCCGCAGCCAGGCCGGGGAGGTCGCGCCGCCCTCCCGCCCCGATCCCGCAACCACCGGCCCGCCGCCCCAGACACCCCGGCCCCTCGCTCCAGCCTCCGCTCACCCGCCCGCGTCCCCGAAGGCGCCGCCAAGGCGGCTCGGGCCGCCCTTAGCCCGGCGGCCGCCCGGGGCCAGAGGACACCGCGGAGAGCACCCGCCGCCATCGCCCCCAGCGCGCAGGCGCGGCCGCGGCCGCCAGCGGCACGGAGCAGCAGGGCAGAGGCGGCGCCAGTGCTGGGGTGGGGCCAGTGCCGGGGCGGGGTCATCGCCAGGGGCGGGGTCGGTGGGGGGCGGGGCCGTCCCGGGACAGCCTCTGCTGCCGGCAGCGACCCCCGCCGGGGCAGGAATTTATCGGCCGTTGGTGTTGTAATAGTGACACGAGGTTAATGGACGGAAAAGGCATCGGTGCGGTATTTTGCTCTATCTGTCATCATGCGAAGCGGGGCAATGGAAATTGTTGGCAGGAACTGCCTTCCAGAAGCGGGGAGCCTCCTGCGGAGCAGCCGGATCGATGCTCAATCGGATCGATGCCGTGCCCGGCGGCGTTATGCAAATCGCCTTCTTTGTATCAGTATCAATATTATTAGTCAATACCCAAATGTAATCGCCTTATCTCCATGGAGCCAGGGGACAGGCTCCAAGGTGGACAGCAGAAATGGCACTAATTAATTTAGCAATGTGATTCTTCAAATGTAAGCAATGTATTATTGTAAATAAAATCAATATGAGCATTAAAGGATTTTGCAGTTTACTTCATTATGTAAACTCTGTGGTAGTTGAACTCATTTTCCTTCAGTTATTCACATCAGCCGTAATGGGTAATGTCTCTATAGTGATTTACATTATAAACCTTTGCAGCTCAAAAACTATCACAGACAATTTGTCATTAAAGCCATTCCTTCTAATAACAACATTAATTTTAAGCCTAATAATTGAATGAAGATAGTGATGAACCACAAAAATATATCTGAGATATAGCATGCCTGAGATGGGGGCTTTGTCACAGATAAACAGGATCCTTGCACTTATCCGAAAGGAAGGCCTATTGATGTCATTTTAGGGATGGTGTCTTAATTCAGCCAACTCCCTTGCAAACGAGCATGCAGTGAAGTTACTCAGTTATCTAATAAAGTTATTAACTCACAGCCCAACCTTCCAGCGCAAATGCTGCTGCTGTTTTCCATGGAGCAGCATTTGGTGCCTGTCGACCTCTGCAGCCCACAGCGCTGTGGGGACAGCACTGGAAGTGGGGACCTTGGTTCCCACTGACTTGGGCTCAAGCCTCACTGCAGGCTTGGATTGTAGTCAGCTACTTCTTACATCAGCTCTTCATCGCTGGGTATTTATTTTCTGAATTATGTTTGAGTTTTCCACAGCTGTGTTTCAAGTTTCCTAAGCACCCAAATATATTTGCAAATACACTGTAAAAAATGTTGTTAACCTGTACAGCAGAAATGCTGTAGATTTAAAAGCTGAGAGGGCATTCATTTTCCTAGAAACTAAGTATATTAATAAATTTTGGAAGGACAAAGACAAACTGTATTATTCTCACGAAGGCAAAGGTCTGCACAGGCAGAACAAATCCCAGGTACTATAAGATGAAAACCACTGAATGCCAGAGACCAAAATTTTCTCCAGAGCTGATGCCTAATGTGGCACGCATTCTTGAGAAGTAGCAATCATCATTCTTGTTGTTTGCAGATTAAAAGCCAAATGTAGACCTTGTCTCACATAATAAACACACAATAAGAAAATAATTCAACAGCTCCAGCTTCAGTCACACGGTTCATGAAATCCTGCTAAAATGATGTACTCGCCATCATAGGCCGGGTGTTAGCTGCACCAGGCAGTAATACTTTTTTTTTTTTTTTTTTTTCTGTAGCAAGCGTTAATTAACCTTCTTATTTTCAGGCGCAGTGCTCCGCAGTACATTTCTCGGAGGCAGACTGAGGAAGCGGGCAGTGCTGTTTCCATCAGGGCAAAGGAAATGCTCGAGGGGCAGCGCTTGCGCCCGCTCCGCCGCCTTTGAGGGGAAGGGACTGCCGGCTGAAGGCACGCGGGGCGGCACGGGGCCCGGCAGCGAGGCTGCAGACACGATCGTTTCTGCTTTCTGCAGCGGGTCTTCCCCTGCCTGTGCTCCCAGCTCCCAGGGCTGTCCCAGAGCTTTGGAAAGAGACAGCACGCGAAGGGCAGCGGAGCTTCCTGGAGCCTCCGCCCGCGAGGGGCGCTGCCGCCTCCGCCTCCGCCGCCGCTCCCTCTCTCCCTCCCTCTCCATGGTCCTCTGCCCTCCGCCTTCGCTCTCCGCTTCCGGCGTTGCCATGGGTGCGCAGCTTCCGCTTCCTGCTTCCTTGGTACGGGTTCTCCGGTGGAGGCGGCGATGGCGGCGGCCTCGTCCTCCTCCTCCTCCTCTTCCTCTTCGTCTTCTTCTTCCTCCTCCTCCTCCTCGGCGGCGGCCGCGGGCTGCCGGGAGGGCCCGGCGGTGGCGGCAGGGCCCGGCTGGAACGACTCCCAGTTCCGCCGCTACTCCTTCGAGACGCGGCCCATCCCGCGGCTCAGCCACAGCGATCCCCGCGCCGAGGAGCTCATCGAGAACGAGGTGAGGGGGGTCCCGGGCAGTCACCTGCTGATCCCGTCCCTGTCCGTCTGGGGTACCGCGCGGGCTCCGTTGTAGCCGCTGTCCTGCCCCTCTCTGCTGTAGTGGACATTTTTCTTCGGTGCTACAGCGTTGAGTTGTGAAATTCGCAGGAAACGTTTGTTTTAAGCCCTTCGTTGTCGGGATGGAAGTTGTGGGAACGTTGTATAAAACCCTCGGCACATATTTATTGTTTTCTAAGTGCAAGCGACCCCAGATGTAAAGGTTCCTTTGCAGTGGTGGCTCTTGTATTGGTTCTACACCAGCTCAGTCTCATTTTGGTAGTCGGGTTTTTTAAGGAAAGTCTGCAAGAAGGGAAGTTGTGTATGCTCAGCTTGGGAACACAGCACTGCCTTGGCTAGGTTGCTTACTGCTGGTAGATGAGGAGATAGGTAATGTCCTTTGTCTTCCTTTTGTAGCGGTTCTTTTTTTTTTTTGCTGTAGAAGAGATGGTCAGTTTTTTGATGGCTGGCTATTTGCAGTCCTCTGAGAAAAGAGATGAGTTCTGTTCCTGGATTCAGAGGGATCTTTTTGCTGGCATTTACTCCTTCACAGCTGAGGCTGGAAGTGACCAGCCAGAATCTACTGTGTCTCCTGGCTATGTGTGAGGACCAAGCAGGCCCAGAATTGTTGCCAGCTGGTGTTTGTCTAACCTCGCTGATAGAGATTGGCTAAGTAGATAGTGCAATCTGTTCCATTGCTACCAGGAGTTTACTGTAACCCTAGGCCACCACTTTCTTAAAACTTCCTACCATGTCTTGCTTGGTTTTCTCCCCAGAACAAGGTATATGTTTACTTCAAATGCCTTTTCCAATTCTCCATTTTGAAAGGGAGTTTTTGTGGGTGCAATAATGAATGTGTTCATTCTTAAGTTCAAGAGGTCTTTGAATCAATAAACTTCCTGTTTCTCTCCAGGAGCCAGTGGTGCTGACAGATACAAATCTGGTTTATCCTGCTCTGAAATGGGACCTGGACTACCTCCAGGAAAACATTGGCAATGGGGACTTCTCAGTGTATAGTGCCAGCACACACAAGTTTTTGTACTACGATGAGAAGAAAATGGCCAATTTTAAGAACTTCAAACCCAAGTCAAGTAGGGAAGAAATGAAATTTGCCGAGTTTGTGGACAGACTCAAAGAAATACAACAAAAAGGGAGTGCTGAGAGGTAAGTGATATGTGGCGTGTGGAGGTTTCTCTGTTTCTTCAGACCTAAGTAGGAGCTAAGCTTCTGTTTAGTGGGTGTTGATGATTAAAGTGTTTTGAGTTTTTTGGACTTCTGGTTTGTTTCTTTTTAATAATCCTGCTTTTCCTAGAGGGTTTCTAGTTCACAGCAGCCTTGTTACCTTATTAGAAAAGTCATAGCAAACAAACTGTTCACACTGGCTGTGGGAATTTATTTATGTTTTTCCTCCTCTGTGTGACGCAGGGTTTGTATAGAGAAATAATTAAGCTTCACTTCTTTTTGGCAGACTGTGTTATTGGTAGAGAAGCTTATTGTCTGATGAAAAGGTACAGGCTATGGCATTCAGGCTTTCCCACAGAATCCCAAGGCAGCTGGAGCTAACCCTCTTTGGGAAATACGAGGCCAGGTTGTGCATGTGCTGTGTACTGGTGATGATGGCCTGTGCCACTAACAGAGCTGTAAGTTACTGAGAGGAGCTTAGAGTGGACATGGAATATAACTATCAGCAGCGGTACTTAAAAACCCTTAGTGTTTTCAGTCACAGTCCTCTGAAAGGACTTACAGATGCTTAATTGTGTCTTAATTGGAAGCAACACTGTACCCGTGCCCACTTGTCATCTGTGCATTTCTCTTCTTTCTCAGCTTTGGATGTGCTTTTTCCAAGAGGGACGGCAGTCGTTGCTCTTAAAAATGCATTTTCTTCCAGCATTGCAGACAGTAGTCTGTAATACTGTGATTGTTGGTACAGATGCTTGATTCCTCTGATCCTCTATGTCTAAGTGTAAACATGGCTTTAAGTAACTTGATACTGAAAAGTGCAGGCTCTCCTGAGCCGCCTTCCTCCCTCACGTAGTTCTGCTAGAAGAGGTAACTAATATTGCAGGTAAATTAGAGGGGTGGCATTCACCTAGGGATTAGACATGAACATATTTAATATTTGATAATGGCTAATGTGTTTAGAGTTTCCTCCTCCTGCCCTGTCCTGATCTTCCTTAAAATTATGTTTTTCCCTTGTAATTGTTCAAGTTGAACTGAGATGTGTTCTCTTCTGTACTGGGAAATCTTACAGCAAAGTTCGGGGACTTTTGAAACTGTTTCCTTCCACAGGTGTTGAAGTAGTGCAATGATAGAAGAGAATCTCAAGGAAGTACTTCTCTGTTTTGAAACCGTTCTGAAGAGACAAAGTATGTCTGTGTTCATGACAAAGCTTAATACTTGATTTCTGCTTTCTCTCTTGGACAATTCAGGCTATATCTACAGCAAACGCTGAATGACACAGTTGGAAGAAAGATTGTGGTGGATTTCCTCGGCTTCAACTGGAACTGGATTAACAAGCAGCAAGGGAAACGCGGCTGGGGTCAACTGACTTCTAACTTGCTTCTTATTGGCATGGAAGGTAAATAGCTTCCTCAGATTGGAGAAGAAAGGGAGAAGAATGCATCAGCAGTTCTGTATTTCTGTTCCAGAAGGTCTTTCAAATGGATTTTCCCCTAGTTTTTGTGTATTCCTTCAGAGGAGGTAGTTTAAAGCTTTGTGTCGGGGGAAGACTGTTGTCACACCTTAACTTGGATTATAAAGAGGAAACAAGGAAAGAAATGGTCTGTATTTTGCCAGGATGTACTGTGAATGCCTGAACGTAATGTGCTTATGGAAAGGCTCTGTGTCGTGCTGGTGGGACTGTATAACTGCTAATCATATCCTGGAATCTGTTTACTGTTTGCATGCTTCAGGCACTGTAGATTTAAAAAGATCAAAGCCTGCAGATTCAAAATGCAGAAAGGTTTGCAAGTTAAACAGTGTTAGACTTCTGGGTTTTTCTGACTATGTCCAATGTCTACCCAGGAGGAAATCTGATTATTTTGTGAAGCTTTTTTTCCTTATTTGAGCTGGTACACTGTGAGGAGGAATTCTCTTTTGATTAAGACCAGATTTTTTTTTCTTGAAAGGCTAGAGGACAGTGGGAAACTTGAAGATGGGTAAATTCTAAAAGTATCTGGATAGAATAGAATTCCAAATCCATGTGGAGCCTGACTTAGAGGCAGGTGCCTTAGAAGACAGAGGTACCACAAGGCTGTTGACAAGGACAAAGAGCATTCTTTTAGAAAGTAATCTCAATAACTAGGCAAGAAATGTACACCTCTCTGTGAAGTGGGAGGACCTCTAATCAATGTGGCTAACATATCCAATTATAATTGTTCAATTACACAACTTGGATGGTTTTTTCCACTTCACACTGTCATACTCAACCCACAGTAGTTTGTCTTTGCCACTTGTTTTACAACTGAGAGAACATAATATAAAATCAGTGGACCAACACTTCCTTACAGGCCATGTAATCACAAAAATCCTATTAACAAGTTATGCACAAGAACCAAAGAATTGTCTTGAACCAGCATGTGCTAGAAAAAGGGATGTCTTTAGAGCAGCATGTGATCGTATGATCTATTTAATGAAGTTACAGGGTTAACTGTTATCTTAATTGTTGCAGGCCAAGACAGTAATATCTGAATTGGCAAGCAGCCTGAAAAACAGTTGTGAGTGGTACAAAACACCCCACTATATTTAAAGATTTGATTAAATTTAAGGTCTAGTGGCAACTGTTAAGCACTGTTAATCAGACTTGAGCGGGTGCTATTGGGAGCTCCACTGACAGAGATTGTTTACTTGTTTTCTTGCAAAACTTCTAGGACTTTTTTTCAAATCCAACCATTGAACTCTTTTTCTCTAGACTAATAATCTTTGACAGTCTGTTCCACAACTCGTCATTTAAACAAAATGTTTTATGAAAAAGCTTCCCATCAACATTCAGCATCTGCTGTTCATTGAAACAAGCTGGAAATCCTAATCCTGTAGAACATAAGTTGCTGAGTATGGATTTGGAACAGAAATTAAGTGGAGTAGCAACTGCTCAATAAAGGCTGACTGATAAAGTGCTCAGTTTGTAACATTCCTGATGTCATTTTCCTTGTTTAGTTGCTGAATATGTGGGAGTATATTTTCTGTCTTTAGCAAGGAATGTAAGTGGCTTCTTTTTCATACCTGTATATGAAAATGTCTTATCTTTTCTCTCTGTGTAGGGAATGTGACACCAGCTCATTATGATGAGCAACAGAACTTCTTTGCTCAGATTAAGGGTTACAAGAGGTGTATCCTCTTTCCTCCTGATCAGTTTGAATGCCTCTACCCTTATCCTGTGCACCATCCTTGCGACAGACAGAGCCAGGTGAGAGTAGCAGATCTGTTCTCTGCTCCATGCCAGAAATGGAGCAAAATGAAAAATCTTTGTAAAGATTTACAAATGAAAAATCTTTGTAAAGATGCAAGGTGGGAGGAAGCTGCACTGGACTTAAAGCTGCAAAACACTTGCTGAGCTTTTGCAAAACCTCTGTTCAGATTTGTTAAGTGGGGAATGCATTGGTGGAAGGACCGGTGGTTTTCTGTTCGTGTCTGGTCCCAACTTGCAAGTGCTAGGGCCATAAAAACCTTTTTACTGATGGCACAACAGGGTTGCAGTTGCTATCTTCTCTGTTCTGCTTCACTGATCCCTTGGTCAGACACAGATTTGCTGACAGACAAATTGCAAGATTCCTACCTATATGGTACTTGTAGGGTACTGCAGGACCTCACAATGAGGTTAAGGTACAAATGGAAATGTAAAAGCCATGTAGGGAAGACCAGGATGATTTGACACTGAGAGCCAATAATGAGAACTGTCATTGCAGGAAGTTGTTCTGAGTTTCTTAATGTTTTCTTCTATTAGGTGGACTTTGACAATCCTGACTATGAGAAGTTTCCGAACTTCCAGAATGTGGTTGGCTATGAGACGGTGGTGGGTCCTGGGGATGTGCTGTACATACCTATGTACTGGTAAGAAGGATGGCAGGACTGCACTGTGATAAAAAACAGTGGTTTAAAATGTTTTCTACTTAGTGTTGGGTTGGCTCTTAAGAGTATTTTGTTTTCACTTCTCCAGCAACTGTGATATTTTCTGTGATATCTTGGGCATATTAGTATGCTTCTAATTCCTGTCTGTTGCATGGGCATAGTAATTCTCCCTGACACCACATTAATTGTACATGTACTCACTCACATGTGTGAGAAAATGATCTATATTTAAATAAGGAGAGCTTTCCAGAAGTTTTGAGGTCTTGATGCAGGAGGTATAGGGCAAGGCTTGTCTAGTGCTGTCTGAACTCATCATCCAAGGTGTTCACTACAAGCTACAGCAATAGTTTCTTTCCTTTTTTTTTTTTTTTTTTTTTTTGTGTGATTTCCATGCAGGTGGCACCACATTGAGTCTCTCCTGAATGGGGGGATTACCATCACTGTGAACTTCTGGTACAAGGTGAGTACAAGCACAGCTTGGATAGCTCCATCCCAGAGGATTTTTTCAGGTAGAGATGTGTTGGTGCACACTATCAATATGAGAACTTCATGGCACCAAGTCCTTTGCTTCTGGAAGCAACCTTTTCCTCTTCAGAATTGTGTATGTGAAGAACTGGGTGACTGGGGGAAGGTGGAATAAGCTACCAATACAGGAAACATGCAAATGAGCTCTTTTTGATATTTCAGGGTGCCCCAACCCCAAAAAGAATTGAGTATCCATTAAAGGCTCATCAGAAAGTGGCAATAATGAGGAACATTGAGAAGATGTTAGGAGAAGCCTTAGGAAATCCACAAGAGGTATGGAAAATAACCATCACTGCTGTTGAAATCGTTAAGGCATAATGCAAAACTTGAGATGACAACTACTTGGCTGTCTAGGTGCCACAGTGAGGGTGGCAGAAAGCAGGATTGCTCTTTTGCTGGTTCTTCCTGCAGTCTTCAGAAGGTCATTTGCTTACCAAAAGGCAAGCTCTTAAAATTATAATTCTGGGAAAGACCACTACAAACAATGATGTAGTTGTTCTTGTATGTGGGAAAAAATGTACTTTGACTTTGGGCACTTCCAGGAAAGTGTTGCTCCCAAACACTCAGCCTTCTGTGCAGCAATGATACCCATTATTTGAAAAAAAAAAAAGAAACTGCTTCACCTATTGAATCCCAAGTCTCTTAAATAATAGAAATCTCCTCTATTAAGTCATGTGCTTCATCTTTAACATGTGTCTTGCTCATGAATGAATTCTTTGCAATCTTAACCATGTGGTATATCAAAAAAACCCTTCAGGTACTAAATCTAAAAAGACTGAGGTACTAAGAGTACACCTTTGAAGATCTGATCATCTGAAAGTGGAAATGTGGATTGAGGATAGAAATGTTTTTGTGGTCTGTAATCCTTACCACTGTGCAGAAACTCCTCTTTAGCCTTTCCCCTGCGATTATTTTACTCCCATAGCATTCTGAACTTCCCTACGTGATTAGGCAGTGCTGAGATGTGGGAGTGGTCTTGACTGAAAAAAAGCCCTTAGCAAAATGATCAGTCGTAGCCCCCTTTCTTACTGACCCCAGGGACCAGAGAGGATTCAGTGAGTGAGAGTGTTCCTTCTCTACCCTGAAAAAAGCAACCCATGGTGACTATTGACTCTCTTTAATAGCATCTACTTAGAAATCACAGATGTTGGGTGGGAAATGAAAATGTTTCAAGTATATTTCCACTCTGGATGGAATGTTTTGGTATCACCTGAAGTCAGGTGTTGACAGAGAACCTTGCAGTTTTGGTAGGGTGTTTTAAGAATGTGTTAGTGGGTGCCCCAGTGTTTTTCTAGAAAATACTTTGAAAGCGATTAGTCTCTGTGATGGTCTCTGTGATGCAGAGGGAGCAGGCTCTGCACTGCCATTTCTGTGTAACTGTCCTGGCTAATGACCTGTTTTTGCTTTGAACAGGTGGGTCCCTTGTTGAATATGATGATTAAGGGCCGGTATGACTAATGCCTGGTGCCCCTGGCTGATGTTGGAGCTGCTTTGTTCACAAGCAATGGAAGATACTGAGCGCTAGTATTGCACGCAGCACTTAACAGACTGATGGGTTTCCTGGCCTGTCCTGGCCCCACTACAATAAAGGGGCTACTGGAACTGCAAAACCATTAGTACCCTATTCATCCTCCACTCTCATCTAACTGAACCTCCCAAGAAAGAGTCTGCACTTATTGGAAGCTGGATTCATGCTCACTAACTTGTTTATTTTCTTCCCTCTGCCCTGTTTGCCACAACAAGGAGCATGGCTTCTGGCACTCGGATGTGTTACTGCAGGATTTTCAGGCATATGAAGAAGAGCTTGGAGGATAACCAGGAGCAATATTGTTTCCTCAGCCTCATGGGGTTTGGACCTCCTGGCTGAGTTTGTGTGTTGGTGCCAGTAGTGGATATAAGCTGGGAAATGTTAGGTTTCACAGTCCTCTGTTGTTAGAGGACCTGTCCCTGCTCAACTCTGGCACATTTTTGTATTAATGGAAACGAACGTGTGAGATGGCCTGTGTGTGAGCAACTGGACAAATGATTCAGTTACTTCAACCTAAGACATCTACACTTTGGATGTAGTACAGGGTAGAGATCAGAAAGAATTTATTTAGTGTGTGAGCACCAAATCCTATGCTCTCCAGATAACATCCATCTTGTATGTGTCTAGATAAATGTCCTTTCTGACAGCTTTTTCTGGGGAGTGAAGGCTTCTCTCCTGCCCTTCTGAAGCTGCAGTATGGTTAAAAGGGGATGTAGCGTTATGAAGGGAGATGGATAAATGCCAGGGCACTCTCCAAGTCTTGAATGATTAAGCCACATTTTTAAATTAAATTTCCAAGAGATGCTGAGCTCAACTGTCCAAACACAGTGTCAGATAGGTACAGAGCCTCACTTCTCCCCATCAGGGGTACTGGCTCCTCAGACTAATGCAGGAAAGTGCCCTTTTTACTGAAACTGCAAGAACTCAAGTGTGTGTGGCTGCGCACAGGTGCGCATGTTTGTGTGATTTTGTGTGGCTCCTGTCCATCAGTTAAATCCATGCCAGTGTGTGGTTCTCTTCCTTGTACAGTCATGTGAAAGAGTTCAGGGCTTTTTGTTTAAATGTGATTAAGTTTATATTGATCCCTTTTGTTTTCTGGGACTTGACATGGCAGACTGGGAAGTGACAACCTCTGTTTGAGTCCTCAGTAATCACTCTGAAAATAACTTTGCTTTCCTCCTCCTCTTCCATGCAGAAGCCTTAGGCTCGTGCTTCCATGCAGAAGCCTTAGGTGGAAGCTGGCTTTTTATCCCCTGAGGTGTGCTGCACTGCTGTCCCTGGTTTGGGGGGTAGTGCAAAAGTCTTGTACTTTTGATGCAGTTGTAAAGGGTCCCAAGAGGTAGAGGTGGGAGAAGCTGTTTCATAGCCCATGTATCTCATCCCAGAAAGTGTAGGATTTGTTTTGTTGAGACTTCCCAGTGTTTTCCCTGTTGTGCTGGGCTTGTTCTGATGTGAGTTCTGATAAAAGTGTAACATGCTACTTGAGAAGTGCTCCATCTTCGGTCTCAAGTCCCATCTTTTGCTGGGACAGCTCATGCACCACTTGCAGTGGGATTCTTTTTCACAAAAGTGAAAGGCTTCTCAAACAGGAGGTCCCGAGGCAAGTTTTCTGGCTGCTTTACTGGTCAGAATAAATGAAGTTTAATTGGCAGCTACAGGGTCCTTGTTCAAGAAATACATGTCTCTTGAGTAGTCTGACTGCCATGTGGCAGACTCTCCAGAGCTGTGGTTAGATCCAGACGAAGGTCACTCAGCTGGATGCTTATCAGTGCACAGCCTTTGGACAACTGGGAAAGAAGCTTCTGACTAGCCAAAAGCAAGGCCTTCCCAGGAATCTTGAGCACGTGCCCTTTGTTGAAAGATGCTCAAATTAAATCCCATTTCTGTGCTATTTGTTCAGCACATGGTAGTCTTCAGTACTGCTTATTAGACACCATCAACTCTTGAAGCTCAGGGTGGGAGTTCATATCCCATGTGGAGAGAGAATGGTACTTACAGAACTTTTAGGATCCTTTTTTTTTTTTTTCTTTTATTTGCCAAAGGTCTAACTTTTAAAGTGTCTGAAGAGGTTTTGCTGCACTTGACTTTGTGAAAGCTCATTTACAATGCACTGATGGACTGACTCCCCCCCCATCTTTCCCTTTTCACCTTGTGCTTTCAATGCCCCTTGCCATGGTATTGGGAAGCTGTGTGTTCTCTGCTAGGGGTGTGTGTGCAGGGGGTGGGGTGTGACAAACACATGGTACCTTCTGATGTGTAGTTCTTAAATACAACCAATATTGAACAACAGAATGGTGTGGCTTTTATTTTGTGAGTGGCTGTGTAGAAGAGCTCTATAAGGACGTGCAGAGTGTCTAAAGCTACTTTTCAGTCAACAAACTCCACTTGTTCTTTGCTGGTGAAGGCTGTTGGACTCCAGAACCGCCTTCAAAACAGCAATACCAATTGCATTATAATGTGTCTTCACAACTTTCTCCATACTACTTCTATAAGCCTGAAAGGAAAGCTGGGAGTAAGATGGCGTCCTTGTACCCTCTCAACAAGAAGTATTGGTGGGAAGGGAAAAATCCCCTCCCTGCTGACCTGAATGGTGTCACCATCCTCTGGTCACTGACTGGATGATAGAGCAAACTACACAACCAGGCCTAATGAACTCAATTAATTGTCATGGAGATTTTGGGGGGAAGCTTCCTGTGTATACCTGTGCTCTGTGTTAGCAGCCTTGGGAGATGGAGTCCTCTTTACCAAGTAAACACAAGTTATTTTATGGTAATATTAACTCTACAGCAATCTTGAAATCTAACCATTGGTGAAATGTTGACTAATTCTGAACAAATGGCTAAGATGTAGTAAAACAGGGAGGAGTTGAATAGTAGGTGAGGGATGTTGCCGTGGTGCGAGAGAGAGATGCCTCAGCCTGGGCTACCCCAAATGGCATTCTCTCCTCACACCCTTGGGGGACAGGGTGAATGTGAAGGGAGTAGGAAAGCCAAGTGCAGGAAGTCTGACTGTGGGTGCTCACCCTTCCCTGCTGTGCCTGCTGGGATCATCGTCTCTGAACACCCTTGCTTCTGTTTCACTGAACTTCATGATCTGCTGTGTCTGATCCTTTCTGCTCTGCACTTGCCTCTTGAATAATGTACAGGTGGCATCACAAAGCTCAGAAATGTTCAGGTTGTGCAAAGAGCAGAGGAAACTGAGGGATGAGAACCCTGTCATTTGAAAACAAGGTCAGAGGCCAAGATTTTTCACTTGTACTTTTATTCTTGTTTTATTAACTTAGGTCCCTTAATACCTTTCTCCTCTCTTTTTTTTTTTCTCCTCATTTCCCTGTTTCTTAAAAAGTGGGATTCTTCTGAGGAGAGGTCTTAATCCTTGTAAATCAGAGCTGCAGGGTCTTCCCTGTGTAAAGAGAAGTGCATGGGTTTTTGAACTGATCCACTTGTTCACCCCCTTGTTGATCAGGGTCACGCTCAGCTTAGGGAAATTTGGAGTGATAAAAGAGGTCCAAGGTGAACCCAAGAGGTGAGGATCGGGCCTATGTTCAGGAGATACCAGACACAGCTGCAGGGCAGGAACAGTCTAACTCAGCTGGGGGGCAAGGGATCACCCTTGGCATCCAAGCAGCTCTTGAGAGAGAGAGAGGAGTAGGCCTAGGCCAAGACTTATTTCATTTGCAACAGCTCTTACCAATTACCAAGCTGACTTTGAACACAGCCAACTGTGCTTTAAAGCCCTAAAATGGGGGTAGTGCTCTCAGGGTCTCAGCAATCTCCTGGCAGGCCTTTGTTAATGCATGGTCTCAGCCCTGGAAGCAGAGCAGCAACTGCAGCAGAGGTACTGCATTTGCTCATGTGTTTTTACACTTAGAGAAATGCATTTCTGCCTTGTGTGTGAGAAGCTTCCTTACACTCTTGCTTCTGGTCTTCATCTTTTGTTCCTGTTTCGGAACAGAAAATACCTCTCCCATTAATGTCCTTGGAAGCCCTGAAGCCACCATCTTCCCTGGGCACTTCTCTGCATTGGTGCTGCCTAGAAGGAAAGGGAAAGATGCTGTTACTGTGACAAACACATGCAAAGTAAGTTCTAATTACTGCCTCGAAAAGTCAAATATTTGTTGCAAGCAGAGGACTAATTGTGGGGGGAGGGAGCGGAAGTCGAGGCTCTTGGAGTGTAAGTGGAACAGATGCCCGGACGCCTTGGGGAAACGCAGCTTTCCTCTACAAATCAGAGCTTTAAATTACAAGGCTTTTACCAACGAGAACAGTTGTGGGAAGTCGTCTGCTCTCATTTGCGTAATGGCTTCTGTCACTGGTGATTAGACACAGGATGAAGGAAAAGAAATTTGACAATTAGGAATGAGCGATCATTAATCAGAATCTTTGTTAGAAGGAGGGAAGGGGGGGGAATATCCCACAAACAATGGAGGCAGCCACTAGAGCCACAGTTGAAGTCCACAAGACGCATAACTAAGTGCTCCTGTTGCTCCACAGACCCATCTCTGCCTAGGTACGGAGCAGCAAAGAGCGTTATGTCTGGCTTGGAAAGCCTGGGGAGGAAGGCAGCATGGCAAAATCCTTCCAGTTCCGTTCAGTGATTCTCAGATACCTGCTTAGTAAGGGAGAGGGCATATCTGGGAGACCAGTCCTTCCCCCACTGACACCTTGCTTCCATCTTGGTGCCTAGCCACAACCTGACAGCAAAAAACACAGAAACAACGTCTTAAATTTTCTATCTCCTTTCTCCACATCTTGCATGCAGTTTGTTGTGTGCAAGAGAGGAGGAAAGGGCCTTGACTGCCATGCACAAGGCTTAGGATACGCAACATGAAAGCAGTTTCAGGTTCTTTTCCTGATAATGTCATTTTCTACAAGAGCAAGGAGGAA
This sequence comes from Nicator chloris, assembly GCA_013400495.1. Taxonomy (NCBI): domain Eukaryota; kingdom Metazoa; phylum Chordata; class Aves; order Passeriformes; family Pycnonotidae; genus Nicator; species Nicator chloris. The sequence continues at coordinate 189,011 of WAAE01023349.1, forward strand.
CCTGATGGACTGCATGACAGGTAAAGAAAAGAAAGCAGTGATGACTTCTCTGTCATTTTCTGTCTTACCTCATCATCCAGTCATGCACAATCCACTGTATGCATTTGTTTGGGTTTTGTGGGCTTTCATCAAATTATCGTACATATGAAATCTGTTACCTGTTTTCCCTACAGCTGTCATACATGGTCTTGTCAGGTTAAACATTTTGGTATAGTTTTTATGAGGAGGCATTGCCTCTGATTAAATCAACAGCTCTAACCTGGGAGGGGGCATGACAGACCATTTGTGGGGCATACAATGTTGGTTGGTTCATCTGAAGACTTAAGCTTACCGGATCCATTGATTTCAGTGACAGTTCCTGTCTTTGCAAGGCTGGGTCATTTACTTGAGGTGAAGGTCTCCATCAGGGTGATTATTCTTTCTGTGACTGGAAATAGAAAGGGGGGAGCTGAAGCCATGTTGTCTCGTTCCCAGCTGGCTCTGAGCTCAGACAAATGACAGCAGCTTGGATTTTCAGCCTCTTCCCGTGGCTAGTATTCACCACAGGAACACAAATGAAAGAGAAAACAGTAGATCTCAGGACAGAATCTAACAGGACTTCTCACCCAGAGCTCATCATGGCAGAAGTAGGAGAATCACTGGTCACCTTGCTTAGGATGGGGAGATATGTGAGGTAATGACTTTTATTCCCTCTTGAACACAAGAGGAGGGCTGCTTCTCATTCACAGCAACATTTTAAATGTTTGTTTCCATTTGGAGGAGTGCACCTCATGCTCTTGGTAGAGGGGGAAGGTAGGTTGTGGTGTCGTAGGTACTGGGGTCAGAATTCACTTCACAAACTTGCAGCAAATAAAGAGCAATCCCGTACTTTGACATGGCAGGGCATTGCCCTTGCTGTAGAAAATGTCACTGTACTGGATGGCAGGGGCACAAGTGTGACTTTTGTCTCAGTGTCAGCTGTGGGGTTTTTTTTCCCTGAGTAGTTAGGATTTGCTGTTGAATGCCTTGATGGGGAGGACCTTTGGATGTGACTTAACCTCTTGGGAAGCCAGGAAGGGAGGCTCTCCTGCGTGTAGGTAATCTGTGTTACGAGATCTGCTGCATGCTGTGTGCCCCTTGAGCTGCTTAAGCGCTGCTGGCCTCATGCAGTGAGCTGTGTGAGGGCTTGAGCTGAGCTGAAAGCAGCTAAAGGGGTGAGGTCAAATCGTTTGCTTCTATAAAAGGACAGTCCCCGTGCCCACAGAGAGGGCACATGGGGTTAAAATAGCATCCAAGGGGGTAGTTTCTGTGGAAGAGATTAGTACCACAGGCAATGGGCTGATTCTGCTGCAAGTTCCCCTGCCAGGACCTCTGACATTCAGAAGCTGCTCCCAACCATCTGCGTTTCATTGGGTTAAAATCCTTCTGGCAGCAAAGAATTACTGGTGCTGGTGGGTATTTGGGTCAAATGCCAGCCACTGCAGGCTGTGGAGCTGGAGGCAAGGCCTCGCTTGGCATTTGAAGTAATAAGCTTCTGGTCTGCCAGCTCATGGGAACTGCAGAGATTTGTAGAACTGAGGTGTCACAGGGCTATGTTACTTGGGCTGTCAGGTCTGATACTGGCTCTGGTGGAGCAGGCCTTAGTGCTCTCTGAGCCTGTGTCTGGGAGTGGTGCACACCTGAGGAAGGAATCTCCAAGTGGAACTGGGGGCTGTGAAGGACCCATTCATCTCCCATGGGTTCACTCCAAGCACAGCCTGGAGTCTCTTGCTTCCAATTCCTCCCCAGCACAGAGGCAACCCTGTGTCTCCTGCTTTTGCTATTTGTTTATAGCTCTCCCCATCCCATCTGTCTTTCTCTTCTCCTTCCTCCCGTTCCTTTTCCCTCCCTCTCCCTCCTCCCCCTCATTCCCTGTAAGCGATTAATCATTTTGACAGGCTCAGCGATGGCCTTTATTTCCTTGAGGCAGCCAAGAAATGTCTGTGAGTACCTTCTCTGACACCCCTCGTGTTCTGTCGCCAATCAGATCAGCCACTTCGCTTGGAGTGACACCATCAGAAGCATGGGGAGGGGAGCAGGGGGGAAACTCCAGCAGAGTCAGCTGGGAAATGGGCAGTGGGTCAGCATCCAGTTGGGGTGCCATGTGGGCCCCCATTAGCTGTGATGAATATGTCATTTCACTATAGCTTGAATGTGTCATACTTTGCTCCCTCTCTCTCCTGAGGCTCCCCTTCAAATCTTGGTTTCAGCGCAAAGGCAATTGAGAAGAAACTGGGCTTCTCAGGAAGGTATCAGTCTCCAGCAGAGGGGCTGGAGGGAAAAGCTGTCAGAGGAGAAAGAAGAGCAGGCTGAGATCATCAAGGGAAAAAGAATGGGGTGATTTAGCAGATGGATGTGGAAGTCTTCCTGGGAAACCCCCTTTTGTCATGTGCAGGAAGGAAGTTGCTTCTGAGTCTCTGTCATGGTTCACCTGGACTTGTCATGTTGTCACGAGGATGCCTTCCATTCACCTGCAGCCTGAGAAGCTCTTAGGCCACAGTACCTGCTCTTGCAAATGCCCTGTTACCTAACTAGGGTGAAAATAGGGTGCATCAGGTGCATGATATTCCCAAAAGGATTTTATCACCTGCTGTTATCAAGCTTCACAGTACCCACTGTCCCAGCAGCATGGAACCGAGGGATGCTGTACATATAGAATTATTCTTTTCCCTCTTGTGCATGAAAGCTGATATCCTCCACAGTGGGAATGAGAGGTAATAATAACCATTCTGCTCTGGGGATGTCTAGGCACCCTTTGTGCAGGGTGATGGATTCTAAGTAACATTTACAGAAATAGAAGAGATTGTGAATGAGAGAAAGAAGTTGTAGGTGATGCGCTAGAAGTCAGATGGAGAATGATCTAAAGATCTGGGACAAGGCGGTCAAGTCTCATAATGCGGGAGAGTGAATACAGTGATTCAAGGGATCCTCTTGTGCATTAAACAAGTAAATAAGCCCTGAGTTGAGCCTAGAAGAGAGCTAATAGGCTCATGCCAGATAAAGGCATGAGACTGTTCCAATTCTTTATTAGACCAAGGAGCGTGGTGGATAGAAGGAGCTGTGCTTTGAAGTCGCCACATCTTACGATGGGATGGAGGCAGCAACCAAAACCCAAAGCTCAGTGCAGCTTCTCCTCTGTGAGGAGCAGCCAGGCAGGTGATAGCTCCCGAGTGAGTCTAGGAAGCTTACACCCTCCTACTATTTGCCATGTGAGCTTGAGTTCTTGCCCTACATGAAAGGCATGGGAGTTTCAGCAGCAGGCTGAATGGGTTCAGTGAAGGAGCCAAGGAAAAAACCACAACCTCACTCCTACCCTTCTTGTTGTTTGTTTTCTCCTCAAAAAGGCTGCCTTTTAGGTACAGACCTAAAACTGATACAGCTGAGTCCCAAGGGAGGGCAATGAACTTATCTGGAATAAACACCTTTGCCCCTTGAGGGCTGACTGCATCAGATGTCTGGAAGGTTGGAAGTCTCAAACAAAAGAGGAGTTAACAGACACTTTCCAGCAGGCAGTGTGTGTTCCCTCTGACAGACATGCTGCCCCATGTCTTGGGAGTGGCCTCTGCCAAGGTCACTGTTGGGTTTCTCTCAACCAGCATTTCTCTCAAGTAAATATTGATTTTGTGCTGGTGGTGCTAATCAGTGTTGTCGAAAGAGAGGCTGTAAATGCTTGGCAGAACAGTGGTGGCCCTTCTTGGCAGCTAGGCATACTCATTTGCCTCGTTTTCTGCAGACTTGTGCTCATGGGTCCAGGGTGATGAACACTGGCTTTGGGCTGCCTGACTAGTGACCACAGCTTTAGTGCCTCTTCTCCAGTGTAGGGTGGTTATGGTGGCTCCCATGAGTTCGGTCAAGGATGGAAGATGTTCATTAGCAGCAGAAAATGGCCTGTCCTTAGAGTTTGCATCCAGTAAGAGGCAGTAACATTTCTTTTTTGCACATAACACAAGAAACGGTCTGCACATAGATCTGAAGGCATAGGTTATCCCAGATAACCCAGGATGTAAGGGAAGTATCAGGTTATTCTATTTCTCTATGTAAAATCTTTTGTGGATGTTGTAGGCTACTTTCTTTGGTCTCCAGAGTTTTGAAGAGCTTCCTCACCAAACTAGCCTTAAGTCTGTCAGCAGACCTGGTCAGCAATGGAGGCTCAGGTGGATGGTAATGGATTAAAAGCTGTTGATCATTACATGGCAGATGTTTGCCACTTCCCCACGGTGAGTGTCCACACCAGGCAGTAGAGAGGGTGGGACATGGCAGGGCAAGGACTGTGGAAGCAAGAGCAGCATTGCCACATCAGCACAGTACTGAGGCTTGGCTCACTGCTGCAGCTGAGCTAGCATTCTCTGCTCTGTGCTGTGCTGAACTGGTGAAAAGAACAAGCTCGCACGGGGAAGCCAATGTTGCTGTGTAGATCATGTTGCCTCTCCTCTCCTGGAAGACTGTGACCTGGTTGCACCAGCACTGCTGTGGCCCTGAGCCAGCTGGAGTTAAGGGGACCCCTGCCCCAGGTAGGGGCTTGACCTTCTGGCCAGGATGCTTTGTGCTATTTCAGGAGACAAGGTGATTTGCCTAGTTGCAAATGGGAAGGTGTAGCCATCAGGAGCTGAAATCCCTCACAATGGACAATCTGGACTATGTCCAGTTACTTGAAGGCTGAATGAGAACTTGCCTTCACTTTTCAGGGTTCAGGATCTAATTTCAGAACTTGTCTGTGCTGCATGCTGCGCCATTGCTGTCCCAATGGATTTTTTTCAGGTTCAGGTGCTAATCAACCTTGTAGCAGTCTGGGTCATCCCCTGTCTCCTCAAAAGTCTGAGATATCCTTGGTTATTAGCAAGCATGTCCATGTTGTGTAGCTGTTCCAGACTTAAAGGCAGCACCTGGGGCTTAATGGGAAAGCTGGAGCATGAAGTTGACTTTGCGCATTCTGTTAGGTGACTGAGGTGTTTGTGCACTTGGAGACTTCAGAATTGGAGACTGGGTCAGTTGGTTTAAAGAATCTCACATTTTGCAGTGCCCATCCAGTGGAGACATTTGTGTCTGAGCTCTGTCTGTCTGGGCTGCTCTGAACATTATGGATGTGTTGCTGCTGTCTTTGCGGAGTGGATGAAAGTGTTTGTGGTAAAATGTAATCAAGTGGAAAATTGCAGTGCATATAAACACATATGGCACTCAATGACTGGGCATTAGGCACAGTGACTGCAGGCAAAAAAAAATTATCTGTAAACGTTTCGCAGCAAGTTTCGAAATCTTAAAGAACAATAAGATATTAGCAATTTAATGGGGTGATTCAGCGAGGCAGTGATCCTTAGGTTGGGAGAACAAGGATGCATGCAGCTGCAGTGACGGGAGTGGTTGGGATTACTCAGCCAAGCTCAACAAGCGCTGTCTCCCAGCACAAGACAGCTGCCAAAGGTTTCCTCCACATGGCAATGTGGCTGTGCTTGGAGAGGAGGGAGCCAGGAGGTGGCTCATGAGCCTTACCAATGCCACCTTCCAGCCCCCTCCAAGAGCCTGCTGTTTACAGCAGCATTTGGAAGAGGTTGTGTGTGGTCAATGAGGCAGAACTGATGGGCGAGGTGGATCAGGCCTGGCTCAGGTCGGGAGCTGTGAAGGCACTGCAGGTCAGTGGCTGCCTTGGCCTCCCAGAAAGGGAGAGCCAGGTCTTGTTCATCTCCTGTGCCTTTGGGCTCCATCTGCTTATGCTGCCCAGGAAAGCACCTTTCCAGCTACTGCAGAAAACACTGCAGTCCAAATCCTTCCTCAGGTCAACTATTTTGCACCTTGCCAAGGAGCTCTGTCACCTACTGGAACTGCACTTGGATCTTGCACATCTAAAACCATGGGACTCACTGCCTGAGCAAGGCGTCTGTCTCCAAACCTCTTGCTTTGATCCCACCACTTACAGACAACATGCCAGCACATGAAAATGAGCTTTTCCTGAGTGACAAGAGTACCTAAAAGGTGTTTTTCCTCTCTTGCCATATGCTGACTCCCCTTTTCCTGATGGGAAAAAGTTACCTGTGAGTAGGGGGAAGAAAGCATCTTGCCAGTGTCACCGGGCTGTACCTTTCCCAAAGGACACAGGAAAGTAGCTTGAATACTAGGAGGAATATAGCTTTGGTGGCTCTACTGACTGCCCTGAGGCCCTGGACCTGGGAGACAAATTGCACAGCAGTTAATGGGAGAACAGCTTCCGAAGGAGTAAAGAGGGCACCAGCTAGGAAAACCAAGGATATTGGCAGTTTGGCCCAGCAAAGCCTGGCTGATTCCAATTCTTTCTGGGGAGAAATCTGCTTAAACTAACTTGTGAGTAAGATCTGCCCAAGTGAAATAAAAATAAACAAAATCAGTGTTTCTTGGCCATAAGTGGCTGCTTTCCAGGAATTCAAGGAACACAGTGGAGCCCAAAGCTGATGCAAGTAGAGCAGTAGGTTCTCTTCAGCTCTCTGCACGGGATCTTTAATTTTCAGACTGGTTCATATACAACCATGAGAACATGCCTTTTCTTGTATTTGATCCTGGAAATGGAGACTCAAGTCCCTGGATCATTAACAAAGTACAACTTCGGTGAGATTACAGGCAGGCATGTGATGGTGTCCTTGGCTTCATCTATCAGGCTGCCTAGGGCTGGACTTTGGTAAGAAAATATGCCTGCCTCACTTGCATATTCAACTCTGAATAAAATTGGTGAAAATAACGGTGGGAGAAGCTTTTAGTGAATTGTTATTAAATAAAGTTTATTTTCAGTATATGTTTTTATCCATTTAAGAAATTCTTGCTTTTAATCTTGTCTCTTTAAACATGGTATATTAGAAAGAAAGCTTTTATTTTTTGCCTTGTGTCACCTGCTGGTTTAGGCAGTTGCGGTGTTTACATCTATAAGCATTCTTGCTCTTTCTGATACATAAGTACCATAGGGAAGTCATACAACTAGGAAATCAAGCTGATAAGGCATGTCTAACACTACTGAGTACAGATACATTTACCTACAGATTTCCCCTGTCTTTATAACAATCAGATGAAGCCAGCCCTCCAAGGATTGTCCAGAAAACTCACAAAGCTCTCTACTGCGGTCAGTTTTGAATGTGAAGTTCTTCTCAAGACTTGTCTCTTTTCAAAGGCTCTGCATTTGCTTGAACTAGCTCCCTGCCTGTTCTACTCTTGGCTTTCCTACCTATGGACTGTAGCTTGTTGCCAGTTTCCCGTTTTTTTCTGGATATTTCCATGCTCCTGCAGCACTAAACCCAGTGGGTTTGAGTCTCTGTCCCTCAGATGAAAGAAGGGTTACTACTCTGTCCTCTGCCAGCTTGATGTCATTAGTCTGCATGTAGATCTGGAGGCAGAGGTCTCCTAAACCATGTACCTGTGGTGTCCAGAGCAACAAAGCCTTTACCTCCATCCCTCCCTCCCCCCCTCTGCTTTCTGCTGAGAACAGCAACTCTTACCTCCTGCAAGCTGAGAGAGAGGATCATGTCTGCTGGGTTTTGGGCAGAGATGTAATGCTCAATTTCCATGGGGAAGGGCAGGACTAAAGAAAAGTAAGGCTTTCCCTTTCTGGGTACACTGGTATGATCAGTCCCTGCTACTCTCTGCCCTCTTCTCTGTCCATCCATAAATCCTCTTGTGAACCTTGCATGCATGGTGCTGCAGGGTTCCTCAGGACCTGTGGACCACTCAAAGCTCCCCACTCTGGTTTGTGTTTGCTTCAAGTTCCCTGGATTTCAGATGCATCAGAGGTAATTTCATTCATCCTGCTCTAGAGCTGGGGTCAGATCAGGCATGAAGCCTCTGGATGAAGGGAACAGAGCTGTGGTCCAGGGTTGAGGGGATTCAGGTGTAGATGGAAGTAAATGTGTGATGGCTGGATTTTCTTGGAAGTATTTATTATGGTGTGTTTGCCTGAGGCATGCCTTGGCCTAGACAGAGGTCTCTGGCATAAGAGGGGGCTTCTAGGTGAGCTCTCAGTCATGGAACTGCCCTTCAGCGTGAGCAAATGAATTACAGGCTGAGGCAGGACCCTGCACTTGTGAGCTGATGTGTACCAGTTTCCCAGGGAATTGTTGGGAAAATATGGGCTTAGTTGGGAGAGCCTTTGCTGAGCTGCTTACATGCAGGAGGTGCTTCTGAGGAGTACTAAGAGAGGGAGGGCTTTATGGTTCCCAGTGGACAACTGGTATCTGCCTTGGCCCTGAAAGTCCTGCCTGCATTGGCAGCTGCTTCTGTGCACAGGCATTACAGTACAGTTGCTCTCACCCTGGTGAAGGTCCTTTGAAAGATGACACATGGATCTGCCTTCTGTCTTACGACCCCAGGAGGGGAGAAGTCCATGAGCAATTGTGAGAGACTTTGTAATTAGCTGCTGAACCAGTAGACTTCTCTCTTTAAGTAGGTACAGTCACCTCCACTGCTCCTGTGGCTCAAACACTTCTCTGAGACAGTCAACTGATGGTGGTGCCCTTTATGCAGGTCAAGAACAGAAAAATGCTCCTCAGCAAAATTTATTTGCTTGCTGTAGCAGGTGGTTTGATGCTCAATAGGCAAACTAGAGATGGTAAGGTTGATAGAGTGCATGTGCTGGCTATGACAGATTATGAAACCATCTGACTCACTTGTCCCATTGTTCCCACCCACATGGAGGCTATGGTACTTGAGGCAGGTCTGCCTGTCACACCTGAAAGAGCTGTGCAGCTCAAGCACAACCAGGGAGAGATTTTAAGTCAAAAAGCAGCTGTTCAGTCGCTTGGTGTAAGCTGGTGGGTAACTGAGGGAATTCTTCTTGTTTCTTTTGTCTAAACCCCTCCTTCCCAAAGGGCCTTCTGTCAGGGTTTGAAGGCACTGGGACAGAAAATCTACTGCTGCTCTGAAGAATTTGCTCCAGAGGTGAAAGGCCCCCATCACTTCATATAGAACCCATCACTGAAACCCATTTTTGACTGAAATTTGTCTGCATTTACTGTAGGTTCTTTTCTTTCTCTGTCAGCATCTGAAACTTGTATGGAAAGGGTCATGCTCCCCTGGCCCCCAATACTCAAGCTGCCTTTGACCTCTGGGTGCTGCTCCAGCTGCTGTGCTGATTTTTGGTTTATTTGGGCTGCAGCTGCCCTTGCCGAACAGCAGCCAGACCTTACTGGTTGGCCTGGCCTGTCCTGCAGGAGAACTTGCCATCAGGCTGGCTGCTGCCTTTTCCATACCTGCAGTCTCTGATGCTATGACAACAACCCGCCTTTCCCAAAGTGACTCTCCAGGTCTGCAAGGGAGGACTCCGCTCCTCAGGAGCAGCTGTGATGAGCTCTCCCTTGGTGCAGTGGCCAAGCCATCGCTGTCACCTCTGGCAGTTGCTGTATGGCTGTCAAGATCTCTCGCTCCTTCCCCAGCAGGACAGAGCTGATGCTGATGCCTGCTGATGTTGGGATTGCCTCCTGCATCCAAGAGACTGGATGTTGTTGCTGGTTTATTAGATGTTGCCCTGGAAAGGTTCGTCAAATACTGGTCTTGCACCCAAGGCACTGCCCAGCCGATTCACACTGGGATGACAAAAAAGCAGGGGTGGGTGGGCAAATTCCCATGTTATGGCCCTGCATGAGGGTCACAGTGAAAGGGAGTGGCTGTGGTGGAAAATGAAAGCCCCGGGATCTGACAGTGGCAGTGCTTTCCAAATGCTTTAAGACAGACAAACAATCGATTAGTGAACAAATAGAGAGCCATCCTGTGTGTCCGAAAGAGGAGAGCCCAGACCCAAACGGGCCGAGTTTTGAAATGTTTGGACTGGGATCAAATTCGGGGACAGTGGTCTTGATGAAGGTGTCTGAGGTAAGCGGAGCAATGAAAAAGCCCGGCTAAAGGGAAGGCAGGCAGACAAAACCAACCCCTTCCCTTACAGGACGGACGGCGAGGGCAGGGATCGGAACGGGCAGCTCTAGGGCTGTGTGGCAGTGCCACGCGGTGTGGTTAGCGTGGGCACGGCCGCAGGTGAGCGCCGGGAGGGCGGGCAGAGCCCCCGGAGCTGCCGTGTGCTGCCGCGGCACGGCCACGGCGGGGAGCCCGCGCTCCGTGCGGCGCTCCCGGGGCTGCCGCGGGGGCCGCGCCGGGCGAGCCGGCCAGCGGGGATGCCCTCGGCCTGCGGAGGGGCGCCAGCCGCCGCATGGCAGGGCCTTCAGGCTGTGCTATCAGGAGGGTCAAACCCCTAATTCGGAACTGAGGTACCTTAGGAGCATTTTTTCCCGTGAAAATCTTCTCCCCTGGCACAGAGCCCTCGTGTCAGATACACCAGGCATGAATCTGAATCCAGTTTCAGCCTCAGTTTAGAACCTATTTGCTACATCTGGGTTGGACTTGCCTCTTCTCGACCATACCTTGAGTTTCTGGGGATGTACGTGGGACCAGGTGCCTACACCTGAGCACTGGCATTAGCAAGGATGCTGTCTGCTGTGCTAGATGCTGTACAAGTACAAACATATGGTGCAAGTCATATTTTCATTGTGCCACATATGTTGTCATATACCAACACAAACCAAACCTGCTGAGGTCTGTGTGTACTCTAGTCACACTGCCAGGAGATCTTGTATACGTGAACTCTAGTTTTGATGCAAGTGAACCCTAATTTTGGTTACTCCCATTTTCCTTACTTCCTGCCCCCCTCCCCTCACTATCATAAAACAAAAGAAAACTTCTCTCATTTAATCTGATTCTCTAGCAGATAAATCAAATCCAGACCTGTTTTCCATGGCTTGCATTGCTTTGTTTCTTTGCCCCACTGGCTAGTTTTTTATCTTTTTCTGCACTGGAAATAACACTGGGGTGTACCTCACCTCAGCCTGGAAGAAGCTTCCAGTACCTCTCTGTACTCAGAGCTATGGAACAGCCCCAGCAGCCTGTGGACACACTGGCCTCAGCTGTGATGTCTGCCTGTTCCAGTACCTCTCTGTACTCAGAGCTATGGAACAGCCCCAGCAGCCTGTGGACACACTGGCCTCAGCTGTGATGTCTGCCTGTCCACAGGACAGGTGGAGGGACAGATGACACGTGATGCCCTTTCTGAAGAGGTGATGCTCTAACTCCTGTGATCACTGTTTCTGGTGCAGGGGTTCTCGTTCTGCACCTTTTTTTTACACCACCAGCAGAGTTAGGACTGGGTGCTGGGGCACCTCTCAGTCTCCCCGCCCCGCTTCCCTCGGTCCAGGCCCAAAACGGGGAGCTGCCTGCCTTTTTTGTCTTGCTCTTCCTCACGGCAGGGAAGAGAACAACCTGTGCATTGGCTCTCTGCAGGGAAGGTGCGGCGAGGGGGCCGCGGGGCCGGTGCGGGGCTGCAATGAGCGCTCTAGACCCACGAGGGCAGCAGAACACTGCGGGAGAAGCGGGCTCAGCCCGAGGTGGCTGTGGGCCGGTGACAAAAGGGACCTCGACTGGGGGCTCTTCACAGGCAGAGGGGTCCGGGACTGCTGCCTGGGACGCTTAGAAGATGCTGCGGAAGAGGTCAGGCACACTGCCTGCCTAGGGAAGGAAGGACCCATCTCCATCCCCTCTCGGGACCAGGGCTCACCCCAGGCTTGCCCAGGGTCTGAGACTTCGAGTCATGGGAATGGGGCTGTGCCCCAGGCAGATGCCAAGGGGATGGATCTAGAAACACACAGCAGTACACGACTGTGTCCTTGCCCTAGTGTCAGCTGGAGCACTTCTGGGTCTGCCCTATGCTTGGCCATCGCCCCCTTCACAGAGGAGGTCTGTCCCAGGAAACACATTGGAAGGGGATCTGTTTTGGTGGTTTTCTCTGCATCTGCATGCCAGGGCTGTACATGGTTCTCACAATGCTCACCAAGCATCACCTGTATTTCTTATGGCTCAGAGAAGCCTGAATGCCATTTTCAGTGCACCTAAAGCGGAGAGCATCCTGACTCTGGCCAGGTGGTGTGGTCAGTGCCTGAACTTACGTCTTCCTGCTCTCCCAGCAGAGGAAAAGCCCCTCAGGTGGAAACGAGGGAGTCAAGGATGTGTTGAATACCCCAGTAGAGCCACACAGCTCTGGTTCCCCAATGCTCCTGAGACGTGGGGATGCCAGTGGCTAAGGCGAGCACTGACCTAGGCTGCAAATGCAAAGCCCCAAATAAAGCAAAGCAGTGCTGTGAAGAGCTCATACCTTTCGCCCTGATAGTTATGTACCTACCACTGCAGCCAAGCTATAGAGTGGCTGCAGCGAGTGACTCAGAGACTCAGACAGCACAGCCAGACACTGCCATTCTAGACCTATGCTCACCAGCTCTGTGCTCCTAGCCCTCCTCTGCAGCCCCCTCCCTCTCCCTTCTTTTCAATCCTCTTGTACTGTATTCTTGGCAAGGGTGCTGGCTCTCAGCCCCTGCACCTCATGTGCCCTATTGATAGCTGGTAATTTATGTAAATCTCCTAATATATGGATTCTAGGATCAGGACGGAGGGTTTGTGTGTGAGATGAGATTAATATGTTTGCAGATTCTCTCTGCAAAGAGAATGAGAGAGGCAGGCAGGGCTGGGATGCTCACCCTAGGTCTCTATTAGTACCTCTGCATGCACTCACCATGCCCAGTCTCTCCCTCCACGTGGCCGGTGGTGCAGGGGACTCCCCCTGCTTTGGCCACCCCGGTCACCCACAGCCAGCCTTGTGGCCCAGCTGCCAGGGACTGCCCATTTCTGGGAGCCCACAAGGTGCCTGGTAGTGGTTTCTGTCTCTGTCTGCTCCACCAAAGTTTCAGCATCTCCAGAAGGTGGCCAGGCTGAGCTGTGGCAGGGACTGCTGCTGCTGCAGGATTGGGTGGCCCCCTGAAAACTGTGGCTCAGCTTTATTCTTGCTCTGACAGTTCAGGACAAGGGAGGCTGCTTGTAGCCACTGGCCTCAAGATGCAGCTGGGGCTCAGCCCCTCCTGGTCTAGGTCAAACTCAGGGATAGGGTGGTGTGAGCAGCAGGGCATGGGCTGGGGGTGACCACTGTGACAGAAGGGTGGCAGGGTACAGGGCCCTGGGCAGGGGGAAGATGGTGATGCTAGTTTTGATGGCCACACACTGGGCTGACATGCTGTGCCCTGGCTGAAGGATTTGGCAGCAGGCTGCCATGTGCCCGCAGTCTCTGTCCTGTCTCTCCTGAGGGCTGCAGTCTCTTGGGTGAGATGTGCTACATGTACACCCAGGCCTGGTCGGGGTGTGTGCCTTATCCATACACATCCCCCGGGCCGGCAGCAGTGCCTGGCTGCCTGAGCTTGGCCTGGATGGCAAGGCAGAGCCCACCAAACATGGTGGAGGCCAAGAGAAGTTGGGGTGCTGGGGACTGGGTGGCAGGGAAGGAATCCACCCTCTGATTCAGATGTTCCTGAGGAGTTCCTGTTCTATACCTGACATTTAGAAACCAGGAATCCTGCTGATGGATAGGATTTGATGTGGTGGAGTATATTTCACACTGTGTCATTTATCCTGGTGCTGCCTCATGTGAAATGTCAGCCATCCAGGAGGCTTTTCTGATCGCTCTTTGAAGTACTGGTTTCTGATAAACTCAGGAGAAAGATGCTTTTACCAACCCAGGTCAGGAAGCCGGAGTGGCAACAACTTTTCTCCTCTCTGTGCAGGGTGCCTTGATAGGACCTGCCAGCTCAGCCTGACTAACTGAGAGTCACAGTGGGGGTCCTGCTGCCCCTCCTGCCCCTGGTGTATTCCTCCTCCTTTTTGGGCCATACAAACCTCTTCCTTCCACCCCCTATCTCTCTGACAGCACCCTGTCTCATGCTCCCTCTCCCCACCTGCATCTGGATTTGCTCCCAATACTCTTTTTAGCCTTTGGAGGAATATTTTCAAGTCTCCTGGGGTTGCTGCTGTTGACAATGGAAATCTATTGTGTTTTATGTGCCTGGAAAATGAATTTCCATGTCAGAAGAGGAGAGCAATTACCACAAGCAAGAGAGATCAAATTGGGTCTTTAAAAAGAAAATAAAGTTCAGATCTTATCTGATTAATGAGATTTCTTCCAAACCTTAACAAATCTTAATTACAGTGACTCTGCTGGAAGGGATGAGGTAAAGCTAAGATTGGGGGCTATCTAAACAGAACCGCTCTCTTCCAAGCTAGAGTACATCCCTGCATGAAAGCAGCAGGGACAGCCATTGAGTGTGGAAAGCTGCTCAGCTGGAAATCAGCAAGGCAGGATTCTCCATGGAGCCTGAGCAGCTCCTTTCCCAAAGGCTCACAGTGCTGGGGGAGAACCCCACCAGCCCCGACCAGCAGTGAGCCCTCTGCCTTGCTCTGCCCTGGATCCTGGCATTCTTTTTGCTCCAGGTCCCTCTGCTTCTACAAATTTTTCACCTTTTTTTTTTTTTTTCCTTTTCTGTAGTAAGAAAAATTATTCAGTTTTATTCCTGAGACTTTTTATTCTCCCTTTTCCAATTTTTTTTAAAAAGAAGCCTTCTGCTTAAAAATAAGCTGAGGGGTGCTAAGTTGTTTATTCCGTTTAAGCTCACAAAACATTTTCCAATGATTTCACTGGTCTGTCTGCATAACACAGACCAGAGATTGTCCCCCTACTACCCCTTTACTTAACACAATAACTTTCTTCTTAAAGAATACGAGTCTTGAGCCAAAGATGTTGAGAAAGGGAAACTCCAGTGATTCCCGTAAGAGCTGCTCTGATGGTTAATCACCCTGACTTCCTCAGACAAAGTGAAACAGAATTTTAAAAAGTCCAGTACTTTATTTTTAATTGGACTTGTCTGGCTTCAGCATTTGTCCACTGGCTTGTTACAGATTTCTCTGGCAGATTAAAGAGTTTTTTAGTACCTGGCATTTCTTCCCTAGGAAGAAATATAGATATGGGAAGCAAGTCACCTCTTGATCCTTTTAATAAACTAAATAAGTGGTTCCCTTTGGATCCTTGGTGTAGTGTATTTTCCCCCCAGTTTTGGATAATGTTTGGGGTTCTTCTATTCTGTTACCAGAATACAAGCCGAGATAGAAAGAGGAGGACACAGGAATGAGTCAAAACCATTAGAAAATCAGACAGCCCAACCTTCCCTTCTCTTTGTCTCAATGTGCATGAACACATTGTTTCCCTTCACATTATCTTCGGAACAAATTTGGGAAAATATCACTCATCTAAAAGATATTATCTCAATCTCTACAATTATAGACTAATAATTAATAGCTATAACCAGAGATAGAACTGGCCGTCAGCACCTGGGTGAGGGGTAAAATGACAACAAATCCGTGTATTTAGGCACATGGAGACTTTCAGGGTGTTGGTGGGATTTCCAGGAGGGGTTGTGGGGTGCCCGAGCACCCCCTCCTGCGGCACACGGCAGAGCCTGGCGGAGCTGCGGAGCAGGCGGGCCCCATCGGGACTTTGTTCTCCGGTCGGCTCCGCGAAGGACACAGCCCGAGAAGCTGAAGTCGTGCAGGAGAGCCAGACACAGCAGGATCTGAGAAGGGGGAAAGTCAGGCAGCTACCAGTGATGCACATACATCCTCTAAAAACTTCCTACTGTTGCACTTCTGGGATCTGCACCTAGTGTGTTTCCAGCTTAAACTGCTAGGCACAAATTTTGCTTGTGTTCCTGATCTATTCACGAAGATTTCACCCTCTCTTCTCAATCCAGCAAAGTTTCAAAATGTGTGAATAATTTGAATTATTTTTGCCTCATTTCCACTGCCTGATAAGATTCTCATCTGCCTGTCTTGTTTGCCTGATTTATGAAGGTTTGGGTTTTTTAGGCATTGCTTTTGTTTTTACTGAGGGAGAGAATTTTTTTCTTATAATAAATTTTGGGTTTACTGTCAGCTTTCTCCTCACGGCTCTGATTTGGTGGACTCTCTCTGCAGTTACTCCACTTCAGGCATGTGCTTAAATCTTCTCAGAAGAAATGATCTTGGGCACAGAATTGAAAATAAATACTTTCATAAATCGAGAGTCAAATCTTCAGCACATATCCAGTTTTGCCTTGCTCCTAGCTGTGATTACATTTGCAACTTTTAATTTCTTTCAGGACAGTGAGTGGGAGAGGAACAGCCACAAATACATTTAGAGAAAACTGTTGTTTTCCTTCCGTTTCTTTATACTTTACCATGAAAGCTGGTTTTTGCATTTAAAGAAAGGACAGTTCTCCCCTAGTATTAACAACTTTAACTGTTCAAAAATCACAGAGGAAGCCCTCAAACCAACAAGATTATAAAAATAACATAGTTGGAATTCTTGTACTGGCTTTCTGTGTTAAGGGGATGCATGCATCACATTTTCAAGCCATTCTCTGCATTGTCCAAGGTTAGAAAGTTACTTTTTAATTGAAGGCTGAATTCCTGATCCTAACACATACTCTTTTTCTTTCTGTGCCTCCTTCTTCCCCAAACTCTGCACATTATTTTTAGCTCAGGGATCTAACTGCTGCCTGTGATACTGCTCTCCCAAGGCAGTGCCACTGGGTTAGGAGCAGGAAAGCGGACACTGAAGCTCACCAAGCCAGCGTGAATCTAAAAGCAGAGCCTGGCTTGACCGTGGCATCTCTTCAAAAATCGTGGGCTTGATCCCCATTCACCTTTCACAGTTGCAAAACTGGCTTAAAAATCACCATGTTAAAAAAAAAAAAAAAAGGAATTAGCAAGTGGCTTCTTTTCTGATGCCATTGTGTTGTGGAACAGCAGGCCAGCTTTCAAGCTTTTTGCTGCATCCACAACAAATAGTTATTTCTTAAGAAAAAGGATTAAAAAAGTCTGCTCAGAGCTTTGCATATAATCCTATGACTCCAGGACCCAAGGCTTTGAGTAATATCAAAATCGAAATAAATTCTCCCTGTGAGAATCATAAGAATCTGCCAAATTAGTTCACAGGGGTAAACAAACAGCCAAATATTAGTATTCTACACTAAGAGCTAAATCCTATAAGTGGGGCCAGGGTTGCACATGGATTATCCTTTTATAGTTCAGGCATGGATTTACCAAGGGGATTATAGGCCTTCCCCTCCCCACCCTCCCTTCCTCCCCTCCATCCCTGGCGTTGCCCAGTGCTGCACACTCCCACTGCATCGTAGAGTTCCTCCCACTGCCCTGACACCCTTCCCTGGGCACAGGGATGCATCTGCCCCCTTGCTCTTCCACTCTGAGCATCCTGGGAGCAGCCACCCCTCTTCTCAAGATGACAAAGGCAGGACTGGGAGTGATGCAAAAGTCAGTTAGGTCCAGGTCCTGAATGGGTACAGAATTCCTGGGGGATGGGGGATTAGTCCCCAGATGTCCCAACCTCCTCTCTTCCTGCCACTACTTTGCCTTGCCCGATGCTGTTTCCTGAACAGGGATAATGACAATTCAAACTGACACCCTGCTTCAGTTTTCCTTCCCTACTGGTCTGATAGTGCAGTCCTGATGGCTTGTCACTCTTAATATCCTGCACACTTCCACTGAGTCCCTTGGAGTGTCGGAAGGCTTTGATTGCACCCAGGGTAGCTTGCATGATGCTGAAGTGCCACATACTTACAGATTTGATGAACTTATTCCTTCCTTGACTCTTTTTCCCCATTGTATGCACCTATACATGTGCATGTGCATGCACAATCACACACATACATTTTATTATCAAGGTAGACATGGGTATTTTTAACTGGAATTTTGCTGCTCCTTATAGGCAGAAACGATTCTGCAACATCATTTATTTGCTCTGATATTTTTATTTGTGCATTTTATAGATTATTACTATTATATAAAAGTGCCCAGTGCTTTACGAGACACAAAATACAGATAATCTCTGTCATGAAGAGTGCACAATCTAAGCAAAACAGACAACACAGACGGGTTCCCTGAGAGGCACAGAGGAGTGAAGATTTGTCTTGTTTCGGTTTTATAAATATACTGCTAACATTATTGGACAAGAAATAGACATGTTTTCTTCTTCTTCCCCTTCCATCCTCCCATGTATTAATGCTTCCCTCTCATTCACACAATAGAATTATGATGCAACATGAAATAAAGCCTGGTTTAGGCTGCTGGCCCCAATTCAACAACCCTGAATCCCATCCTTGCTCCCTGGCGCTCACGTGCTTAAGATTTCTCTGGATTGGTGCCATAGATCATGCAGTCTATTGACAGCTGCCCTTTTGCTTACAAATGAAACCGACCCTAGATCAATAAGAAAAAAGCGTTATTCTCTTCACCTGTTTAATGCCACGGCTGTGGGTTGCTGTGAGATTTGTAAACAAGCTGATGTCTACAGGGAAAGCTGTAAGACAAAGAACACCTTCCCTACCAAAGGGAGCGGCTGTTCTGTGTTTACATACAAATCACCTTCTGGGGCTTTTTTCAGTGGGCTCCAGAAATTTGCTGTGTGGACTGACAAGCAGGGGCTGTTTATTTTCCGGTGGCCCTCTGGCTGATGCACAGACCCAGCACTTTAAAAGGACACTCACAGCTTGAGCAGTTTTCATCAAGGCACATTTTGGAAAGAATCTGCATTTGGGTAAGGAGCATTTCTAAAATCACTTTTATGATTCTTTTTTTTTTTTTTTGCCTCCTTCCTCCACACCCATACTTACCTCTCCTCTTAATAATTTAGAGGATTTGAGGCTTGTAAGAGCAATACATGTCTATGACTCAGAGGAAATCATGTGTGCAGTCCTGGACAAAGGCAGTGGAAGAGGGGTTAAAGTCAGTGCCCAACCACATCAGGTACAGGTCCCTGGAGTAGAAAAACTGTCTGGCTGCACGGGGCTCACCTGGCATTTGGCTGACAGATTTAATTGCATTGTGACCCAGGTCCAAGTCACTGGATGTCTTCCATGGCTCAGATTCGTATATGGAAGATAGAGATGCATTGTGAAGTTACGGAAGTTCATGTGCACAAAAGAGAATCGAACACCAGTTGAGATGCTCTGCACGTGTTTCTCATCTCAGCATACTTAGTTACTTAGACTTCACATTTCCTGGGTAGTGTCTGGAGGGACCTCCCCCCTAGGCATCAGTTACAGAGGTTTGGAGAACTGGGGAAGGTGCTAGGACAGCCCCCACAGGTATCCCTAAGTGGGAGGAGGACACTTCAGGAAGGTACACTGGAAAATGAAGAGATGAAGCCAGGATGTTCCTGCTTGAACTCATGGAGCAAGACACAGCTAGGCTGAAGGGCTGACTGGGGAGCTGTGAATGCTGGCCGCAACTGTGGTTCTGCACTGGCCTTGGACCAGTCACTTACCCCTCTGCGCCCTCTTTCCTTTTTGTTGCCTGTGCTGTTGGTCAGCATTCTGGGGCAGGCAAGTCCTCTCCTTTGGCCAGCTACAGTGCTTGATTGCTACTGAAACAACCGGCAGCACATCTGTGGCTCAAGGTCCCCTCCCTCCTCCTCCAAGCAGAGCGCAGTGGGTCACATTGCTGGCATGCCATGGCCATGATTCAAACCCTACAGATGACCCACATTTGCTTCTGCACCTAAGTTGTGCCCTGCATCAGACCAGCCACTTCGGCAGGGGGCTTTGGCTACTGGCCTAGTGAGTGAGATCTCAGACCCTGTTGGTCTGATGCTGAAACTGGGGCCTTCTCCCCGGGGGTATCTGCACTGTCATGGCTAACCCGGCTGACTGTTGTTTTTACCAATGCACAGTTTCATTCCCAGCACATTCTTCTTCTGAAACTGATACATCAGTTTTAATTAGTTAGGTTTTCTTTTTCTGTCTAGAGGAGCCTCCTGCCTTCAAAGACCAACTTTCAAACATTAACTCATCTAAATGTTTCCCTCCCCATGTGAACCCCTCCCTATCCTGCCTTGTAAATTATGTCCAGTCCTGTCCTTTTAGTAGGCAGGTACTTAATGTGATAAATTCAGCTTAGTGTCTCCTTAAGTGTATGTGTGTGTGTTTATCTGTGTGTGTGCGTGCGTGTGTGCGTGCACTTGTGTAAAGAAGGAACAAAATAAAGTTGTATTAAGCCATAAATTACTCCTCTAGCCTCATAAATTGCCAAGGGAAAGCTCAATTTTTGGACTTTTCTTTCAACTAAATGAGATAATTAATGTAAGAGGGAGAAAAAATGGGGGAGACCATCCTCCTCCTTGGAGCCCTGGAGCCTTGATGTTTGGTTATGAAACGCCAAGGTTGCAGTGGGGTGGAGATCTCACTTCTGGACTGGGGGAAACATTGAAGGAGACAGAGATCTGGGAGGGTGGGGGTCATGGGGACGGGCGAGTGTTTTCATTTTGCCAGGGCCGTGGGAGGGACTGTACTGCGGGCTGTGACCCTATTTAATAAAATGCCTAGGAAAGCAAGGGGCCAGAAGGGGGGGCGAGAGGCAGACGCAGTGGCTAGGGCTGGCAGGAGACTGTCATGAGATGAAAGTGTCCCTTCGTCCATTCCCTTCCTCCCTCTCTGCTGTCAGCACTTTTTAATGTCAAACAGTGTGAGTGGTCGATGGGGCTAGCTTCTGTCTCCTCATATGTACTTTTTTTTCACTTTCCCCAGAACTTCAGCCAGATGAATTCACTGCTTGGGAGCAACTAGAGAGCGGTGCGGGTGGCCCTGCAGGCGTCCTTTTCACTAGGACCTTGAGATGAACTTTTTTCAAGTCTTTCTATGAGGCAAAAGCTTGTCAGGGAATGTCTCCTTTTGCCCTGCCACCCTCAAGTCCTAGACCACCCTGGGTGTAAAGCTGGTCTTACAAAGCTTCCCCTGAGACCAGTGTGGGCATCACACAGGGAATACTGTCCATGTGATAATCCAGACCCTGCACACTGCGTTGAAATTTAGGGTACTTGGATGTCTCTTTGGTCCCTGCCACCAGTCTCTTGGGGGAGCCTGGGTCATGCATCATGCAATACCTCAGTTTCCCTGCCTTTAAAATGGCAGCAATCATCACTACTTCATTTGTGATGAACTTGCAGGTGTATGAAAAGTGCACAGTGAGAAACTGTTGCTTTTATCAGGTGTGATAATCTGTAGGTGAGCTGGAACCACAAAGCCCAAAAATGCCCTGTAACAAGATGACTGGTCTTGCTGGGACCATGGCCACAGGGCTAGGTCATAAGCAGTGCCATAGTCACTGCACATATGCCATCAAGATCTGCACATCTCTGCTGCGGACCTCACTTGGCAAGCAGAGCAACTATGGGAGTAGGTTAAATTTTGATTGCCCCAGGACATTTCAGAAGGCCCAGAGGTGCCAGCTCTTGTAGGTGAAGAAAATTCCTCTTTGCAGTGAAGCTGAGCCACAAGAACCCCAAGAAAAGTGATTTCTGCAGTTTTGCTGATGGGAGCTACCTGATTAAAGTGTGACAAACTGATTGCTTATGTTCATGAGCCTGAGCTGTGCTTTGTTCTGCAGCTGCAGGTGAGGGTACTTTCTGACACTGATGAAATGAAACTATCACCTTTTTTACGTTTAAGCTCAGGTAACCCAGCAGAGGCAATTGCACTGTCTGTCATTTGTCCCCATCCTCTCCATAATGCTTAACCTGCTTGTCAATGTCAGCCATACTTGACACACGGACAGAGACCACTAAACTATTCTTTGCCTACAAAATGTGTTCAAATTAATGATGGGCTAAAGAAGCGAAGTTCACATTGGTGCCAGCACCAGGACTACTCCATCTTCTCTGCTGGCCAACCACCCCTCCATGCCCAGTGACCAAACAGCACATGGCTTGGAGCCAGTGACAGCATGCAAGCTGAGGGTCCTTCTGGGGCTACAGGAGGCACTGGAGGAGAATTTGTCCTCTGCAGTTATTGTAGTGGTGATGGAGGGAGGACAAAGGAATCAAGACACAAAGCTATCAGAAAACTGGTTTCACTAGTCCTATCAATCCCAAGACTTGCTTTGAATTCTCTGTTTATATCTATGGAAAATCCTGCACCTCCTCTCTGGCCTAGCCATTGGGTTGCTTGATTGGGACAACCTAAAGCTGCACGTGATTTTCTATCTGGAAGGGTGCAGATGGGAGGGAGGGGAAGGGTTTGAGATGGGCACCTCTTCTGGGGTAGTCAGAAGTCCAGGTGAGCATGGGTGGAAGCTTTGATGCCTTGGCCATGCCATGGTGGTGTGGGGCAGGGGCAGAGGAGATGGTGCCCATTTCTCGGGTGTGCTGTGCGAGGGGCGGGGGAGCTGGGCTGCCTCTCTGAGCCCGTGGGCACTGCTGTGCTGCTCACAGCAGTGTATGTTTGGTGAGGAGCTTTGGCTGTCTTAAGCACCTTTCGAATACATTGGGCACAGCTCATTGAATCCTCTAACAATCCAGCTCCTGTCTCCTCTCCCCCCTCTTCCCAAGAGCCAGTGTCTTTTTTCAAGAAACAGCAACAATGCCTGTGCCTCTCACTCCTCTGGGCTCTGTCCCTATCCCTCACATCCATGGACTGTCTCCCCTTGCTGCCCCATGACACAGGCCCCCCTCTGAAAAAAGGATTTTGTTGCTGGCAAATGGTTCCTTGCTGGTGAGGATTTTCCAGAATTCAGCACTTCCCAGGCCCTACTCCTGCAAGGAGAGAGCTAGTTAATGAGCCATTAACCAGAGGAAGGGAACTCTCTGGTGGCTGCAAGCAACAATAGCAACAAAATAACCCAAAAACAACAAAGCACACCCAAGAAAAATGCACCAAACATCAGGAGGAGTTTCAGGGAAAGGAGAAGGAAAAAACAAAAGCAAATCCAGAGAGATGTGATTCTAATACCTTGGCAAAAACCCAATCCTTGGTAAAGTAATTGCCTTCTCTGGTGGAGAGAAGGGTTTAGGCTTGAGTCACGCAGCCCCAACAGCCCTGTCCCTCTACAGCCCTGTCCCAAAATTCTCACTTTGGACTGGGTGCACAGCAGGTGGACAGTGAGGAATGGTGCCTTGGGACCCAGCATGTCTGCCCAGGGTAGTGGCCCTTTCCTCTAGGAAAGGTAGGAGTCTGTGTAGGAGGGATGAGGGAAGGAGTGGATACAGGCTCTGGAATGTGGGTAGTCAGGGAGAGAGTGCTCTTTGGAGAATGCATGGATGTGTTAGAGCTTGGGGAGTGAGAAGATGGTGAGTCGGGGTGCTGAGGGTGTGCTGATGGTGGCTATGCAGGGGTTTGAAAATGAAGCACTGCAGGAGCAGACTCGGTACATGCAATAGGCACAATGTCCCTCAGCTAGCTCATGTCAATGGCTTGTAAACCTTTAATGGCCTACCTGGAGAGTTGAGCTGCACACCCAATAAAGCTCTCTGGGCAGGGAATGAGCACCCACTCGGGAATTAGACCCATGTTGCTAAACTGAGGCACTTGTCTCACTAGCACATGCTGGGGAGAAGCTCTTTCGCCGAAGGATTGCAGAGCGTTCTGCCCAGGAGAGCCCCAGAGTGCCTGCAATCTCCAGCACTGCTGCAACACAAACAGTGCAAGTCATTCTTTCCAGAACTGCATCCACATTTTCACTGTTCTCATTGCAAACTTGCTTGCTTTGCTCTCCAGCTAAATACTTTGCACCTGGAAACATGCACTTGAATACCATTTTGGTGGTGCTTGCTGGTTGGAAATCAATATTAATTTACTTGTGCGTGTAAATACAGAAATGTATTTATAAGTTTCAGATCAGTTGCAAACACATGCAAATTCTGTACATAAATTCTCACTCATTTATGTAATCTGTTCAGTAATATCATTAAAGAGAGAGCACATCTACTGCCTGACTAGAGTTACATTTGCAATGTGCTGAGATCAGCTGTGCCTGTTCACGTACCGCACTCCCTTGCCCATGTGGCTCCCAGCAATGGGTGATGCTCTGGCTCCAGGTATCTTCTGCTGTTTCCCTGTGATGTGTTATTACTTTTTTCAAGGGCTTTGGGTTTTGGGTTTGTTTTTTTTTGTGTGTGTGTGTGTGCATGTCTTTTTAGCACAAGCAGGTTTGAATTATTCTGAGGTTTGTGGCATAGGGAGGGAATTGTGGTTTCTTTTGGACTAAACACCTACTGCAAAGTGATTGCAAATGCACTGGTCTTGATTGCATAGCTGGTCTCCTCCAGTCTTGTGTCTCTCCAGCTACAGATCACAAGAAGAGTAGGAATTATTTACAATTCTACAAAAAAGAAACATGGTCAAGCAAGACATCATTAAAATACACTTTTAACAAGACATGGTGTGTGTATTTCTCAGAGTTGTCATTTGAGAACTGCCCACTAAATTACTGCTCAGAGAAGTAACTCTGAGTGAAAGGAAAAATTGTCTGGTTAAACATATTGTATGTCAGTGCTGAGAAAATCATTAACATATATATGCTGTAGAGAAGAGAATGCACCAGCTAAAGTCTATCAATAAAGATATACCACATTTTTATGATACTGGAATTAAAGAGACCTGATAGAAAAATATCACACTCATTTTATTAAAAAATATGATCTTGTCAAAGCTGTTTCCTTTCCAGGATAAATGAAACACAGCCATATCAATATTACTGATTTTAAATTGTAATTTTTAAGCTCAATGTTTTATTATTTATAATTATTTAATAATTCCAGAAGATGTGAATTGGTCAAACCCCTGATTTCTTGTTAAACCATTTTGACTATTAAAAATACTACAAAAGCCATCCTGAAAAAAGGCATTGCATTTTAAAGGCACAACAATATCTTCCATAACATTGACACTTTTCACATCAAAATGTTTCTGAAGAAGGCTTTCAGTTCAATGAATAGTCCTGCATTTAAAATTGTAAAATAAAGCACACAGGAACTAAGACTCTTCCTTGTATGTACCTAAGGTGGAGGAAAGTGTGTGCTGTGCTGAATTATTTGATAGGTAATATATGGTTATAGCAGCTGACGGAGTTTTACCCCAGAGCAGAATTAAGGCTAAATATTCACTTTTGGAATTATTTCCTGTTGCATAGGAATCTGCATTGCATGAACATAAATCTTCGCATTTGTTTCCTACACTATTTTGAAAAAGGAAAAATGAAACAAAGATGAACAGCAGCAAATAAAACTCAAGAGAAAGCACATACTGATGGTAGCTGATTGCAACAAAAAGGAACTGCTTCAGTCAGTCTATATTACATCTAGATACTCAAACATGTACCTGTGGTAAAAACTTCGGGGTGATTACTTAGCCCAAGGAGAGGTACCAACATTCTCTGCTTACAGAAAGCTGGAGCTCTCGCTGCTTGCTGTGGTAGGTCCAAGATTGAGTTCACGATAATGTATCTCTATATAGGGCATATTGGTATTAAAATAACTGTCTTGCAGGTGTGTTTTATTGTGCACTGGATACACAAGATCTTTGTTGCATACATGCTGGCTCAGTTTTTCTCAGCTGAGGACATGAATCATCTTCCAAACTGCCATCAGAGTTGATGAGAACTGGGTGGCTATTTGACTTCGATGTCTCAGTCGATGGAAGTAGATCACACTGGAAAATGTTGTGGAAGAACACACACATCGCAGGCGGGTGTTTCGTGCTGGCCTGTGGCTTTGCTCTGGAGCCAGAGGGAAGGCATCCCTGGGCAGGATGGTGGAGAGGTGTGGACAGCATTTCTTTGCCCACACGTTGCGCTGAGGCTGCGGGGCTGCTGCAGGCACAAGGGATGTGTGTTGGATACACTCCATACGCACGCCCTTGTTAGTGGGTAATCTGATGGCACACGGTCGCCGTGGCTGGTGCAACTCAATGACTCCGCACCAGGGGCTGGGTATTAATTACACGCTTGAGAGCCGTGTGTCTGTGTGTGTAGCTGTGGGCCTGGGGAAGACCCCGAGCTTGTCACGCTCTCGGTGTGCTCGTGCAGCCGCGGCAGGAGGTGCAGAGCCGTGACCCTCTACCTGCACCCCCGAGGTTTCACTGACCTGGCCAGGCAGCCCCTGCACGCGCTGGTGCCACGGTGTGTGCAGCAGGGCAGGTTTGCTGCCCACTGGGTGGGTTTTATAGACTCTGCGTGTACCGTCCTGAGCACAGCGCTGAGACTACAGCCAGCTGCTGAACTCTGGTGGTAACAAACAGCCCCATTAATGCAGTGTCACAGATTTCATTAGGGCGTCAGTCCCGACCAACATGGCCATAAATCAGGGAGATGGTACAAGGGCTTGCAGGCCCTGGTTTCAAGGGCCACATAGCCAGAGACTCATAACGCTCAAGAGGAAATGATCATGAATATTATTTAAAAAAATCAGAAATGTATATTAGAAAATCTCTGAGCTTATCAGATGGAGTGAGGTTGGGTAATAGCTGTTATTTATACTGCTTGTGCAGAGTGATAAAGTGGTGCTTTATGACCTGTGGTTTATCACTTAGAATAAGAGTCATGTGACTCCATTAAGGATCCTTCTGTAGAAATGAAAAAGGGTAAATTAATGTGGTTTTTTTATTGTTAAATATTTGCACTCTCCTAAACCCAGTTTTTATTTTCTCTACTTAAGAAGTAGCATATAAGCACAAATAAGTTTAAGTTTTGATTGATGAAGAGGTGGGGTGAAAACTCCCTTTATGTCAAAGGCTCTCTGGAGTGAGCCAGCCTCCCACCCACTAATGTCTATCAGCGGGGCTGGGTTCAGAGAGGAGGGAAAGGCAACACAGTCAGCACTGTGACACCCTAAAAGTCGCTCCCCTTGGCCTCTCCAACCCATCACCTTCTGCAGAGACCAAGGGTGGGAGCAACCCTGGGCAACCTGAGCAAAGAGACGAGAGGAGGCACTCTCAGGAGAGGACAGACTCTGCCTGAGCAAAGAGAAATTGAACTCCTCGGTGATGTTTTAAACACTAGAAACTGTCCTTACAGACTTCCATATGAGCCCTGCCATGGCAATGAGCTCCATGGAAGCCATGGATAATCTGCAGGACAATGCTGCTACCGGAACCTGAACGGGGGACCACAATCACAGCAGTGCTATTCAAGAGGTCATACAATTGCGTGGGAATATTCCCCACAAGACGTGTGAGCTGCAGCTGCTGGGGAGGCAGCAAGCACACAGTGCTGGTGGGCAATGGCCACGTTCACCAGGGCATAGGAAAGGAAAAGGAGACAGAGGAGACTAGCAAACTCCGAGGAGTTGCTGGAATGCCACAGGCGTCTCTCCCAAACCTCCTGGTTTAGTCTGAGATGCTCAGAGATGGGGTTTCAGGAGAGAACCAAGACTGAGCTGCTCAGAAAGAAAGCATGAGAGCAGGCAGATGCAGACAAGAGCTTTGCTGGGGGACAGTGATGGACACACTCCTCTGTCACCTCTGGTGACTCCTGTGTTCACAGCTCTGCACCACCTGCATAGCGCCTCAGGGCGCTTGAAAGGTCTGTCAGCTTCCTACAGGACACCCTTTAGCAAGGTGACGACTGTGGGTCAGCAGAGCAGTGGAAGTGTTGGGTTATTAACAGCACCTTTACAGCCCCAGTTATACAAGTTGATCAGATCACACTGTGTAGCTAATTATGGGACTCTGCAGTAAAAAAGAAGATTCCCCAGGGAGGCAGAAGCACCATATTTGGTTTTATCTGCATCTGACTCAGTTTTCCTGCTTGTAAAGTGCGGTTTACCATACTCATCTTCCTCAGAACCCTTGTGGAAAGGATTACTTAAAAATTACCTATGGAGATAAAAAGGACTGCAAGTTTGCTAAAATTTTTGATAAAATTTTCTAGAATATTCACTCTCAGAATCTGGATCTTTTTCTGTTTTGAAGAATAAAAATATTGTTGGCTTATCAGAACTGGAGGAAAGAAGTTTCAGTAAGCTAAAAAAAAAAAACCTGAGAAAATTGTCAGCATATTTTTGCCATCTTTTCCCCCTTTGATTTTGAAAGAATGAGTTTGGAGTCTTCATTCTTGTTTTAAAATCCAAGTCTGCAAGAGTGCTTGCAGGGAGGGAGGTGCCTAGAAGTGAGAGGGTGATGGCTTGGGAAAGAAAGCAACAGACAAACCTGAAAGACAAGAGGAAGATTATCAGATTATTTTGTTGGGGTTTTTTCAATCTGTTGCTTATGTTTCATCTAATAGTGAAGCCTTCTGAAGCTAGAAGTTAAGTCTGTAGCCTTTAAGGCAGTTGCCATAACACTTTCCCAGGCTGAGTTACAACTTGGGGTCCTGTTGTGTTAAGGGCAGAGTGTCACAGTCACAAAAGGGCTCAGATTGGAGGAGACCCTCGCAGGTGTCTGGACTCACCTCCACCTAAAGCAGGGTCAACTCCAAAAAGTCAGGCAGAAGAGGTTTCGAGGGCACACACAAAATCAGTGGCATAACTTGCAGGAGGCTGGGGTCTCTGCCTCCTCCTGACTAGCTTTCCAGAAGCCTCTGCATTCAAACTGCACCCTGTGATCAGATGTGTCCCCGAGGTGGTTCAGTCTATTTTGTTGTGTTCTGCTCAGTGATGGGGGGGGGCTTTTCCCTCCAGACAAGGAAAGCACCGGTAGTGGCTTTCAAGTGACCTTGTGTGTAAGCAAAATTCAGCCTAATGTCTAGCTCTCACAGTATATTGCCTGTGTGTTCCTCACAGTCATTTCCCATCATGGCTATGTGCTAATTGTCTCTAGGGGAAGTGAGAAGAAGACTTATTAATCTGTGCACTCAGGAAAGGTTGTAAATCACTGTGTGTTTCCAGCGATAAAATTGGCGAAATAAATTAAAACAAGCACTAATGACCCAAAGAGAGCTCTGATATAGTGGGAGTGGGCTGGGGCAAATAGCTGTGTTTGGGTATGGAGTACACCTCTGTGATATACTTTGTTCTGATAGTACTCTTGCATATCTCCAGCCACAGTCCCTTGACCCCAGCCTGTGCTTTGCCAATATTGCATATTGTTCTCTCCTCTCTGCTGCAGTGATGGCCTTAGATTTTTAGCTCAGATATTCTATCCCCTTTGCTATTCGGTCTAGCAGAGCTTAGAGTCAATATATTTGGTTCTCTGACACTTCTCAACAAACACACTGAACTTTTCTTTAATGTAGATATGATTCAAAGCCAACAGAGGCATATATCCATTAACAACTGTACAACTTTCCTTTTAGATATTAGTGTAAAAAGTCCATTCAGAAAGATTTAGTGCAGTAAATAAAAAGCCAGGTTTCCAAACAGCCTTTCTGGTGATGAACAACCAGGGTGGAAAAGCCACCCCATATTCCTGTTTTCCAACAACCTCTTTCATCTGTGAGGCCTGCAAAATCCTTCAGTGACTATCCATCAAATGCCACTAAAATGTCTAATCTCTCTCTCTAGAGGAGATGTTAGTACCAGACAGTTCTATGTTTTCTATGCAGCAATTGTCCCTACAAGAAATCTTCTGAGAATATTCTCCAACATTTTCTGGGATGATTAAATACTACCTGTTTTGCCTCTGGATATTAACCAGGAATGACTCATTTTATACCCACCAATGTAAGAGCTACTTCTCAAACCAGGAGCAGTCTGCAACTGCTCAGGATTTTTCACCTGCTTGTGGATGTACCTTGCTACCTTCGTTGGAGACCAAAAGAGATCATAAGGAAGAAGAATTTTCTTGGTATGGTCCTCACAGTAGATGCACTGAATCAGTGTATCCCTCAGCCCCTGCAAGCTCACCAACCTTCTGCTTTTTCCCCAGAAGATGCAGGTCTCTGGCCTTTCCCTAACCAGCAAAGACTGAAGGGATGCTCCTGCTGCAGTTGGCCACCTCTGCTGGGATGTGCACAAATGTCAACAGCAGAACTGTGCTAAAGTGAGGAACGTGAAGCACTGCCACGTGAAGTTATGGTCATGAGCAGAGGCTCCTGCTCCACAGTGCACTCTTTATGTTCCAGAGTACTCTGTTCCCAGGACCAGTTCACACCAACCCCTCCTCATTTCCTGCTGGATTTGGTCCTTCTAGACATCACAGAGAGGTAAGACACTGCAACCAAGGATGGCAGTGCCTGGGCTCCCTTGTCTGCCTGGACAGAACCACAAATTTCTTCAAGAGCTGAGTCGAGCAGCATAGCTAGACATCGATTAAAACTGCTTGCAAGGAGCTCCCTAAACCAATGTGTGCCTCTGTCACACAGGAGGTGAGAGCACCAGCTGTCCACTAGCCTGAAGCTGTACTTGGGCAGCACCTCCAAATTAACATTATTTATCTTGTATCAGTTTCCTGAGTCCTGTGGCGCAAGCTCTGGTTTGTATTTGTATCTTATAAGAACTGCTAGGAAAAGTCTTTTTGAAGTGGTCAAAACAATAAATTATGGCTTTCTTTCAGTTATGCTTTCTGTGACAAGCATATAAATGGATGGCACCAACCCAGCCAAGCTCAGAAGTCTGAAAGGCTTTTATTTCATGTGGCATCACCACTGCACCAGCCCATGTTAGATACCAGCTCAGTCTCTTGGGCCTTACTAGAGCTCTTTTCTGTGTTTCCATACAGCAGGTTGGCTCACAATTTGCTCTTAAAAACACAAAACTTTTTGTAAACAATTTTCCTCTTCCAGGTTTTTCCATATCCTTAACTTAAAATATTTTAGCTTTTCATTGAATGTATTTATTTTTATAATTTTTGCCTACTTAACATTCTTGCCCCTTTTCCTAATTCAAATCAAAACCAGTAGTACTGAAGGATGGTAAAGAGAAACAGAAGAGATAATCTGCTAAAGAAAAAAGAAAAAGATCCATTCAGAAAGCCAGGAAACAAAATCAACAAGGAGAGCTTTGAGTGTTCTGTTTTGCTCGGAACATTGTCGATTCCTTTTGCCTCAAGTGCTGGACCTGATTCTTCTCCGACAGAGTGCAGCCAAGAATTACAAAGCGAGTCAACAGACAGTGGAACTGAGTTCATCTGAAAAGTAGCCAGAAAAAACCCCTCGGTCTGTGTTCGAGGTGTCCATTTTTAGAAGGAAATTTGCTTAGGCAGAGGAATACCAGCATATTCAGGGTGAGTGGCTCTGTGTGTGTATGCGTTTTGGATCTTAGCACAAGGAAGGGATGTCTTGCCACCCCCAGGGGTCGGGAATAGTGCATGCATGGGGAGGACCTATTATATTATTTTTCTTCCACCTTAATGAACTCCTCTCATGTCCACCTCTGATCAGTGAAGTATGACAGAGGGTGATTGAAGGCCAGTCTCCCAGGAAATGAAGTTTGTTCACACAGCCCAAGTATGCTGGCCCTACTCCTGCCTGCCTCTGATTTATAGGACCAAAAATTCCTTCCACCGGTAACAATAACGCTCTTAAACTCCAGACCCCTCTCCCTCACAGAACTTCCAGACAGGGCAGCCTGAGCCCAGGAGAGATGGGAGGCACCCAGCAAATATATCCATCAACACAACTCAGGTTTCAAAGGAATATGAGACCCCACAGGGTTAGGCTCACAAAGGTGGAGAGCAGAGGAGTGTGGCCACCACCCTACAGCACCTCCTCCAGGGAAGGGGCAGCAACAGGAATGACTGTGCCACGGACAGGGGCAGGAGCCACAGCATGTCCAATAAGCCAGATGGCACAAGTGCAGGGTAGTGTTTCCTGGGGCAATTTAGTCCCTCTGGTTGATGCTTAATTCTAGGGCTGGGAACAAGTCTGTTCTCAGGTCTCCTAACATCAGAAGTTTCTTCCTGCTGTGTCTCCTGTGGGATGGAGCTGGTGGCCTGTGTCCACTCCAAATGCTTCATCTTTCATGTTGTACTTGGTTTTGAGAGGTTTCCTATGAGTTCCATGTGTTCTGTAATACCCAAAGACAGCACCAATGGCTGGGACTGCTGGTTCTGCAGCACCATAGCTCCTGTGTGGCACTGCATGGCTCATGCTGAGAGAAAGCATCACAGAAAAGTGCCACACTGCATCTCAGGAGCATTAGAGCATGATGGGGCCCTGAGATGTGGCAAGTAACGGCGTCCAGGGGTGCAAGACATGCTGGATCGTGCTGGAGGTTTTGTCTGTGCTGTCTAGTGGGGCTGGTTGGTGTCACAGGCTGTCGCCATGCACTGTCTGAGAGACAGAACCATCCCCCAGCCAGGGAGCCTGTAGTTAAACAGTAGGAATGATCTGAGGGCATATTGTTTCCTGCTTTGTTTTGTTTAGTAACACAGACAGGGAGATACAGTGGGGCTATCAGGGCAGCCTCTAAACTGGCAAGATCCATGCATACACACAAACACACTCTTTTTGGAGCTGTGGGTCACATGTTTGTGCTTAACATTACTGTCAGAGTTTTGGGTCAAGGAGAGATAAAAAGAGCCCTTTTGCAACAGGACAGTTGTGGTTGCCAAACTGCAAGGCAAGTCCTGGAAAGAAACAAGTTCATTCTGTAACTTTTTTTTTATCATTTACTTATTAACAGCTCTCTCTGGCTCTCACCTGAAGCTGCTGACCTGTTCCTCCTAGACAGAGCAATTAACAGAGAGACAATGATCTGCAGAGGGCAAGGAGCAGCCTGTGCTGTGGAGGGGGCAGAGGTGGGGAAGGGCTGTGGGAGGCCGAGGGTCACAGGGGATAGAGCTATTTATGGCCTTAAGAGGGAGGATCAGTAAAGGGCCATCTAGCTTGACTTGACTTCCTCTTGACCTATCACTTTTGGGAGATACTGATGCAACGCCCTGCCCCCATGGGCTTCCAGTGTCCCCAGTGCTTAGGTACAGGGATAGGCTGGTGAAGGTGGCAGTGGGCAGAGGAAAACGTGGTGGACCATGTACCAGCTCCATTAAACTTGTGAGGTGGTATTTTAAGTGTGAAGGAACAGATCTTGCTGATGTCTCGTAGTCTTCTCCAATACTAGCCCCTGTAACAGCTTCTGGAAAGAGAGACAGGAAAGCTTTTTGCTCTGTCCATTGGCAAAGAGCAGTTTCCCCTCCCAGTTTTTGCTGTGATTATTTGGACAGAAGGTCTGTGGGACAGTAACTCTGTGTTCATGCTGGTAGGTAGCACAGAGGGCTCTGATCTCTATCTCACAGTCTGTGCTAAACACAGTGCAAGTAATTGCTTGACAAAGAGAGAGAGCAAGTCTGGCCCATACACTTGTATCTGACCTCCACATCTGGGCCAGTCCCCTGACATCCTGTTATGAACACTGTTTTGGAACATACCTCTTGTAAATTACAAGTCTTTGCATATTTATGTCCTTCAGACCCCCTTTCCTTCTTTGCTGGAATGTGCCGAGACTGGTCACAACTGCAGGGGGGATTCCCAGGCAACACCTTGGCAAGAAATTAGCTCTGTGTTGTAGCTGAATGACATGATATAAGAAGAACCCTTCTTCTAAATAAATGCCTCCAGAGAAAAGGGTTAAAAGCATGATATTATGTTAGATAACCATGTTAAATTGCATCTAAAAAGGAAGTTGGTAATTCCTAATATATTTTTGATGACACATGAGCTTTTTTAAAATGAAGAACATTTTTATGGACCAATCCTATGAGATGCCAAATGTTTTGGCCCTGATCTAGCTAGATATTTAACCATGCTCTTAATTTCTTAAGCTGTTCGTGTGCTTAAATATTTTGCTGGATTAAGTCCAAGGCTCTCAGCATTCTGTGGTGTGTCAAAGGACCAGGTCTGCCTTTGCAGCAGCATTGCTGAACTCAGACTGTAATGAAGTAAATCTTCACACAGAATGCATTTTCAGTTAGTGCACTATCCAACAAAAAACTTAAATTTCCTTGGAATTTCTCTCTTAGGTGTGTGTTTTCTGATTGTGTTCTAGTAGACAGGTTTGCTAGCCAGAGTATTTGTGGAACAAGGCACTTTTAAGTAAAATTTAGTGGGATCTAATGGAAAATTGTTTTGTTCTAAAAATTCCAGGACTGTCACCCAAGACTTGACTTTAAAAGGGACTGAAGACTCATGGGGAAAGAAATGGAGTGTGTAACCACTCCATCCAGTCAAAGCTGACCAAGATAGTTGGAATCATTCACAGAAATGATTTAGAAAATAATTTCAAACAACAGATGGGGAGGAATTATCACCTGATGGCAGTCAACCGGTGAGCAGAGACCAACTTCTTGAGTAAAGTAGTTCTCTGCAGATGGCTGGGTTCAATAAGAAAGAATAAAAAATGAACCTGACCATTAACAAAAAAAGTGAAATGAACAAGTGGGTTTCATTGGTCCTGCTGAAGGGAGTACAAAGAACAAGAAGAAAACAGCCCTAGGTGGGAAAAGGTGAGTCTGATTTTTAATCTTGTGTGTTGTAATTATGGTGTTAAATATGCAAGTGCAAAGTGAATAGATGAGATGGCATAACTAGAAAGAATTTGTGGAAGAGAGCTGAGCAGAAAAAGGCTCTGTTAAAGCCAAAAAGGATGCATGCCAACGTTGTTTCTCTTGGCATAGGTCAAAAAGCAGACTGTGTGACAAGAGAGAAATTTGAGAAGACTGAGATAATGCCCAATTAGATCATGCAGTTCACCTCCCTGGGGCCTGTGACAGACTGGTAAGGAATTTTTTTTTTTTTTTTTTTTTTTTTGCAGAGAAGGGGAAAAAGTTGTCAGAAATGTGAATGTTTTTTTCATTGTTTCTCCCAAAAACTGAAACCAAAACCTCACTGAAAAATGTCCCTTTCAGCTTAATATGTTCACGTCCCTCTACTGTCTTGTAAGAAAAAAAAAAAAATCAGATACCTACTGTGAAAAAATGCTTAGTAAGTCCATGCTGCAATTTCCTGCAATAGCAAAATTTTAGGAAGACCTAATCATGCCTTTTGTTATCACTGAAATCCTTCTCAGTCACCTGTAATCCTGAGCCCCATTGTGTCAGACCATCACAGATATGTTGTTCCTTAGAGTGCATAGCCAGAGCAGAGACCAACTCACCAGTTCTGGGTTAGCCCAAGCTGAGATCAGCCATTTGCCACACAAAACTTAGTGGCTCCTTTTCATACATGTTATGACTGCAGGAACTCTTGCAGCTCTGGAGGGAGGCTGACCACCTCCACATCAGCTTTCACGTGAATTGTGAGCCTGCCTCAATTCTGAGAAGACTTTGTGGAACTAACATTCTCCTAAGGCCAGAAACCATGATGCTCAGGTTACCTCTAACTGAAAGCCTGACTGGCTGTGCTAAATTTGGCAAGTGACTTCTGTATGTTGGCAGTTGGAGGGATGGGAGCATTATCTGAACATGTGCTGAATTTAATGTGGTGAGGCTGTACTGCAAACTGGTATCAGGACCAAGAATAAAACTGTGATTCCCCAAGCTCTGTGTTGTACTGCAATATCTACCCCTGTAGCACTTTTCCTCAGTGCAATTTTCTTAGGGTTTTAAATAGTGAAGATTCCTATTAAGTTTCATTGTCAGGGAGTTTCTCCCTTAATTTTATTCTGCTTCATTTTTCATTTCCTTATCTTTAGAGAGAAGTCCTTGCTGCTATCCTATCATACTACCTAACTCTGGTTTTGTTACTATCTTCCACCCAAACTTACTAGGTTTGTCTCTATCTTTAGCAATGTTTTTAACACTCCTGGGATCTGGGACTGAAATTCTGTACTGTAGTATGCTGGTGGGGATGTAAATTCAGCTTACCAGACAGTAACAATCAGTACCATAATTTATTTTGGAAAACAGGACTATGAAGTATTTTCTCAGCATTACCATATTTCCTTTTTGCCATGTGTAATAGGTTAAGTTGAAGACACCTTCTGCAGGGAGTGTCTGGCTTATACACAGATGGATCTTCCCTCAGAAGAGGATTGATCCTCCTCTTCATGATACTCTGCCGATGGGCTAATGAGTACTGGTACCAGCAGCAGTATCTACAGTACAACTGGTGGATTTGAACCTGAGCTGGTCAGATAGCACGTGCACCTGGAGGGAAAATGCTGGGGTTTGTGACTGCAGCTTCCAACAGAAGGAAGCAGGAGAGGTGCAAAATCACAGCAGCATTACACATTTGTTAGGAGGTGGTCGCAGCTGACTGACCTCTGACTCACCCCTCCAGCTAAGTGTTGAGGAGAACTCCCAGGTGTGGGAATGGCCACCCTCTGGGACAGAGATCTTGGTCTCTCCTGCATGTGTGGTACCTGAGGGGTGGATGGCAGAGGGGGCTGCTCTGACATTTCCTCTCCCGTTGAGGAGGGAACCTTGCCCTTGCGAGGCTGTCGACAGCCAGCTCAGCCCTGTGTGACCAACAACCACTGCTCCTGGTTCCTTTCCCCTCAGGTGCTGCGTTCATTAGCTGAGGCCTTGGTTTTATGGGAACCCTCCCACTCAGCTTCCTCCTGCCTTAATGACAGGCCCATTAAAGAGAAGCCAATAAAGCCACAGTGCAAGAACAGTGTGAGGGACGGCTGCCTGCCCGTCCTCTTCATGGGTGAGCCAGGTCTGAGGGCACGAGGAGGCAGAGATATTCCTGTGCTGCGCAGAGGTGACCCCTGGGAGCGGGCAGAGGCCGCAGCTTCCAGGCCAGCTTTCATGCTCCGCTTTGGGGCTCTGTTGCGTAAACTTCTCCCAGTGTGGGGTTGAGGGTTTTTTGTGGTTTTTTTTTTTCATCTCCGAGGAGGGAGGAACAAGGTCTTTTAATGAGGGAAGGATTAACAGGCCATAAGACTCTGCCCTGAAAGAGCCAGTCTGTCTGTGGGGCCGCTCAGCAGGACGCAGGGTAATTGGATTGGATCCCGAAGAGCACCTTGAATCGGTTCTGAGGCGGCCACAGCGGGTTGCTCCTAAGGGGGCTGGGGGCCAGGGAGGAGGGGAGCGTGTGGCTCTTTAGAGTAGCCAGAGCCAAGATGCGGGATCAGCCGGCTCATTAAGGGATTAGAGTGTTTGTTCTTCTCAAGACTTTTGTTGCTAAAACACTTTGCGCAGCATTTTCTGGAGCCTGGGGAGCTTAAAG
This sequence comes from Nicator chloris, assembly GCA_013400495.1. NCBI lineage: Eukaryota > Metazoa > Chordata > Aves > Passeriformes > Pycnonotidae > Nicator > Nicator chloris. The sequence continues at coordinate 225,695 of WAAE01023349.1, forward strand.
AGCTTGTCAGAGCCCTGCTCCTGTCCCCACACAGAAGCAGAGACGCTCTTTCCTCTGGCCTTCCTGCCAAAGCTTAGAGCAGCTATTGCTGGTGACATGTCTCTCCCAGCCCTTCCCATCTCTGGTCATAGTGCCTCTGTCTCCCACGGGGTTTGAAGTAAAAGGGGAGGATGACAAAGAGGGTGAAGCAAAAGATGCACCTCAGGAGTGAGTCCTCTGACAATGAGAGACACTTTAACTTATGCTTTTTCCTTGATATTTGTAGCACAATGAAAGACTTCGTATGTTCTGTGGTTCTTTGCAACCTTTTATCTCCCCTTGGGCTATGTTCTTGGTCTCTAGCACTTGTAGTAGCAAATTTGGGATACAAACTACTTTAACTTGTGTCTCTGGCCTTCCTATGAATGCTATGGCTAGAAATTATTGCATAGAATAATTTCCCTAACAGCATCATCTGAAATGGGCTGGCTGTTGAGACGCAATGCCAGCAGAGGCTGGAAAGGGAAGGAATAGTGCAGTGAGACCTCGCCTGAGAGCACAGCTGGCCAGGAAGCTTAGTTCTCCTCTGGACCAGGGACAGAAACTAAATCTCAAGTCCAAATCAAGAAGCACTCAGATAGCAGTGCAGGCTTTTAGAAAATGTCAATGGGGTGTCAACTAGATAAAGCACAGTTGTCATCAGTTCATCCATCCTCATGGCCCACACAGAGACTTCTCATCCAACTGTCCCTTACCTGAGCTGTCCTGAGGCATATGGCTCTGGCATGAATAAACCCTGTCCTGGCTGGCCAGAGGTGGAAATCCCAAGCCACTGGCAGAGCAAATGCCAAAGGTGTTAGAGGGACTATGTATCAGTGGGGATTATTCAGGTTTTTAGCTTTGGAGTGAATTTGGCCTCCACCCTCAGAGAAATACGGGGGCTGGGTAAAGTGTGGTTTAATCTGTTGTGTGGAGCAGCAAATGGAAGGGACTTCAGCAGGACCTCTTCAGCTCCCAGTGTAAACTGCACTCCCACCTCCCTTCTCTCATGAGCAGCATGAATTTCAGCTGGGGAAGGAGGGAGGGGGGAAGAAGGAGACAGACAGGCAGGCAAGGGAGGGGTAGGGGGGAAGAGAGTTACAGGGAAAATAAATGAGACTCCCCTATAATTAATTGTTTGAAGGGAGTGCCCCACTCGGCTGTGAATTCTGAAATGATTATTGGATTTGCAGGCAGACGGGGAACAGAACGGGTCGGGTGCACGATTAATATCTTATTGATAGCGGATTAAGAGAGCGAGATCAAATCTTTAACTGAGTGGAGATGCAGTTTATCAATTTGTCACAAAAAATGTAGCAATCAGAAGTGGAGAACATCAGGGGCGGCTTACAGATCGATTCATGTCAGTGCCTCACAGTGTGGCTCCACAAGGAGACCAGCTTCCCCCCACGTTCCCAGAGAGCTGGGCGAGACTGGCTTGGTGCTGGCCATGCTGAGAAGGGTGGGCCCAGAGACAGACAGGCCCCCAGGTGCAGAGGCACCACCAGGAGAGCTGCAGGTGGGTGATGTCATGCTCCACGGATGCTGCACAGCACTGCTCTGCTGTGGGGTGCAAGCACAGCAGTGGTGCCCCGGGAGGACTGGCTTCCTGAGACAGTTTCAGTGGGACCACGTGAAGGCTCAGCCCTTAGTATGGCAGTAGATGGGCTTGCAACTAGCCAGAGCTCACTGTGCTTCAGGACAACGAGAGGAACCAGCTAAATAAACTTTTCAAACTACTTGAGCTGCAGCTGAATGATACTAGCATCAGCGTTAGCTCTCAAGCTGTTGGGCCATATAATGCAAAGTGGTGGGTGCTGCCCGGCTTGCTGGCTGCAAGCTTCCCACTCCTGCTAGAGACCTCATGTGTTGCTAACATTGGGATGTTGGTACTTCTGAATTCTGTTCACAGCTCTGCTGTCGGGATTCTGCTAATGAGAGCTTTCCCCTGAGCAGCCTGGCATTGATGAGCATTCTGTGTTTTAATAGTCCAGTTTGTTGACCAACTCCTCAGCTTTGATCTGCCAGTATTCATAGCTCAGGCATGGAAGTTATTTGCAGCTATTGAAAGCATCTCCATAGTTGGGAAAAAAGGCAAGAGTTCCACCAAAAAAACCCACCTTGGAAAAGTCCTTTCTGCATTGTGAGATAGTTCTGTGATATCAAACCCCTTTTGCCAGCTCTGAAGAGTGTATTGGTTACTTGGGGCCTTCTCTAAAGCCTGATCTCTTAGTTGAAAATCTAGAGTTCTCAATTAGAAAATAAAAATCACTTCTAGTTCCTGTGGCCTTAAGCTTTTCCAAATAACTCCTAAAGGCTAAGAGCAGAAGCCAAAGGAAGAAGAGCCTAGAGTCAGATGGCTGGTAATATTTGTTTTTATTAAATCAAACTTTAGATTTGCAGCCCTCCATCATAGAGCTTTGTTGTGAATGTTTGCTTTTAGCAAACAGGGAAAACAAACCTAAGGCAAATGTTTAATGAGCACCTCTTTCCGAGCAGGCACTGTAAGCAGCTGTGATGTCTCTGTAGCAGAGCCTGGCACCAGACTTCAGTCACCAGTTGGACTCCAACATTTTTTATTTTTTATTGCTAACGTTAAACTTCCTGCTATTCCAACAGATGGGGGATGGCCTGTAGAAGCCAGCAGCCTCCTTGGTGGGCTGTGGAGTCAACAGGAGTCTCTGATAGCAATTTCCCTTCTCTTAGGGCCTTACAGAGCTGTTGAGTCCCTTGGGCCTCTGCAAAAGCTGTTGTGCACCTGGGTGATGCATGTGAGTGTGGAAAGGCTGCACTGAAGGCAGCTTCTCCTGCCAGCACTGCTAGCTTTGGAGGCAATTACATTCTCGCTAGGGTTGTTGGGTTTCTATATGAGGCCTCCTGGCTCTTTGCAGTTGTTCTCAGGGTCCTGGGGTGCAGTGCAGGCCTCTGGGGCTTGGGGGGTGTATGTGGCAGGGTGCAGGTCAGAAAGTAGCCTCAACTGGAAGTCCTTACCTTTGGAAGCTGGATAGAGAAAGAAGGAGAGGGGAAGGGAAGGAGGAAAATCAAAGATGAGTTGGTTAATCCATGGCCTTGGTTTACTGCCTGCTGTTTACTCCTCTATACAATACTGCTTTTTTGTTACCAGCATGTCAGAGCCTCTGAAAGGCTTTGACTTCTGACAGGTTTTTGGGGTGCTTGAAGATCAGGGAGGGACACCACACTGCTGTGAGGGCTGTGAGCACCATGAGGGAGGGTCTTGGAGCTGATGAATCCTTGAACTTGATAGCACACCCAGCTAAATCAGGTGATTTGGCTTATTCTGTGTTGCCATCAAGACAAAAGGCTGTATGTCAGCCTGGTTTAACTGGTATGTGCTAGCTGAGTGAGACCAGTGCGCACTCACTGCAAGGATGTGAGAGATCTTGGGGTCTGCTAGGGTGCAGAGTCCAAAAGTAAAGAGAAAATATCATGCAGAAGCGCAGGTGTGCATTGAGATGCCCTCTGTCCCGGCTGGTTCATGATGCAGACTGTGGGAGGACAAAGCTGCTGGCCACCACCTTTGGGCTTCCATGAAGAGTCAAGCGGGACAGGGATGGGGAAGAATTAATGACAGAGCCACCTGCCTTGGTTTTCATGTGTGACCTCCCTCTCCCCTGCTTTTTCAGCGATCCTAGCACTGTCACTAAGGTCTTATAAAGCTGGTGGCCTTCTTCCCTCTTTTTATAGAAACTGCTTTTGTACATGTGATAGAGTGGCCTCTGCTGAGGCTTGAGTTGGATGTTGTTGAAGTTCAGGGGAAAGAGGGAAGAGCTAGGGTGGACTCTTCCCTTTACCAGCAGCAGGTTCCTAATGTGTGGCTGCTGTACTAGGTCCCCCATAGCCATGAGCTTTCCTGTGCTGCATATCCCCAAGTGGGATCATGTGGGGCATCACAGCCATGGATGCCTCACAGTGGAGCCTTGGGAAGTCTGTAGAAAGCAAAGCACATGTGGCATGGTAATAATGCACATGTGGCATGGTAAAAATAAAAAAAAAAAAAGGGAATTTGTAGCAAGAAAGTGTCTGAAGAGAAGGAGACAGTGCTGAAAATGTGCTGAATGTGTGGGCAGGGAAGGCAAAGAGGCAACAGATAGGGAAGGGGCCCTTGAGATGACACTTCACTACTATTTCTGTCCACTACTGTGCAAACATGTTGAAATCCAGACAAAGCCTTTGTTTTGGAAAGAGCCCTGAATTAATTGTGATGTACTGCTGCCCGTAGACAAGAGTTCTGCGCCTCTTGTTCATCATTTCTCCCCACAGCCCTTAAGAGCATCACCTTGACAGCCCACTCCACCTCCAGGGCCAGCACCTTCTCTGAGCGCCGCTCAGAAGGGTGCTCTCACACAGGGGTGTCACGGGATGGCACCTGCACCCAGCCCCGGCCTCCCTCCGCCGTGTCCCACCCTGCAGGGAGCCTGCGGGGTGGACCGGGGCACGGTGACGCTCCCCGAGGCCCCTCGTGGCGGTCATATGAACGGTGTGGCCTTTCCCAGCACCGGGCTCGGGGGGCTAATTAGCGCATTCAGGGGCGCTGCTGGAGTGGAAAGGCGCTCGTCTGGCGGTGGGGGCCGCGAGGTGACCTGGGGGACTGGAGCTCCCCGCTCTCCTCCTCCAGGCCACCGGCCGGGCCTGCCCTCGGCCGTGCGGGGTGCGGGTGCCGCGGGCAGCCGGGTCAGGCGGCGCTCCGGCCGGGGCGCTGCGCTGCGTCGGCGGGCAAGGGGCGCCGCGGGGCCCTCCCGCGCTCCTTTCAGTGCCGGCCGGTTCTGCTCCACAGACCTTCCCTTTGTCCGCCCTCTGAATGGAGCCCTGCCTGCCCGCGGCCCCGCTTCTAATTAGGGCTTCCGCTGCCCGCCGCCGCCTCCCGGCCCTGGCTGCTGCTCCCCCCGCCGCTTCTAAACCCATGGGCAGAACTCGGCGCTCGCTCTCGCTCGGCCTGGCCGCCGGCCGGAGCGAGAGGAAGGCGAGGGGAAGCCAGCCGGAGCGCCGGCGGCCCGGCACGTCCGGATCCCCGCTGCGGGAGCGGGCACGGGGCCGTCCCGCCGCTGCCGCCCGGGACCAAGCGGCCACAGCCGCACTGGCCCGCGGGTCGGGCTTCCTCCGGGGAACCCCCGGCACCCCTCGGCCATGCAGGCTCTGGGATGGGTAGATCTGGGGTTAGCTCGTGAAACGTGGCCGAGGCGTGATTTTGCTTTTTGTGAAATCTGCATCATACTTCTTGTGCCAGAAGTTCTTGGGAAGACCTTGCTTGGAAAACAGTTCCACATTTGTGGGGCAAATGCAAGGGAGCCCTGTGTTGTTATGGTTTCTGTCTTTGCTTTGGACTGCATGGTGTTACAAGATGTCAATTCAGGAGTTGACGGACAGCCAGGATTTTCAGTTACAGCCTCCAGACTTTTCTAGACCTCAGGCATGTTTGTACCCAAGGCCGAGATTTGCATCTCTATCTAAACAGAACAGGTTTTTATGTCCTACAAAGATGCATCTTCAAGAGACTTGAATGTGTATGAATAGTCTCTTATGGGGAACACTGATTGCAGTTTATGCAGATAAAATCAGGGAAGGAAAACAGCTCCAGGCAAGATTTACAGATCCTTCCCTGACTGGATCACAACTTGTTGGCTCTTCCTTGGGATGCTTGATCCAGAAGCCTCCCTTTGGCTTTTGCTTGTCACTTTTGCCATTAAGGTTCTTACTTCCTTCAGGGGTGACCTTTCATTTGGTTGAAATGCAGTTGTCCCCTCACAAGCAACAGCTCATGCTTCCGTAACAGGGGGAGGAGCCCTGTTGCTCCTTGTCCCTGTGCAAGGGGCCACCGAGCCTCAGGGCTCTGGAATGTGTTGCCCCGTGTGGGTCCTTTGTCTGCATCCCCTGCCATGGGTGGGCAGACAGGAGCTTGGATGTGATAAACTCCTCACACCAATTGCTGCCCCATCTGCTGCTGGATGGGTTTCTGAGTGACCACGGAGAGTATGCAGGATAGAAAACTCTCCAGACTGGGAGAGGGTTAGGGAATGGAGAGAAGTTCCTCTTCGTGTCACAATTCCCCCTTTCCTCTATCAGCAGCTGCGGGTAGGTGTGAGTCACAGTTCAGCCATGCACCATGGGCGCTGTCTCGGTGGCTCCAGCTGCAGGAGCCCCTCAGCCACCTCCCCCTCAGCATGAGGCAGCCCAAGACCACCACGGTGCCAGCAGCACTTGGTGAGAGCAGCACGGCTGCTCCCTGGGCTGCCCATACCTGCGCAGCCGAGCCCGGCTGCAGCCAGCCCTGCGCCAGCTGGGTTTGCGCCATGGTGGCAGGACCCGGCAGGCGGGAGCTGAGCAGATGCTGAGGTGCGAGCCAGGGTGGGTGGTACAGTTTGGATGTTTCTACCTCATCTGATACAATCAGCAGTGCTGTGCACATGTGAGGAAAGTTGTTCGATAGGAATGACCCATGATGCTGGGTTAATTCTGTTTACAAAAGAATAAATATTATAGCAGTGTCTTATAAAAGAGAATCAATAGCTTCCCTTTGCTGGGTGATCCCTTCATGTCTTCGAAAATCGATTCTCCCCCCTGTTCCCCTCCTTCTTGCTGCACAGCTATCTGTTTTTCGGGGTGACGGGGGGGTCAGGCGATTATTGAAGTATATGTGAATTTACAATATTAACGACTCACGACGGTGTGTCCGCAGGTTCACGGTGAATTAATTATCTGTTTAAGAAGCCATGAAGAAATCAATCAATGAAAATTTCTCACTCTTTTGAGAGTGAGGGAGCTTGTCAATTTGTTTTTTTATAACATGCACCACATTTAAAGGAGCAGTACTTTTTTTTTTCATCAGAGAAGGGTCAGAAGGAAGCTGGTTTGGGGCTGAGGGAGGCCTGTTTAGTTTTGTGCAGCATTGGCAGGAGCAGCAGACTCCTTTGCTGGTCTCCTCAAAGGGCAGAAGACACTAAGGATAGATACATCCTGAGGTGGTTTTGTCCTAGAGTTAAGCCAGTGGTGGCCTTCTCTGGAGGGGAAGGCGTGGTGTTTCATAGTGTGTGCTAGCAGACACTGTTTTGGTGGGTCTGTCACACACATGACCTTTCCCCAGCTCACCAGGTCAGCTGCCCCTCTCCTGGAGATGCATTTGCCATTGCTAAACTGGCAGAAGGCAACACATGGCTGGGCCTCAGCGGCTCCAGACAGTGAGACATGCTCCCATGAGACAGGAAACAGCAAACAAGGAAGAGAAGCTGAAAGGAATGATCTCTCAAATCACCTCAAGACGTGCTGGAAGAAGTCTGGCAGAGTGCTTCGTGTCTCAGCCTTCAGCATTGACCACCATGTCTAAACTTGGGATAGGCACTAGCTAGCATGCAGCTTTGAGGCATTAGGCTTGGCACTCCTGGACACAGGCCCTCTGGGCCTCTCTGCAGAGGCAAGCTCAGGCAGCTCTGGGCAGCAAACGGCCCAGGACTGCTTGTCTGTCCACCTGGTGCTGAAGCTACAGCCAAGGGAGGGACCCTTTTGTTCATACAGACCTGATAGCTAGTTGCACCACATCCCCAGGGGTCTTGGGATCATCCAAGGCATTCAGGAGGACATGGGAATGGCAGTGTGTATCATTTAACATGTCTGGCTGAGGTCTTTATGTCACCTTGATGAAGTTTTTCTGTTTGGATAGAGTTTGATGATATTTGAATACTGGATGTGAGTGTTTTCACTGCATTTCAGCCTTTGGCAGGCAAAAACACATAGACTTTGATGCCGGTTGAAAAGCTGGCAGGAGAAGATGGCTCTCAGAACTGCTCAGAGGGTCAAGGGGTTTGTCTGTAATTCCTTATGCCTGTCCTGACCCTCCTAAAATCTGCCCCATCTCACCTCTCTTCTGTCTGCGAAGGATGTAATTTCTTGGCACTTGTGCAATGACTGATATCTCAGTTACAAGGGGAACAATTGAGATGAGGAAACTGAAAGGAGGAGGGTGCATGAGGGATGTAGAGCCTTTGGCAGAAATGAATTGGACAGTGCCCCTTTCTCTCATCCCTAATCTCCAAACAGGCAGCAAGGGAGGGATGTTGCGGAGAGAAAGCTACAGTATGTGGGTAGCAGAGGACAGAGGGAAGAGTGTGGGGATGGCAGGCAGCTGAAGATCCTGATAAAAAAAAAAGGAAGAGGGGAGGGAGCAGGTACAACCTCTGAGTCTGCTTGTGCTCTTGCAAGCCCAGGCAGTCATGGCCCCTTCCCAGCCCCATAATCCTACTGGCCTGTGCCGAGAGGAGTCCCCGCCAGGCACACCCATTGCTGTTACCAGAACGGAGAGAAGAGCCCATATTGACACAGGAGCATCTGTGTCAGTAATTGTCATGCAGCCTAGCAAATTGCTTCAATGTGCCATCCCCTTCAGCCGCACAGCTCAGCGGTGGCAACAGGCCTGGGGGTCTGTGCTGCTGCCAGAGAGACAGGAAGAGCCCTGGACATGGTGGTAGGGGTCAGGACCCACAGGGACCTCCTGGGTCCTAGCCCAGGTCCCTGTGTCTTGACAGTCTTGCTTGATGGCTACTTGGCGGCTGCTCTGGCTGCAGTGCTCTTACTCAGCTTCATCAGCCTCCATGGAATATTCCTAATTCCAACCACAATGAGAGAGGGGGGGAAATTCTTTTAGGCTGCCATTTGTACCAACCAAAAGAAGTGTGAGAGAGGGTCATGCTCTCCCTCACTCCCAGCTCTTACTTGGCTGCTGGGAGCAGGGGATCCTCACCTATTTACTCCAGATAAGCGCTCAGCTTTTCTTCTGTCTATATATGCAGCTGCTTTCTGAGTCTAGACAAAGCCAAAACATAAACAAAAGGTGAGGTTTCCATAAAAAATTAGGTACTCAGTTTGAGGCTGCATAAACCACAGCTTTCAAGATGATGTCGCAAATTGGAGCTCTTCGGTGCTCTCTCCAGGTTGACCAGAGGTGCCTGTTTTCATTCCCATCTGTTCTTTTTCAATAATCTCTAGTTCTGTATTCCTGTGCTTTTTAATAGCAATGTAGTTCCAGCAGAGAACATTGAGTTTGCCTGCACGGATCCAGGCATACAATTTTGACAGGAGACTGCTGGCCTAATCATGAAATTCTGAGATAAGCAAGGTCTAGAATTTGACTTAGTGTAGGACACTGTTTAAAAAAAGCAGTTATTTGTAAAACATCATGATTAAAGCCAGCCTCCTGATTGGTTGCCACTGGATACATGCTTCTTCACCTAACAGATGTCCTGCCCCTCTTACACTCTTAAGTTCTTCAGTGATTAGATAACCAGCCACCAATATGAAAGACAAACCAAACAATAAACACACCCAAGTCCAAGCATATTTTGTACTAATGATTTTACCTGCAGTCCTTTAATGGCTGTGGATTTTGCCTGTCTATTGGAAAATATCTCTGAGGCAAAGAGTCCATAGTCTGTCTTCCAGAGGAGAAGGTACTACTGATTGGAATTGCTCCCAAGGCATGATATGATGTAGAACTGGAAGGTCTCCTGGGCGTTCCCAATACAGTCTAGTTTGGGGTGCAATTAGTGTTGTGATAGGGGAAGTGGGTACAGACGTGCATTGTGGAGGCTGTGGGGAGTTAAGAAGCAGAGTGTTAACGCCTTGCTTTCTACTATGTGTCAGCATTGGTCCAGTGCTTTGATTTCCTGCAGGTGCATCTCTAGCCCTGGCACAATCAGCATGGGGATTTTGAGTGTCTGGGTCTCTCCACTGCTCACAGTTAGACATAATGTCCCAGATGCCAAATGGATGGAAATGAAGGGACCCATGGAATTCAACTCAGTTGGCTGCTGAGACCATTATACTTAACTTCTCTGCAGACCTCCCAAGGAACCGTAAGCTTGCTGATGGGGCAGTTGTGTCCCATGTTAGAGTGTCTGTATTAGAGAGGCAGATGAAATTACTTCATAAATACAGGAATTTCCATGTGTTTTCCTGTATCTACACAAGCAAAACAACTGTGTAAGATAGTCCTGTTACACTCTTGGAGAATGACTGATTCTGATGGTGCTATGCTATGAAAAGCAAATGGTATCACGTGCACAAAGGGTGTAATCCTTGTGAGAGGTATGTGTCAGATGAACCACACTTTGCCCTAGGTTTACTAGGAAAGAAAGCTCCAGCTGCCCTTTTGCCACATTCCTAGCAGGTCAGAAATGCCATGGGAGCAATCAATGGAAAAGCCAAGCATCACATCTAGAGCATTGATTGAGGAGACCTGAATCAAAGGCGGAACATGATGGTTCAAAGCAGGGCTTCTGTGTTTCATATTACTGAACAATATTATGCAAAAAGGGCAGAGAAGGGTTAGATCCTAATGCACTGCTAGAAAATCAAAACAACTGTTCTCATGGAATATGTTTGTGGTCCTCACATTGCAACTACTGCCAGAGTGAGTACCTAACAGCGTAGCTGGGGAATTCATAAACTTGTCCCATGTGTGAGTATCTGATACAGGGCAGATGTTCATTTTGAGGCCTACAATGGGCTTGTGTTACCAGAAAACGGGTTTTCTGCAAATGCTTCAGAGACTGAAGACTTTCTAGATGAAATGTCTCTTTCTGAGATCTGATTTCTGCCACTTCCTTTCCTGCAAGAGACAAACTTCCATGTGTTTGACCCCTAGAGTCCAGCTAAAGCTAGGAGGTTTCAATAAAAATTACATCCATCGTTAATCCATTGAGATACAAGCACATACTGGGGCACGTCTGCCCTGCAGAAGAGCCCAAGGATCTGCCCCAGAGATCTGCAAGGAGAGAGGTTCAGCTTGTGCCAGCTTTCTGTGTCTGGGCACATTCTTCCCGGGCTATGCATGAACAAATAAGCCATGCCTCTTGAATCCAGCCAATTCTGACCTCTCCTGCATACTGCCATGCTTCAGAGCTCAGTTCTGAGTGTGCCTGCCAGCCCAGGCACACCCAGAGAGAGACAGTGCCTTCTGTCAGCTGCTGATGCTCAGTGGAGAGAGTTGGCCAAGGACACAGAGGAAAGGAGTAGAAGAGTGAGGACTTGAACCTGGATCTCAACCAAGCACACTCTGTTTATGACTGAAAGTTTGAACAACAACAACAAAAAGGTTGTTTTTTTACCAGAGAAAGATCTGTAACTGCAGACTTACTGTGGCCTTTCTGGCCTGTTGGAAGAGGATGTTCTGCCAGGCAGCCAGCCTGACTCCTTCAGTTCTGCATGAGGCAAGGAAGGAAAGTCCACTTCGGCCTCTGAGCTGGTACTCTGCAGCAAATGCAGTCTCAGCTATACTGGCTGGTTCTTTCCTGGGAAATTTTCCAGACCCACACCTACAGGAGGAGTTTCCAGAACAGAACTTTCAACTGGTCAGCTGGTGGTAAGAACTTGGCCTCTGCTATGAACCAAGGCATCGGGGGGGAGCTACATATCCAGTGGATTACTTACACGTGTTTTGATCTCAAAGTGCTCCTACATCAGCTGGCATTCCTACCAGCAAGAATCTATATTTTTGTCTTCTCCATTCCTTTTTCCTTTTAATCCCGAAGGCTGGATTCTTCTCTTGACTATGCCAATCAGGGTGAAAATCACCCGCAAGAAAGATCTTCCAGAATCACACTTGAGTGATGAAGATTTAAGACAGAGGAGGTTAATTTACAGTTTACAAGTTACTTAATGTGGCTTAAGGAAACCCACTGAAGCCCCAAGCTTCCTTCTTGATAATTTGCAAGTTGAATCCAATGTGTCCATCACCAAGTGTCACCTCTCTGCATGTCCCCATACCTCACTGTGGTAATATGACAGGAGATCTTAAAGGTATCTACTTGCACAGACATTACCACTCTTCAGGTTCTCAGATGTGTTCTTTCTCAAGGCAGTGATGTGATGATGACAGCAGAGGCATCAGCCATTGTGTCTTGTGATAAGAATGGGCTGTGGTGCTGAAAAGGATGGGTTTTGGAGGTCTGCATGGAGCATAAATGCCCCTGGTATGTCTTTTGTATGTCTTTTGCCCTGCTAGAGAGTACCCAAGCCTCCATCTTGTCACTGCTTATGAATCCCTCTGTGGCCCTTCAGCTTAGGGACTTGTCTGAGTGTCTGCACAAGGGCCAAGCAGAGGGATAACAGGTTATGCATAATTCTGGCCCAGATGCTATGAGCTGCAAGGAAGTCAGCACCTGCAGGGGTGGCCTGCTTGGCTTGTGAGATGCTGCACCCTATGGTGTCTCTGCAAAGAGACGTTGCATCTTTGTATTAAACCAAGTATTAAACCACTGATCACTGGGGAAAAACTGAACAGGTTTGGCTTCCTCAGGATGGCTGCAGAAGTGACCTTAATGGGAGAGCTGCTGTGTCCATGACTAGGGGAAGGGTTGGTCATTTTTATAGCCCCCTGCCACACCTCAGGTTTCCCATCATCTTGCCCCCTTGATCTTCTAGTAGTGCTTGGAAGAGAAGACTTTGCAGCTTCCTGCTGCCCAAGTGTCCAGAGCTGGAGAATCAGGGGCTGGCAGTCCCACACTGTCACTACCTGTGGGTCTTTGGGAAACCTGTGTGAGTGTACAAGTGAGGCACATGTGTCTGGGAAGGGGCGTTGTGTACATGCTTCTCCATACATAGCGGCTTAGCTCAAGTGCCCCCCTCCCTCTCCAAAGCATTCCTGACACTCTAGGTGAATATTTGAAAGACAGGATCGGGGCTTTGGTTCGAGAGCCTCTTTGTACAGTGCTAACTGGTTTCAGGGCTGTAATTATCTCTCCAAGAGAAGCTGTAAATTGGATTAAGGCACTGAGTTGCAGCTGAGTGCGCTCCCTCCATTGCCCCACCTGGTGGGCTGCTGAGCGATAACAAAAAATGCCGAGAAATCGGATTTGGATTCTGCTTCACACTCATGGCTTCCTTCTGGAAAAAATGAAATTTTTCCGGCAGAAAGGGCTGGCATGGGTTTGCTGGCAGTATCAGTCCTGGGTTCGTATCATCTGCTGGCACTCTTCCGGAAACGCGATCCCCTCCGTTATCAGAGAGAAATAAATAAATAAACAGCAGGAGATGTTTTGGCAAGGAAGGAGGAATCGCACCAAGAGGCGTGCACATGCACGCGCGCACACACACACACACACACACACACACTCACCTCGGCACCATGTCTTCACAGCCCGAGCTGTCTGTTGCAAGCAGAGGTGGCAGCACAAGCACAAGATGTTTTCTACAATTTTTTAAATTCCTGGCCTCTGGGGTGAAAGAAAAGCCCATTTTTAACAGCTTATGTTCAAGGCATAGAGCACCTGGGCCTTGAATTGCTCATGGTGCAAATCATCACCTCCCCCTCATAAGGATCTCTCCTTGTGCCCTTGAATATAGTGCTGGTCCTTCCCCATGAGTGCTTGCAGCCCAAAATGGGAGGCACCAAAACTTACATGGAGAGGCAGTACAAGTTCCATGGCTAATTTCAACCTCTTGTCCAGGCCATACTAACATGAGGCTCATCGGACTTGATCGTCCCCTTTTGATGTAGGAGAAGCTTCATATCTGGGTTCCTTTTCATTCAGAGGTTTGTGTTTCCCTTTGGAGACACAGGCGCACTGCACTGCAGGTACCTTTGCAGGGATCAGTAGGAAATGCACCAGGAATGGGCAGGAGCAATGAAGGCCCTTGAGCAAAACCATCAGGTTACACTCTGAGCTTGTGGGACCCATGCAAAGTAACATGGCAGACAAAGTTTATGATGGAACATTTCTGTCCATGGAAGAACCAGATTAACTCGGGTTTGGACACAGTCTAAAGTACTGCCTTTTTTACACAAGTAGAGATTCCAGGATCATCTTTTCAGGTGAGACCAATCAGTAATTTGTCCATAATCAGATTTATTCTGGCTCTTATATCTCTCAAAGGAGCTTATGCCTGCAGTCTTTTGCACACTGCTGTCTGCAGGGTTTCCTCTGAATGCTGGGCATCTCCAACCAACCAGCAGCTTCCCACCCCTCCTGGCCACAGGGGACACTGAGAAAGGTGTCCTTTGTGTCTGTGGTGGTGTCACCTGTCTGCTTCTCCAGCTGCCTCTGCCCATCAGCGGCTCCTGCCAACTGCCAAGGAGGCAGCACTGGCAGGGACTGCCAAGGGCTGCCCCAGGCTGCATGGCTACTGAAGGAGGAGAGGCACCTCTCACAGGAGACACTTTTTGCACTCCAGATGACCTAAAGACAAGTGACAAGCCACGGGAAGTGAGCACCCAGTCAATTGGCATCTCCCTTGAACTGTGAGACCAGTAATCCACCATATGGCTCCCCTGTATCCAAACCATTCAAATGCTGTGGAGATGTGCTGCAAACTGCCTCCCAATATAGCTTCCAACCAGTTGTGTCCCCAGACATCCAGGTCTCAGCTGAGTCCCTTTAATTCCCCTTGTCCTGCAGTCTGAGGGCAGCCACTGGACCATGTCCATGTGGGCTGATGCACCCTGGGGGGGCAGCCCCTGCCCCAAGGCCGAAGGATGCTCTGCCAAGCAAAGCCACCCTAGACCTGTGTAGAGGAGGCCTTCTGCAGCCCTGCTCCTCATCACAGCTGGGTCTTGCCTTATGTTCCTTTTGTCTGGCCCTGATCTCACACTACAATGCAGCACTACAGCAGCAAGCCTAGAATAGCCTGTTGGTCTCTCTCCTCTCCCCCCAGCCACCAACTTTCTCCTCTGCTGAATTCTTAGGAAGGGAAGGAAGTGTCCCAGTGCTCCGCACTTGCAACTGAGTTCAACTTGGATGTATGCCCTGAAAACAGAAAGGCCACATCCCGTATCGGGACCCAGATCTCCTGAGGATACATGTAGCCACACTTTCAAAAATGTTCTGGCAATTGCCATATATCCTACAAATTCTCCCCAAATCACAATGTGGTAGCGAGCAATTTCCTACTGGAAGTTCTGCCTTCCTTTGGGTGCCATCTAATGCAGATCTTTATGTTTCTGTCAGCTTAACTTATTATTTGGTATTCAATTTGGCAATAAAATTTTTATATACCAGGCACTGTGTATTACAGATACACAGATAGATACATGTTTATGTGTGTGTGTTCCTGTAAATTATAATAAGAATTTTGTTATTTTGTTCATCAGTCTTAGCTCCATTTTTCATGACTATAAAGCTTTTGTAAATCCTGACATGGAGACAACAAATACATCTATTCTTATTACTGTTAAAACTTCTTCAGTGATAATGTTTTTGATTTCTTTTGCATTTAAATATTGAAAGACACTAATATGAGAGCTGCATGTTTAACTCCAATCTTCCAAAGAAGGACTGAACATTTGTAAATTATATTTTTATTTCATTAATCATGGACTTTACCATTCCTGAACAGGTAAGGACTTAAGCATGTGCTAGGAGTTCAGGACATACTTAAGTGCAGAGTACCTAAAGAGGAATTTTAATTGTTGAGTGCCACTGCTAAGTAAGATGCTGAATTTTTCCCCAGAAGTGACTGTAGTTCAGTGATGAGATTTAGGTAGTCCTTTGATGCATTTTGCCAACCTCTTCTAGAGTCCTCAAGGTCATGAAGTTTGCATGGCTGTACTGATCGTCCCTTCTTGACCATTCTCCCTAGGAGACTGTTACATGTCCTTTATACAGTTTTGGAAATTATCTTTATGTTATACCTAGAATGTTGTCTTTGCAAACATTTTCCCTCACTGTATGGATCTGTGTGTCTTTCATACCTTTTACTGTGTGTTTTATTGTCTTTGCCATTTTAAAAGCAGGAACATGATTTATAGATGAAATTAATGAGCAAATCACTTGATGGTGAACTGATCCTGGATGTTGCAGTGCTTTATACCTGGTGCTGGTACAAAAAGAACAAGATATCTGGGCTGTTCCAGATACCCAGTCCTCCAAATATGGCCTTAGGCTCAGTACATCTAAGGCTCTTGCTCCTGCATGTTTTCCTTTCTTTGGGATAGAGGACTGCATAGTTCTGGTAATAGCTTATTTTCTGCTCATCAGGCTGCAGTTGGGTTTGTGACTACAATTAAAACATCAGGCCCAATCCCTCTGCAATTTAACAAGCCTGAAGTGAATGGAGTTGCTCCAGTGATGAATTTGGCCTTAAAGCTTCTGTTCTGGTTGTAGGCAGCTGCCCATAAGCCCAGACCTAAGGTATGTGTTTGGTGGATTTATATTTCTTTTTGAGAAAAATGAGACAGTCCCAGAGTTAGATACCTTTCACATTCAATGCAAATCATTAAAGGTTGCAATATTCTGCATATAAGTAGGTTTATTTACTTCTGTCATTCTATCAGGTTGTTTTTGTCTCTCTACGACTGTCTTACTTCACATACAGGATATATGACACGGCAGGTAGGATGCCTTAATTGTACCAGTGTCTAACAGGATGACTTTGGCAGAGCCTTTTAATCTCTCTTCCCTTGAGTCCAGCTGCTATTTTTTTGACCTATGTTGTTAAAGTGCAGCTTCCTTTTCATGCCCCAGACAGCTGTAAACAGCCAAGTGAAAACCTCCCAGGATATCTGTTGGAGCTGTACAGGTAGTCTCTGCACCCAAAAGCTTGTAAATTAAATAGCCAGGAGGGGCAAGTGTGAGGACTGAATGAGCCAGCAGTCCAGCTTTTAAATGGAGAATTACCCATTCCCTAGAGTATTCTCTGTTTTCCTGCAGTTTCAGCCTCCCTGGTTCTTCTTTCCCACACAGTAAATTTCTCACAAACACCTGTTCTTCTCTTTGCTAAATTTTAATGTCTTTTCTTTTTTTTCTTTTTTTTTTTTCCCTCCCCAACAAAATTCAGGCTTACTCCTGATCTTAAAGCAAGCAAACAGGAAAAGCTGAGCTGGAAGGAAAATGATTCCTATTGCTACTCAGAGATGTGCACCATTCTCCCCCTGCCCCTGCTTGCCATTGCAGAAAGGTTGGGCTCAGGACTCTTCCATCCTCATGGGGCTCCACAGGGAGACAGAATTGTCCCTTAGTGAGAGATTTAAGCAATTGTAATTCCAAGGTGCCCCACAAACGTGTTTGCTGGGAACTTCTAGAGAGAAGTAAAAGGCTGACACAAATGGGGCTGAAGGGATGAGGAAGAGAAGGGAGAAAAACGGTGGATGGTCAGGAGTCCCATTGTGGCTTTATCTGTATAAGAAATTTTATTTGTGGCAGCAGGGTAAACACAGTACCTTTCCCTCTAGCATTTACACTGATACAAATAGGCTTTTTAACAGTTTAACTTTATTCTCTTGTAGGCATGAAATTAAGCTACACAGGTATTAGGTACACAAATACCAGTGTAACTGTGCTTACAGTCTGAAGGGTTTATGCTGATTTAGCCACAGGGGTTTTTAAGCAGATTAAAGAAGTTAAAAGATGGTATTTAAACCATCACTAGTAATGTACATCAATTCCTAGCTGCAATTTTCTATTATCCATTTTCACATTTTCTCTACTGACATACATACAGACGAGTTTTTGCGTCCCAAACATGCTAATTGTCCTCTTTCTTTTCCCCATTTTGTTCTTTTAATCAACAAGTGAATAGTGTGTGCAGTCTGAAGTTTAAATTTGTTCTTCCCTTCTTTATAATTTGAAGTTGCTTTTCTAGCTTCAGAGAACCATAGGGACGACAGAAGGAAGGAAAGTAAAGATTTGCTATTGCTCTGCTTTTTCAAATTCCCACAATTTTAGACTAATTGCAGTATAACTAAAAGGAAACAGAAAAGTCAAAAGCATGCAACCAATGAAAAAAGACAGCATTTTCTGCAATAGAGTCAGCACCAAGTGTGAGTCGGGAAAAATTCTGCTGCCTTCTCATCAGCCCCACTTAGGGAATTAAATAGGTTTTCAGTATTTCTAATTCCAGGTTTTTAAAAATATGTATATTAAAAAAGAAGGCAAAATTGAGGAGGAGAAGAAGGAAAGTAGAGAAAACATTGTTTGAGAGCAAGAGGGGGAAAGAAGGCAAGAACATAGTAAATGTGGAACGAGGGAGTCAGGAGTAGGAAAGAGAAATTTTGTGCGAAAAGATAGTCAAGGTGGAAGGGAAAAGCCTTTGTAACCCATTTCCACCTGCATCCCAGGCACAGTATATTAAAAAAAATATTTTATGTAGCTCGTGACAATATGTGCTTCTGGGCATGCATAAGGCAACAGATTGGACTGGCTGCTGGCTTAAACCGTCTCCTTCAGCCAGTGGTTTAATTCTGACTGAGGCTGAAGCATCAAGTATACACCATTGGTAGCCAGTGAAGTCCTGTCAGCCATATCCACTAGCAAACCCTAGACATGGCCACGAAAAATATGACAAAAACCTTACTATGTTGTGACAGTGCTGTTGAAATTATTGCCTCCCTGTGAAGTTCTGCTACCATCCCCACTCACCTTCTTCCTCACTGAATTAAAAAACAAACATGAAACTAAAACAATAACGTTTTGGGGGATTGGTAATTCACCAGAGAAAGCCCCACTTTTATGAAAGATCCCAATTTAAATAAACCTATTTGGTTTCCTCTGCAAATCTCATTAAATGCAGAATGGATGGAGCAGCCATGTAGAAAGGCTGAGGGCTGTATGTTCAAAGGGCTGGATGTTCAAAAGTGGGAAGCAGACTGGACTAGAGTGTAAGTATGTGGGGCTGGCAGATGGATAGGTGTGTGATAGGTGTGTGGAGGAGTGGCTGAACATAAAGGTGACAGAAATCTACCCTTGTATAACTGGGCTGACAGGCAGGAAGTGCAGAAAACTTCTAGTACAACCCCGTTCTGTGATCACCTTTCGGGTGGCCCTGGCTAAAATCACTCGGTCTTTCATATGTGGCAGAGAGTCTCAGTGGAAATCCTTCAGAGACTAAGAGGTGCTCGTATTCTGCACTAAGAGGGCTCAGACAAACACTTCAGAGAAGATACGGACATGGACAGTGGCCAGGATACTCTGGAAAATCTTTGCAGTGGTGTAAGTTCCCCTCCTAGTCTGCTACCTCACACACTACCCTGGTGATCTGTATCAGAGCCAAGCTCCAAACACGTTCTCCCAGTGTGCTGGAATGTTGTCTCGCTTTGGAAACTTTGGACCTGCTATTGCCTTATTGTATTTATTACTTCAGTAAAGGTGGTTTAAAACACCATCTAGGGCATTTGGTCAATGCTGGTAATTCTGACTGAGCAAGAGTCCAGAGACAGAACATCTCTAAACTGCTTCTCTTGAATGGAGTCTGTAGACAGGCTCCCAAACACCCACATCAAAGTGAACATGTCACTGCAGAGAACCAGTGGGACGAATAGCAAACCATCTGCACCTTCAGTCACTAATGGCTGAAATGATGCTAGGAGGATTCAGCAAGTATTTTAGTCTACAGAGATTGATAAACGTTTTCAATTTCAGTCTACTGACAAAGTGCAGGTTTAGCTTTATCTCTCAGTGGCATCTGGACTATGAGGAGAGCCATAAAAATGGGGCATTTGAATGATCTTGCAAGAACATCTTGCTGGTTCAGCAAAGCTCCAAGGATTTTTCTCAAGTGACACCATTCCCAATTGGAGCATATTTACGTTATTGTGGAAAAGACTTCTGCTCCTGATAATTCCCATGGTTCACTCTGAGGCAAGGTTGCATGAAGCCTTTTAGATAAGGCTGCAGTAAGTCTATCATAAACACCAAGGACAGATTAGATCAAAACATACTGGTGGTAGTCATGGCACAGAACCCTCTGAACTTAGTGTAGCTATTCTCACAGGGGGTTTTTTGTCTGGTGAATCTGTCTGGCACCACTTGTCTCGGCTCTTTGGTAGTTAAATGGGTAACAGCGAACCTCTTATCGCTGGGGCTTCTATATGAGATGTCCATCATCTCCAGTGGTCATCTGTGGGTCATGAGAGAATGGGATTTCCAGATAGGAGAGATGTTCATCCAATCCTCCAGTTATGCCTGTTCACATGTACCCTGACTGGCTCTGTCAGCCTGTATGAAGACACTGACTTCCAGGCCCAGTCTGAACACATTTGGATTTGATTTCCTTCCCTTTTCTTTTCTCCATGGGTTCTACCGAACTCCCTCCCCAGTCCCAGATCCAAAAGCATAATGGCTTTATGTAGCTTGTAAAATTCTATTATCTCTGTATTCAAAACTCAACAACTGGGAAATGGCTGTAATAAGCGTGTTATTAAGCGTGTAAATACACTTTAACTTCAGACCTCCAAAGGAAGTCTCTTGCTGTCTTCCTCACTTTGCCCTCCATGTTTTCACTACGTGTTTGGATTTCATGGATATGCCTACTTTTCCCCCTCTTCCTGACTGGTGTGCTGTCCCATTTGATTGTGTTGAGGACAATGCTGTCCTCTGCTGAGCTTGCCATGGAGTCTCCTGGAGAACCCAAGGCCTTTGAGGGAAGACAGGTTCTTGGTGAGGATGGGGGTTTTGGGGAAGAAGGGAGGAGGGTGAGGGTAGGGAGGGGAGGAAAACATTAAAAAAAAGAAAGAAGCCAAGTGCATTCTTTCTGCAACACTCAGGAAAAAGAATGTTGCACAGGGGATTGGAAAGGCGAAATTTTTTCACATCCAAATGGATTGCAATTTCCCTCCATTTAGCACCTGAAGGTAATTAGCTCGAAGAGACTGTCGGCTGAGAAACACGTTCATGGAACATTAACTCTCATACATTCTCCAGTTGCAGGGAATTAATAGGAAAGATTAAAGTTTAAAGAGAGCAAAATGCCATTACCTCGCAAGCCACCTCTCTCAGCGGCAGTAACTAGCCCTCACTAACCTAAAAGCACCATTGGAGTCCCTGGCTCCTGCTTCAGGCAACGACAGATGAGACGGGCCCCCGCTCTGCCCCGAGCTGCCCGTCCGTGGGCTCCGGTGACCTGCCTGCAGGCAGCGATGGCAGCGGGGCTTGTGGCTCCGGCAAGGATGCGTTTGCCGGCTGCCGTACGAGTGCACGTGTGCGTGTCACCTCGGGGCCAACGCATTTGTGCAAGTGCCCCAGATGTGCTCTCCATGGGTCCTGCTGGTGTCTTCTCAGTGAGACATGTGCTATGGGCACCTCAGGAATGAAGCACCCAGCAGTGGTCCCTGTGTGATCCCACCAATGCCTCAGGTTGGCATGTGGGACAGCAGGGAGGGATCCCCCATGCACCCCTGGGCAGCCCTGCATAGTCTCCATCCCGCTCCTGTTCCCTGCTGGCACACCAGCATCTGTGCAGGGATGCTGGCAGCCTCCTGGGCTCATGCAAAGTCCAAACTGCAACGCTGCAACACCAAAACGCCTCACAGCTGAACTGGCTCTGTGAATGGTACCAAACCTCTCCTGATGAGGCATTGTACCTTCTTCTCAGATGCAAGACAAAAAGAAAGCATTAAAGGATGAGGGCCCTATTTTGGGGTTTTGGGGGTAAAGTTTATATAAGCTTCTGCACTTTAAAGATTTCTGTGTTGCTTTAGCATTTCAGGGAGAGAGCATGAGAGAGAGAGAGGGAGAGAGAGGGAGAGGGAGAGGGAGAGAGAGCGAGAGCGAGATGAAATTGAGACATGGAAGAATTTATTGCCCAGAAAATTCCATTCTGCTATCTGATTCGAAAAGTCCAGTCCCCCCAGCTTCGGAAAATCTATTTTCCACATTTTAATACCCTGCAGAACAGTCCTCATAACTCATCCGAGTGTGTTAAGCACAGTTTTATTAGATCTGAAACAAATTTTGGTGGGGAGATACTATAGGTCATTAACCATGGAGTAATTTTATCCTTGTTTCCCTAATGATGCCATAATGGCGAGCGAATTTCTTAACTAAAGACCAAAGAACATTTTGAAGGTCAGTTTCATCTGTGAGCTCCTTCAAGCGCTTCTCGGAGAAGATTGGAAAACTCGCCGATTTTTTGAAGAGTCATTAATAATGTGAAAGCTGAAAGAGCTCTCTCCCATTTGCGTTCCTGCTTTTTACCTTTTAATTTTATATCGCTTTAGTCCTTTTCTTTTTCTCCCTCACTCTCTCTCTTTTTAACTCTCTTCTGGAGTGGCCCCTCATGCAGCTGAAAAATGAAAGGGGCCATTCCTGAGGGCATCCTGAGCTGAGCTGAGGCAGGACAAAGATCCAGGAGGGGAAAGGGGCAGCCCCGGCACTGGTTGTCCACCACTGCAGCCCAGAACCTGCTGCCATAAACCCAGCAGCCCTGGGTGCCTGGCTGAGGGGCATCCTGCATCCCCCTGCTCATGTAAATCAGCACAGGGGTTGTTTCAGCCTACAGCACTGCATCCCTGCTAAAGAAGGGAGAGGGACAAGGCTGTCCCCTCCCTGCCTAACAGGGCAAGTGTGTTTTTACTCTGTCTGAACAAGCTCACATCTGGACCGCTAAGGGCTGTGCTGGCAGAATGACCTCTGTGCTGAGAATGAGTGTGCCTGGAGGTGCACATGCCTGTGAGCATGTGCATGTGTGTGAGCTCCATGTGTTGGGGGCCATGAGACATTGCAAGGGGTTGTGCAGTACTGATACATCTTTTTTTTTCAATGGATAAACACCTGTGTGTGAATTGCCATTATGGATATATAGATACATTGCAAATGGATGAAATTGTTAAAAAAATAAAATAGCAATAAGCTGTATAAGGATTATATGTAGCCTGTCTATACATGTGTTCTGGGACTGCAGGTGCTTGGGGGGCACATGGAGTAGGAATTAGGGTGTGCAATATTCAGTTTTTGTGGATTGCTGTGCTCAAGATTCGAGTCTATATGTATGTTTATACATGTTTGGGGGAACACATAGGGACTCTGATAGTATGTTGATTTACAATGCTCTGTCTACGTGTGTAGTGAAGAGGTAACAGGCTCACACTCTGTGTTTGTGTGGGGGGTGTGTGGTGGGGTTTCTGGCTGTACCACCGGCATCAGTGGGCACAAGAAATCTTTTGGTATGTGTGTGGTGCACTGGAGGCTTGGCTGTGAGCGTGTGTGCATGTGTGTGTACGTATGCCCCAGAGAAGGGTTTGTCTGTGCCTTCATTAGAGAGCGCCTGGCAGTGAGTAGGCCTCTGTGTTTATGGGTTTTCCTCTCCCTGGGTGTGTACGCTTCAGGCGCCTGCATGTGTTGCATTTGCAGATGATATGGGCAACATCCTCAGCTGATGTAAAGCAACACCAGAGACTGTGAAGCAATTTACACCCACTGCTACTCCAGCACAGCCTTAGGCTGGAGGCAGTGGGTCCGGGGGGTGTGGGCTGAGATGCTTTTCCATACCATGGGAATGGATGCCTTCCAACCTGGAACAAGACCTTCTCTCATCCCCCTCCGCCCCCTGTC
Organism: Nicator chloris; assembly: GCA_013400495.1. NCBI lineage: Eukaryota > Metazoa > Chordata > Aves > Passeriformes > Pycnonotidae > Nicator > Nicator chloris. The sequence continues at coordinate 248,980 of WAAE01023349.1, forward strand.
CCCCAGCCTATCACTCACATTTGAGGCAAGAACTATGGGGGGATGTGTGTGTGTCTATTTGGGGAGGGAGTGCTTCGAGGGGAGGGGGCAGTGTGGTGACACACTCTGCTCCCAGATGTGATACCAGCGATAATTTCAATTTTATGCCTTTGTTATGGCTTTAATCACTTTCTTTATGCGTTTTGTTCCAGCGATCAGGGAGAGACACCTGATAGGCAAAAAGGATATCAGGGGAACAATTTTTATTTGGAATGTGGTGAGAAGTCTAATTAGAATTTGAATTCTGCTGAGCCTTGAAATGGTCGGTACTTTATCCTGATCGCCTTAGATATTGTTTCGAGTCAATCATCTGTCATAGTGCGGCACGCTGGAGAGAAAGGCTCTCCATCCAGCCTGGTCTCTCTCTCGGGCTGGGGGCTGCTGGTGGGGAAAGGAAGGGTGAGAAGAGGGAGGGCAGTGGACTTAACTCTGCCAGATAGGCTCCCCAGGAGCAAGCACAAAAGGAGAAAACCCTTGGCACAGAGGTTCATCTTGCTGTGTACTCCTAGCCCTGCTGTGGGGTGCTGTCTGCTGGCCCCTTTCTCATCATTGCAGGGCTGTCCCCTTCAAACAGGGGATGAGGAGGACTGTGCGTCAACATAAATGTCGCACCAGCTGCTGCCTGGGTGAGGAGCACCTTCTCATAGCTAGTGATCTCCACATGACTCGAGGATTTTGCCGCTATCTTTGCTGTGCTGATTAAACACTCTGGAAGGTCAGTTCTCACAGACAGACAGACAGCTAGGCTAGGATGGATGGGTGGACAAGTGTGGGTGGGAATGGCCATTCAGATGGATTTGTATGGGACGGAGGCAGAGGTGGTGAACCAGTGACGCATAGGGTTGGATGTGGTACTTAGGAAAGGTGGGAATGAAGATGGACGTGCCTCATCAGACTAAGGGCAGTAAGCACACTCATGAAGGGGTTTCCTCAGACTCAGGTTGATCTTATTTCATTTGTGCTATCAGAACACAAGAAAAAGAGGGAACCTGGGAACGTGACAAGACACACAGCAACTTTTATAACCCTTCTGGGTTTAAGCTCTGCTCTTAATACTAAAAAAAAAAAAAAAAACAAACCCCAAACAAAACACACACACAGACCCCACCAAACCCATTATGAGTCCTAGCATTTCAAAGCTAAAAGCCACTCCAAAGCTCACCAGAACATGTCCAGTAATCTTTCCTCCTTGTCCCCAGTCCGCAGTGCCCCCCTTTGATAAGACCACAGCTTTCAGTCCTGATCAGATGGCTGCAGTACTGAGTTTGAGATGAACTGCACAATGGTGTGATCCCTGCTACTGAGGAAAAGGAGGCACACAGGCAGGACTGCAGCATGATCTATGTACCAGGAGAGATGAACTGAGGAGAATGATGAACAATAGGATCATTCCAAGATTCCTAAACTTGTGGAAATTGATGGTAGTCTTTATTCTGTGCCATTCCTACACTTTGAGATGGTGTCTCATTCTGAATGCGACATAAATGTCTCTAACATGAAAGATACAGATTGGTTTGGCTGTTGAAGAAAAGACAGTTGAACATTTTGCCTTCTAGAGAGAAGCAGAAAATGACCTGGGACTGGGGGCTAATTAAGAGAGTTGCAGGCATCCGCAAAAATTTGCAGATAGGAAAGCCATTTGAGTAGTTCTTTCTAAAGTGTCAGCATTAGGTTTCAGAACTGACATACTGAGATGGGTGTAGGCAGCTTGTGCCTTTCTCAGCTACAGTCCAGGCTGTCTGCAGACTCAGGCTGACATTGCTGTATGCTTTTATGTTCAATTCCCTCTTTAACAACTCAGCAAGGCAACACTTTTTTTTTTCCTTTTTCTTCCACCCTCCACCTTTTTTTTTTTTTTTTTTTTTTTTTACATTGAGAAAGTGGACAGTGTCAAAGCTTAGTTCTGAGGACTCATCTTCAAATCCTTTGATAGCCACGTTAACAACCTTGGAATGTCTGACACAAAAGTCAGTCTTTCATTTACACCTCAAAAATGCACCTAGGATTGCAAACAGAGAGCAGCAGACATTAAATATACTTGCCTTTTGTAGTTAGAATGTGGTTTAGGAGTGGACTTGCCAGTAATAGGTGTAACATTGGACTCAATGATCTTAAAGGTATTAATGATCTTAAAGGTATTTCCCACTTATATGGTTCCGTGATTCTGTGATGTGCCATCATTCCAAGTATACTCAGTTTTGGGTCCTAAAGCTTCAATTCTGGTAAAGCAGGAATGTACTAAGTAAAAATCCCATGCTACCACACAAGCTGTACAGTCCAGCCGTTAAGCCAACATGTTCATGTGAGGGAGAAGATTACTGAGCCCCCAAGTCTCTTTGCTCTGGTTATGCTTGGTCCCAGGTATGGGATTGTCACATGCCAGGAGAAGTGCCACCAATCCAGACTGCATTGGGAGGATGTGCCTTGTCATGGGGCTGGTTTGACTGCAGGATGTAGCAGAATTTTGACCCAGTTTATGGTTCTTATCTCAGATCAGGAGGATCTGAACACAATGTGCTGAAGCCCACTTCCATTGCCCTGTTCCTGGCTCCAAAAATATATACGACTATTTGCCTCCCTCCTAGGGTTGTGGATGGTTTTGTGTATGTGTGAAATAATAGCTGATCTGTGTTCCTTGCCTTAAGCTTTCAAGCTTAAGGAGAATGAAGAAGGAAATAATATTATTTTGTATTCTGATGGATCTGCCTAAAACACAAGAATCCCTCCCAAATCCTTGTGAACACTGAGCTACAGATTTGGGCTGGATCCTCCTTATCTTCACTGGAGCCATAATCCATAGGGTTGTGCACAGCTCTTTTGACTCAGGGGAGGTCTGGAGGGAAGACTGGGTTGGATGACCGCTTGCCAGGACCTGGATTTTTGTGCCATTCCAGAAGGCAGAGTGCTAGTTCTAAGCCTTGATTATCACTGAACTCTGGCTTCATGGAGTAATGTTTACTGTGCCAAATGGATCTTTATGCATCATGTGCTTTGTTCATGCTCAAATGTCAAGTGATGGATGTTCAGTAGTTCTTGATGGCCTCCTGGTTTCTGCAGCCTGCTTTACAGCCCACACAGCAACACAGGAAAGGGCCAGGAACTGAAACCAGTGAAGACTGGGTGGGGAGAGCTGCTGTAGGCACTGCCAGCACAGGATGGGAAAGGGTTCAGATGTGCAGAAGGATAGGAAGAAAATCCAATAAACAGGTCTCACCGATTTAAATCTCAATTGACTCTACTTGTTCTTATGTTGTGATACTCTGAATGACTACTTTCTTTTTCTTCCCAGGTATTGGGTATAGAACTGTTTAGATGAAGAATACCTAACAGCTCAGCCCATATAACATCATCATGACTGTTATAATTTTGATTATTATTATTATTATTATTACCATTTGCCTCTTAGCACCACTCAGATCAAAGACCCTTATTGTGCTGAGCACTGTACAAATGCACTGGGAGAAAATAAACAAATGCGTTTTGACTTGCCTGAGTTTCCATACTGTGACAATGTCAGAGTCAGGAATATAAACTAAACCTCCAAGTTCCTCTTGCTAAGCCATGGATGGCCATTGTGTGCCTTCAAGCACTTTGAGCAGGACTTTTGAGTCATGACTATACAATGCACCTGTCTGTGAGCCTGTGTATGCACCGGACTTCTGGCTAGTGCCACACCACCAGCATTGCTAATGACAAAGCCAACAGGAACAGATTTAGCTGTATCTTCTTGGGCTCCTGCTGCAATTTCAGTCCAGTCCAGTTGGGGCATCCCTGTGAAATGCTTCCAGAGTTCCCATCCTCTCAGGTTTTGGCCGAACAGATTTTGGTGTACTTCTTGCTGGCTCAGGGAGGTTGGATAACCCTGCAAAGTCTGCCCACACTAGCTGGAGCCAGATTTGTTTTAGACTATTTCGCTGACCTTCTCACTGTTTCCTTCCCTGTTCTCTTATGTCTTTAGACTTTTCCAAGTGAAGTGCTGATTTTTTCCCCCCTCACTGTTCCTGAACACACAAATCCATGCACAGTCCCACCTAGCTTGCCAACTCTGGCTGAGGTAAATGCTAGCAAAATGGCCTTAGCCTTTCCAGAAGGCAAAGCTGAGACAGACGATTGTATCCAACTCCCTGTAAAGGCAGAGCATGAAGCTGGTCATTCCCCAGGACCAGTCTCAGCCAAACCAACCCAGAAAAGGGGACCTGATTTTTGAGTTCAAGCAAGAGAGCTCAAAAGAGGTTATTGGAGAAGGTCTTTCTGGGAGAGAAGCAAAGATAAGAGCACTGTACCCTTTGTGGGTTCTTTGGGGTCTATGGTATGAACCTTCATGCCAGTGAAGTGCCTGCTTTGGGGACTCAGAGAGTGCTGCATGGCTCCTGTCCCCACCAGCAGCAGCCCGGTGTCTATGGCTCAGCTCTGTCCTCTCTTCCGAAATACAGGCATCCCTGGAGCTCCAAACCCTTTTCCCTAATCAGCCTGTTTCCCCTGGCAGGGTCCTGGGACAATGTGGTGCTTGCAGGCTCTGAGGTGTCTTTATCATTGGCTGTCAGGTGAAGCCCTTCCTAAGCACTCCAGCAAGCCCTTCTTTATTTATTTTAAAATTCCCCTGAGCCTACGAAGGTCATTTGAACAAATTGGAGCTGACAGACATTAACTTGGAAAAAAGCCCATTGCACCATGATAAACTCCATTTAAAGAGAAGCAAAAGTGCCAGGCAAGGGAAGAACAAATGATGAGAGATTTGTCACTGTTACCATAAGTTTAGGAGTTGAGAATGTCAGCTCTGGCCTCACCTTCTCCCATTATGCATTATTACACATTCCAGCTTTCCTATTTCCACTGCAGTAGCTCCTGACAGAGCAAATGGGCTGAACTGGGATGTTGTGCAATGCTACAGGGACAGCCATTTCCAATGCCAAGGAGATCATGAGGGCAAATTATATTGGTGAGCCATAAACCTAGTGAAGAGGGAGGGAACCAAAGCCCAAATATGAAGTGCTTCAGTCCAGGTCCCACAGAGAACCACCATCAGAGTTGCAAACCGACCTCAGAGCATAAGTGTCCTCCTTCCAGTCCCCAATCCTTAAGCCTAGGTTGCTTCTCTGTGTGATCTCAGGAATCCATGCAGAAGTGGGGAGGTGAGCGGGGTTTCATACCTCAGTGTGTACTCTGGGGAACACAGCACTGCCACAGCTCTTAGCCCATCCTCCACTGAGGACACAAAACCAGGGGCCTCAGCCCAGACACTGAGGTTTATCCTTCAGGAACCTGCATTGCAGAGGTAACCTCAACAAGCCATGGCCATTGCCAGCTCTTCTGAGGGATTGGGGATGGTTCTTTCCCTTCAGCTGGCAGCCAGAAGAGCCACCTCTCAGAGGAGTGGAGGGAGATGGAGAGGGAAAAATCAGTTGTATCGGTCTTAGTCACTATGACTGCTGATGAAACCTGTGCTCTGTCCAAAGATATATCCTAATGCCTCCCATTCAATTTGCACATAGTTTCTTTATGCTTTGCTTAGTGTCCTTGAAGCAAAGGCAATTGGTTTCTCCTCTCCTCTGGGCATCATGTGGGATCCAAGTGGCTCCAGACCCCTGCGGAGCCACAGCAGCTGCCAATTGTTCTGACAAGCCAGGATCAAATCTCAGAGAGGAGCAGGCCTGGGACTGTCATGCTTACCTGGCCAAGTTCAGGCCAGGGCTCCCGCTACCTCACAGCAGATGAGAAACGAACTTCTCCAACTCCAGATCAGTGCAGTCAGAAGTGGCAAGTGACTAATACACCTTACAGACAGGAACCAGGCCATGCTTTTCCTCATGTATCTTTGTCTTAGATTTCTGCAAAAATGAATAGTAGTCTTTGTGCTCACATTTTGTCTGGTACAATTACTAGGGATCCAGCACAGTGAGCCCAGACTCAACACTGATGGCCTTCTGCAACCAACAGAGTTATGAATGGCTCTGGATAACCAGGCCAAGAATTTAGAAGTGTCTCAACATGGTCACTGCAGCTACTGTCACCATCTGGGCCAAACTGTCAGCTGCAGGAGGCCTATTCCTGATCAATACCCCTTGAGATTCCGAATGGTCCCAAGTTCTGGCAGGACGGGGTGCCTGGGAGGAAAGCCTTATCCACATATCCAGCTGTGAAGAGCACCAGGAAGGTCTCTTCTGCTCACATGTGGCCCTGTACCCAGCGATCTCTGTCAGGAAGATGGAAGGCAAGGCTCTTCCCTGGGTTCTTGTCCAGGATGCAGCTGCAGCTTAGCAAATTCTCCTCCAGCCCTGGGTGCTCTGTCCCTCTGCAGCACCGGCATAAATAGGATGGCCAATCTGCTACGCATGAGAGATTTCCAGTCTTGGCTGAATGTTCCCAATCCACAATGACCTTTGTTCCAACACTGAATGGTGTTAACCTCAACTTTCTGTGTTTGGGCTCCCTGCCCAGCTTTATGGTTAAGCGTTACAGCAGTGTCTTTCCTGCTGCCCAGTTTCTCTCTTGGAAAAGAGGTTCTCATTTCTGCAATGCTGCAGTTAGACCTATTTGACCTTTCCCTCTCATGTGGATGCCCAGACAAGTCAGAGGGGGCTGGGCAAAGATGGGCAATGTCCTCACACCACAGAAACAGACAATTTACCTGATTGCCTGTACAACTTCCTCAAGGCTTGCTCTTCAGTTCTGCCAGTACCCACAGTCAAGGTCAAGTTATGTTTTCCCTCCAACTCACACTGCAAACACCAGTGGTCAACCCTGAATGACCCATTCAGCCAGTCCCTGCTGATCTCTGGCCATGAGACGTGGCTCACCCCACACGGACCTTCAGAGCCACCTCCCTCTGCTTTGTTGTGGCTTTAGAAATCATTTGAGCATGAAAGCCCTGGGCACAGGAAGTCCATCAGGGCAATTGGGCCCCAAATCCCACGTTCCTCATCTCTTACCCTATTGCAGCCCTTTCTTCTGAACCATCCTGTTGGGGTTATGCACCTCAGTCCGGCATACAACAAGACATCTAATTCTCCATGTGAGTCCCTGCCCTGCCTCTCACTTAGGAGGATAAACCCTGTTGGTTTTCAGCTATTTTGGTTTAATGGCTGTCTTTCACTAGGTGTGTGGGACAGAGTCTTGATCTTGCTTAGGGCTTACATTTCTGATCTGTATGTAAAAGCAGCAATAAATAGTGACTCTATTACTGCACCTAAACCTTAGCTACAAAACAGTCACATCTGCAAGCAGAACTAGTGCAAGCATTGAGAAAATGTTGTAGAAGTGTTTCAGTTTCAATATAATTTCTGTATAGTAGGGTTGCAATGGGATTTCCTGAAGAATGTGTGTAGAAATTAAAAGCTCTTTTTCTAATAGCTTCCTTCAGCTTTCTAAAGCATGTTTTTATTGGTATTATTTTAGAAGTATTTTTCTCCCCCTGTATGAAGCCTCTTCAGTCAACTTTGGTTACAGATAGGAGTTTTAAAACTGGGGTTAAATATGATGGAACACAGAGTACATTTCTACTGATGGCAATTCTTCATGCAGATTTGACCTTTGGGGGAACAGGAAGGTTGTTTTGTAACCAAAAAATTCTCTTGCCAAAAATGTTACCCTGGTAACTGATGCTGTAGAGAGCAGCCTGGATCCTTATGCTATCCATTAAAGAGAATCTGACTCAGGAGAGCAAGGGGTGGACCCTGGAGAGCTGTCTGGTGATGGCTGAGAGGGGCTGGAGATGCCAGAGATGCCAGTGTGGGGAGGAGGGAGGAAGTGTGTGAGATGAAGAGGCCAAGAGCAATGAGTGCAGGATGAGACCCGGAGGGGCTCAGGTGGTTTGAAAGACTGATAGGGGCAGAGATGATGTTGGAGGCTGTAGGGGCTTGGCAGCATACATATGCATGGAGGGTCTCATGCAGTGCCTTCCCCAAGATGCAGCAATGTTTTGATTCCCTCCCTGCAAGTCCCTTCTGCGCCTTGCTGCAGCAAAGATCGTTTTCTGGGCATCCCCTTTCCTTACCCCGCAGCTGTAGTCATTCCACACCAGCCTCAGCCCCACCCTCCTGGCCCCATCAGCCCCCACCTCACCAGTAATGAGGGGGGATGTGTGGTCTGCCTTGCCTGTGCTCCTGCGCTTCCCTCTGGATCCCAGCAACAAGTTTAATTGGAAAAAACCAAGGCTGACTTGGAGGCAAGGCAAGGAGGCAGGGAGAGCCTGTGCCAGCTGACACCATGATCGATTACCTGGAACTCCACCTGACACTGAAATTAGGGTTTTTTAATGATAGGCCGACTCTCCCTGGATGTGAAATTCAAATGATCTCCAAAGCTTCCCTGTGACCATCAGTCGCTGCGCGCAGTGGTACACGCCACATGCAGGTACTTTGTCTCTGTCACTGCTGAAAGGACATTGTTATTACCAACAACTCTTTGTATTAACCAGTCTCCTACCTAATAGACAACACTTTACGTTCTGCACCGTTACCCAGTCAGGGCTGCTGTGTGCCAGAGAGACACACGCTTCCCCTCAGCTCCCCTGGGGCAATGGAAAGCTGGTGCTTAAAAAGAGACACCAAAATGGAGGATGCACACACACCTTGCTCCCCTGCTGCCTGCTGTCTCTTGTGTTGGGGGGTGATTTTCATTTCTTCTCAACTGCAGGCCCAGAGCACAAACTGGTGGGGCAGGGGCTGGCTGTACTGGGATGTGCCAAGGTGCCTGAGTAGGCAACTGCCTGAGTTTCTTTTAGATGAGAGAGGGGAGCTTTTCCTCCCACTGACATCTTTCCCATCTCAGGGCAACACTGGGGGAGGCAATACTCCAGGCAGATTTTCCCATCTTTATCATGCTTGGCAAACCATTAAGGAAGTGCCTGGGGCACTGGTAGCCTCCCATGCCTGGATAGGGTGAAAGAAAGCCATCCTATCCAAGAGTCCACAGTGTTGCTGAGCCCTGGTGTATCTTGAAGCTTTGGCACCTGTGTGGAGGGATTGTCACTTCTGGTCACTTGTCTCCCAAGATATTGTCCCCACCTTTCTTCCTCATTTCTTGACCACTTTTGCCTGGCCCTCTGGAAGGCAGAAGGAAGGTAACTGGTGTGAGTGGGAGAGACCAGGAGCTATTCTGTGGCCATGACCTGAGCATTGACTGTCTTTTGTTACAGGAGATGACAAGCAGAAGGACTAGTTTTCTCTTCCTGATGGGCAAAGATGGAAAGAAAGTGAGTAAAAAAGAGAAGGAGATAAAGGTTAAATAATGTAAATACAGCATAGAGAGCAGTAGCCTGTAAGCCACCATGCATGAAGCAGAATTTACTACATCTTCTTCCTTTACTGAATGAAGATTTGGAAATCCACATGGAGGGAAGGTGTCCTAAAACAGAGAGTGCTGTGGTTATAGAGTCTTCTAACAGCACTGTGGAAGGCATCATCCTTAAAGGGGGTCTTTGGCTGTATCATAAAAGTGTCAGCAAGGAGGGAACATAGATTCTGAAGAGTGGAGATGTTGGAGGAAAAGGGAAAGGTCCTGCCTCCGACACTGTTCACTGCAAATCCAGATTTCCCCCCACGGGAGGCACAGTGAGAAGGTTAGATGGGGACACCAAATGTTTCCACCTCCAGCAGGAATTGCTTTGGGCTGTGTTGAATGAGAAAAGCTGGACACACGTGGGTCTGGACAGGACTGCAGGAAGCTATAATTCAGACCTTCTTGTTTGCCTCAGCAACTGAAATGCTGGGTGATGACACTGACATTTTTTCAAAGGCTGACCTCTATAGTGCCCATTTCTTCCTTCAGTTAGGTACCAGCATTGGCATATTTAACAATATACTCTATGCAGCCTTAGTTTCCCCCTGGTTAAGAGATGTTTCTTGTATTTGATAACTTTTGGACATCTTTGATGAGGAAATGCTCTGTGAGTTGCCGTGGAAAAATCACATGTTCTCTCAGTGTTTCAACTCTCCCTCTCCATTTCACCTATATTGTTGAAGGTTGCCTTTTCTTAAGTGAATCCTCAGCACCAAGAACCCCTTGGCTGCAGCCTCGGCTCTCCTGTCTGGCCGTGCCCCGGGGCAGCTCAGACACCTTCAATCTGGGAGGGGGCCAGTGGCAGAGCTGTATTTGTCATTCAAGGTGGTGAGGGCTATGGGAGGGCAGTGCTGTGCTTTGGTGGTACACGGGGTGCCTCTGCCCTGTGCTGCCCCCAGCCAGCTCAGCGCAGCCACTGGTGCCCTGGGCAGCCTGTGCTGATTGCCGTCCAAGCGAGATTCCTGTGGGAGCTGAGCAGAAAGGGGATGCATGCAGACAATGTTCCCTGCTTTCCTCCATCGCCCGGTGAGCAGCCCCTAATCTGAGGGGCGTGCCAGTATTAATGCCTTTAATAACGACGGATCAGATCGTATGAAGAGTTTTAATTGATGTCTATATCCCTGGAAACATAAAAACAGCCATGCAAGCATCTTACCACTATTATTTTATCAAAGGTTTTGACGTGGCTGCTGCATAGGAGATGTCAGGAAAAAAATTCATGTCTGCAAGGCACAAACAGGCAAAGTAATGGGATATAAATCAAAAACAGTGAAAGGGGAAAGTGGTTAGTCACAAGATCATAGAGTTTTCACTAAAAGGGAGAGCTGTGAATTCTCAATACAAGCAGCAGAATGCATTCATTCTACGGTGCCATCAGCCCTTTCTCCCTCCCCATCCCCAGTACCTCAACCCCCTGCCCTAAGGACACACAGTCCTGGGACAGGGCTGGCCATCTTGGATCTGCCTGTCTGGTCAGAATGGTACATAACATTTCTCCTCTTTGTCCACTCCTACTTGTACAGAAGACATGGAAACGTAGCCCAAAATCAGGGTTACAAATAGCAGCTCCTTTTCTTTGGCTGGTCAAGAGTGTAGGTAACCTTTTGGTAGGTTCGCTTACCTTGCATCACATGATAGTCTGTGAAGACAAAAATGGTTCCCATTACAGAGGGGACAAACCGAAATGTGGGAGACAAAAAGGGCTGATAGGTTATTCTAGGCTGGTGCAAAGAGGAGGGAGGAAAGCATTAATTCAGTTCACCATGTTTGCCTTGGGGAAACTTTAGGACATTACCATGCAATGCCAGGAGGAGATCAGTTGCAGATCTGCTGCTTTTCAGTTCTGACCTTCAGGACACAGGAGTGGCTGGGACCCTTTTGATGGCTCATGACACTGTTTGACCGTGTTGTCCCCTTTCCACATCCAGAGCCCCACAGAGCTAATCCAGTGGGCCAGAGCAACCAAGAACCAACCGTGAGACCCTCACAAATCAATCCTGCACTGATACCTAGCAAACTAATTGTTTCTCCTAGCCAAAGTGTCCCACGGGATGTTGTTCTGTCATGGGAAGATGTTCAAACTGGCCAACAGCTGGGAAGCCATGAATACAGTGTGAGAAGTGACTGCCTTTTCCAGGGCACTGCTGAGAGGAAGCTTGCAGCATGGCTTCCTTGTCCGATTGCTTGGGTTGCAAATGTAAAAACCTGAAAAGGGGGGTAAAAGTGGAAGGAGGAGAGGAAGGGAGGAGAGGATGAAAAGGAGGAGAAACTGGTGGATAAAAAGAAATTTGAAAAAAAAGTAAGTGAAATATTCAAACTGGAAAGTGATATTATAAAAAACTGCAGGGAACACGCTTGAGTGCATTCAAATTTATTCAAACTCTGCATCTGACATTGATGAATGCAACAGCTTTTTCCACAATATGTAGAGCGCACAGGGCATTTAGGATTGCAGCATCCCTTTCACTGCAGCTGTCTGGGGGCCTGTTCTGAGCACTGTGGAGACCCCTACTCTGGGCCCTGGCATGCCCCCTTATAGAAGAGGCCAGGAAGCCGTTTGGGAAGGAACAGAAAAACAAACATAGAAGAAGGATTTCAGCAAAAGATCATGGAGGAGAGATTTCAAGGCTAATCCGTCCTTACTGTGTGTGAGGTCTTTATCTTTGTGGCAGGACCCAGTTTCTCCTCTTGCTGTGGTGAAAAGTTCTTTCCAACATGCATGAATCCATAGGAGGGGGGTTGTATTGGGATGCACAAAGTCATTGTCTTTCTGTAGGTCCTATAAAAAATTACCTTACTATCTGCAAAAATAAGGCTACGTGCAAATATACTTTGCAAGCAGAGACTTCAAGATCCTATTCTCTGGCACCCAGTAGCAAAAAGGTCTTGTGGCTCTGGCCCAACATAAGACCATGAACTAGTCATCTTCCTGCAGGGAGCACTCTTGCACCCTCTTTGCTCGCCTCAGTGGCAGGCTGGCACCCCAAGCGACGACTTCTACACTTTCCTCCAATTTCTCCTCCCCGTGCCTGGGAAGCATAGCAGCTTTTAGGAATAACAGGGTACAGAAGAGCTTGAGTCAACAACCACCTGCGACTGTTTATCTATAGATTTCATGCTTGCTGGGTTTTTTGGGAAGAGGATGGATGGAGTTATCTTTCCAATGGATGCTCATGGAAAGAGGTGCAAACCTGCCAACATGCCAAGTAGGCACTGAACATTTTCCCTTCAACCTCTGTATGTGGAAAGAGCTCATCTCTGCAGACTCACAGCACAGCAAGAATTTCCATGCACATGCCTTGTGGTACTGAAGCTGGCAGAAGGCTGGGAGGCAGCCTGGAAGACCTGGCACCCTCAGCAGAATGCAGATACTCATGGAGAGGCTAGGATTCCTTCCTTCCTTCCTTCCTTCCTTCCTTCCTTCCTTCCTTCCTTCCTTCCCACAGACACCTGAGACAATCTCCGATGTGGTTTTTTTTGTGTGTGTGTCCAAGGCTTTTATATCTTCATTTTAGAAAGAATTTGATGTCTAGGACATAGGAGACCTGAGTTCAACTCCCAGATCCACAGCAAACTCCCTGTGTGGTTTGGGTCAGGTCACATAAACATTGCAGATTAAATTCCCCACATGTGATGTAAGAGTAAGTATATAGCAGCCTGGTGTTTTTTTTAAACAAGAGATGCTTTTGTAGTGCCATCATTGCAGACTGTCATGTTTTCCACAGTGTCCTTCTGCTACTGTACTATTTATAACACTTATAATTTCTGTTTTAGGCTGTTTTGTCTCTCCCTTCCTTGTCCTTTCCTTTTCAAATCTTATCTTCTCTATGCTCTTGTTCAAATGGAGACCACTGTGTCTGACACATGAAGAAATTTGGCTGTTCATCCTCCATTATCTGAGTGGGGACCTGTGAAACAGGGGTTTCCTGCTGTTTGCTCTCCAGTGCTCTGTACAGCTGCTAGCTGAAGGAGCAGAATGCAGATCTGACTCGGCTCTGGCAGTCTCCCTACCAGAGCAGCCACCTGGGAGAAGAGCAGGAGGGTCACTCCGTGGGGCAGCACCAAATGGTGGGGCCCATCCTGGTGTGTGCTGAGATCCTGTTGTACCCTGGAATCATGGCTGGACTAACCTGGAGGCAGTGGGAGCAAGGCCAGACCCCTACCAGAGGTAAGTGCCTGAGGTCCTCACCTGAGCCCTGTCGTAGAGATGGGCTGGATAGGAAGGGAAGTGCTAGGGAAATGCTTCAGGAACACAGGCATGACGGGTTTTGAAGAGGGACCTTGATTTGTGCAAGGTAATGGAGGAGTCCAAATTTGAGCCTATTTCCTCCAAGTTCAGCTTTTCTGTGGCCCGTTGCTTCTAGCAAGGACCATTTTTAAGTCTTTAGGAAGACCTTTGGTGACTGTTCATGGTGGTCTCAGAAGGGCACTTAGGCCAAGGCTTGACAGTCAAAAAGACCAAGCAAGAAGCAAGAAAGTCTGCTGTGTCCGGGGAGCAGGACATCCTCATAATGTGTCTCCTAGCGTGGCCTTGGGAAATGTCACTGCCTTGCCCATGTCCTCAGAAGGACAACATCGGAGAGGCCACCTCTCCCCCTGCCACTGTTGAAGTGTCTCTGCAGATGGGCAGGGAAGGCACTGCCAGCCTGGCATTCTGCTCTTGAGGTCCAATAAATGGTTTGGGGATATGTGCTGTGGACTGACAGGGGAACCATGAACTTCTCCCTCTCGCTGTCTCTCATTTTCTCTTTAGATCGTCGTCATGGTGTAAACAAACAAGCTAAACTCTGTGAGATTTACAGTGCCCAGCTTCGGTGGCTTCCAGTGCGGCGCAGTGAGATATTTCTGTACAGGCAGGCTAAGCACTTTCCATTTTATACCTCAGCGGCTTTATAGCATCTTAAGGATTTCTGTGCATGCCTGGCTTCACTCAGAGGGAAAAAAATCAAGCTTGTAAATAAATACTAAATATATATGAACAAAAAAGACAGAAGGGAAGCGAGAGGGACACACGCACACACACGCACACACACTTAGCCACACTGGCAGAGGGAAGCAAAGAGGAGATGCAGAGATAGAGGGGGCTGAATGAGAGATGGAGAGGCAAGAGATAAAAAAGAAGAGCCAGCTGAGCAGCAAGCTGAGGACGGGCTCTCCTCCACCACAGCCAGATGGAAAGAAAATAAGCCAGAGTGAGCAGCTTTCTGGCAATTTGGGGAATATTAATTTCCCATCGGGTCAGATGAATGGCTGTGCCTGAGGTTAAGCTGAAACAGCAGGTGAAGGCACTCTGCTCTGTTACAGCCCTCAGCCCAAACTCAGGCACCCCCACTGGGCTGCTACCCCTGTACTCTGCCCCCTTCTCATTCTGCCTCTGCTGTTTGACAAGTCCTTCCTGCAGATTTGCTCCTGACCCCAGATCAGGAGCAAGCTCCCAGGAGCAGAAGCTGCACCTGGCTCTGCAGCGCTCCTGCACTGGTGGCTCCTGAGCTGACCCACCCTCCTGTGCTCAGTTCCAGTGGGACAAGAGTGGCAGTGTTCTTTCCTCCCATTTTGGGAGTAACCGGGTTTTCTCTCTCATCTTTGGCAGAAGGACAGAAATACAGCCCTGAGCCTAAAGCAGGATCCCAGTGGGGGTCTGTTAGCCCCAGATTTCAGTGCTAGTGTAGGAAAGGTATCTCCAGAACCCCACTATATATATTCTCTGTCTTTGATGTCAGCAGCCTTTTCCTTGGACATTTGCTGCCTTAGTGAACTCCTAGAAATGAGCTCCAAGGCAAGCTTTTTGTGCTTTGTGTTTTGTTTTGATGTTAACATGTTTAATCCCCAGTCAGGATCTTTCACCTGCACCTATAATATGGAAAACAGGCTCAAGGGCCAGCTGCATATGGCAGGACACAGCAGCAGGACAGATTTCCGGTAGGATCCTTTGTCAGTCCCAGCACTCAGCACCAGCTCCACAGCCCTGATGCATGAACATAAACCTCCTCTGTGCTTTCCAGTGCCACATCTCACTGCACTGTATTGTCCCACCGCTAGGGCTGGGGCAGTGAAAGAAATGACTCACAGTGGTGACACAAGGAATCGTTGCCAGAGATGGGAGCCAAAGTTTGATTTCTGTAGACCTGCTAATGTGTCATCCAGAGGGACCACACCACACGCTGGGTGACCTGCAAGCTGACAGCTAGTGGGTTTAACAGAGCTGTTGCAGCTCTGCATAGCAAATGGCAGCCTGCATCCAAATATGAATGTGGTCACCCTTACATCCCGGCCAAGCTGAGCTGAAGGAGCCCCGGGAATACGGGCTGTGGCCAGGGGTTTTCCATACAAATGAGGCCAGTGTGAGGACAAAATGTCTGCCGTGGCTTTTCTGTCACTTGCCTCATGTGGTTTCCCTTCCTTAGTCCTGGCACGTGCTGACCTTTCCTGATGTTGGGCTGGCTTATCACAGCAGGAGCTGCATGCTCCAGCTTTTAACCAGGCTGCTGCTCATGTGAGCATCCAGTACAGACTAAATGCATACATTTGGGTAGCAAAAATCTCTGTCCACAATGCACAGGGGTGTGTACTGCCCCACTGACCTGGAGGTGACATAGATGCCAAGATGTCAATTCACACTTCCTCAGGGAAAAGACTGCATGCCATCCAACAAATGCAGGCAAATGCCTGCAGCTTCCTGGCTTTCCCTTGAATGACCCGTGCCATGAAATGTTGCTTATGAGACTACCTGAAGTAGCTGGGCCAAATTTTGGTCTTTGCGTGGTGTGAAAATGCTTGTGCAAAGCTCTGCTGGTGGAGCAAGCCCAGGCTTGAGTGTGGCTGGCTCCATGTCCAGGTGTGAGCCCACCCTGCTCTGCTGCCAGTGCTGGCTCCCCGCTGCTGGCCTCCTGCCCAGAGCAGAGGGGCTCCTGGGCTGGGGGAAGGGACCGTCTCCCCTTGGGTCGCTGACAATTTCTCACCATTCTCTCCATGCCCAGGACTCGCTTCCCCTTCTCAGATATTAAGTATTCAAACCTCATTTACATCCTTATTTTTCAATTTGCTGCCACAGTAGTTTAATTTATTCTATATAATTTCTTTTTCTGAGGGGACATTAATCATTGCCCTGTGCTTTTTGGCGCCTGTGGGATATGTGTGTGTTTTTTTTTTAAATCAATAAAATAAAGCAACCTTCCTTCCCNATGCCCCTTTGCCGGAGGAGGGAAATATCATTTCTCCATCCATTTTTTTACCCCCATTGTTGCCTTCATTTTCAGCCTAAACAGATTAACTCGTCTTTTTTGTTTCTGATGAAATGCTGTGTGAATAGGGTGTCTTGGTGGGGAGAGCTTCTGGCTGGTGCTGCCCACTGTGTCACTCAAAGGGCGGGTTTAGGATGACGTCCCTGCTGAAGCGCTGAAGCCCAGAGCCTCTGGAAGGCAAAATTTGGAATTTCCAAAGCCAGGCCTTGGAAGGAACAAGCCCACTTTTGGGGAAGGGATGACTGGTCAACTGAGAAGGATGCAAAATCACTCAGCCCAAAGAACAGCAAACATGCAGCCTTGAAGACAGGGCAATATCTGCCATGACATTCTAAGGAAAAAGAGAGGTAATCATGGGTAAAAAAGAAGAAGGAGAGAGTTTGAAGGAGGAAGAGAGAAAGAAAAACAAAAACCAATAAAAAGGAAAGACAAAATAATTTGGGAAAAAGAGAAAGACCAGAGTGCCAGAGCTGAATGTCTGTTCCATTTGACTCTAGCTGATTCAAACACAAGGAAGAGTGGTTTGTTCTCCAGGCTCAGCCCAGTGTGTAGCTCATGAGGCACAGGCTGCTCTGCCATGGGGTGTGTGACACGGTGGTGCAGCAGCGTTGTGGGGACACATGTGGGGACCCCCGGGCTGCACAGCACAGGCCTCCTGCAGGGCACAGCATCACAGGCTCCCCCACCACCCACTCCAGGTTTTTGTCCATTATAGCTGCTTTCTTTTGTTGTTATGTAATCTCCGATAATGAAAGTCCAGTTTGAAGAGGATGCTTAATGTGGTATTAGTCAGTTGAAATATAAGTGTAAATTACATGCCTGCAGCTAGAAAAAAATGGCTACAGCAGAAAACATTCCTCTTTAGTAGCACAGTATAATCAAGAGAGCTGATCAAAAAAGAATTTTGATGAACCAGTATTCCATTGGAAAATGCAGAATCCTCCAAATTGAACCATTTTTGGAAATGTTAAATGTTGACTGGAATTCTTGGCAGAAGTTTGAACTGACCCAAAATGCAATGGATTATTTGGTTTTGCTTTTCTCATTATATTTATAAGCTATTTTGTTTTTTCAATGCTATCAAAACAGAAACTTTAACATTATTTTCATGCCTCTGCATTGAATTTCCTTCAGAATTAACATTTTGTTCTGCCCCATTCTGCCCACAACCTTTTTCATTTCACTTCATGATGAAAATGAATGGAGAAATAAGAGAATTTCTTATAAGCTGGAATTTCTACTTTTCTATCCATTTCTAGAGATCAGCAATTCTAGGAGGCAATGGAACATTTTCACCAACATTAGGACAAGGCAGAAGATGTTACTTGGAAAATTTGTATCTCTGTCGAAAAGTGTCTCGTTATTGTAGAATAGGCAAAGTTCTGAACCATCTCCAAAAAAACAGGGTTAAACACAGCAGGTTTGTCTACACTGATTTCCAGAGCCATGCAGTGAAGGGAACTTCATGTAAGTGTATGGCCTCAATCACATCGTTTGGCAAACTGCAGTCAATGATGCTGATGGAAGGAGGGGAGAGGCTGCAGCCCTCGTGCCCCACCAGCACAGGCGTTGCTGTCTGAAATGTGTAGATTTCTGGGAGCTGTGTCTGTATTGTTGGTTTGCTGCCAGTGTTTTTCTACAAGTGTCTATCTGTAACATATTTGAAAGGTTTTTATGGAGGCACATGGAAGTGTTTTGGACACGTAACAGAGAAAAGATAAATTCATCCTTGGCTTGCAAGAAGCATGAGCTCCATCACCCACCCGTGAGCAGGCCTGCACTAAAGACCATCAGAGCCAATCTAGAGCTCCCATTTGCTTCCCTGAGGCCTGGGGTCAGGTTGGCAGTGCAGGACTCTGCTGTGTGGTATCAGAGAGGGGCACCTCTGACTGAGGTGTGTGCCAGCCGCCTCGAAGCCCTGAGGGCCTGAGGGCGGCACAGACAGACGCTGTCAGCTGGTTTGGTGTGTGTGTGATGGCTCCAGGCCGAACCCCAGCTCCCCCCTGGATCCAGGTGATGCCGAAAGAGCAGCATGTGAATGACAGTGAGCCTGTCCCCAGCTCTCCTGTGCACCCTGGAAGAGTCATCGCTTCCAGTCATGGACCATGAACTTGCAAACACTCACACAGTCCTGCTCCTGCAGTTTGGATTGGGTTCAACACTGTCACCCGAATTGGAAGCAGACTTCTTGCAGGACACTCACCTGAGCATTGCAGCATGCCCCAGCCAGGGTGGTCAAAGCGTCTGGCCACTTGTTCCTCTGAGGAAGGAACTCTTGGAATTCAGCACTTGCATCTGTGTTGCAAGCATTTTCTGTGCCTTTGTAGCTGTGCTTATGTTTCTCGCCGGTGCCTCAGGGAGCGCTCTGTGAAGCTGAAATAATGTAAGATCTGTTCTGCTCAGGGTGTTTCACTCCCTGGATGGTAGGAATACTACAAGAAGACCAGATCTTGCAGTATTTCAGCCCCATAAGTGGCTCCTTGAGGCAAAAAAAGACTCATGAAGAAGAAACACAAATACAAATACCAAGATATTTGGTTTCCCAGTGTGATCTTTCTTCCTCTTCTGCTGTTCATGTACTCACTAGTACCCATGCAAAAAATAAAATAAAAAGAACGACCCTACTCACAAACCAACTATATGTGAAGTGGTTATTACGGGATATGGCTTATGATTTCATAAAATACTTTCACATACACATACAGTAGAGGCATAGATGGGACAAAATAAATATCAAAATTTGTCTGTGATTTTGCCGTAAGATATGTGTGGGTTGGGGCCCAAATGCGTGATATCATAGATAAAAGCCAACTCATGTGTGTTCATACACAGAACCAGCACGGAGCACCTTCACACGTGTGTCCTGAACTGCAGCCACGAGCATGGCAAAATCAGACTGGAACATCCCCAACAGCCTGGGGATTTCAACGTGTACATGTTGGAATGTGTCTTAAAAAATGTGCATAGGGGCATAATGAAATGTGGAATAATCCTGATATACAGGACACACGTGTCAGAAATCATATGTCAGCATGTGTGCTGCTGAGCAGAGGAGGGAGCAGCCAGCAGGGGTGCTGGAGGCCAAGATTTGCAAAGCTACTTAATGATAACTTCAGAATTTGCAACTTGTATGAGAAAAAAACCCCATCTTGTTGCCTCCTGTTCTGCTCTGGAGCTGTCTGTGATAGCCCAGGTGCATTTGGGACATCAAAAGCAGCAACATGGGTGGATATGGAAGGTTGTCAGTAGGCCAGTTGTTTAGTACAAGGTAAACCCAAATCACATGTTTCTCAATATCCTGGATCCTTTTTCTGTCCAGCCCTGTGTTGGGCTGGACAGAGCAAAACACAAGTGGGACTTTGGGGCCGGAAAGGTAGAAGACTGGAGCATGAAGGTACAAGCCTGTGTCTGGGAAATGGTTCTTCCATGGACATTTCTGAGAAAATGAGTGCTTGTTCAGAGACAGGGAGGGACTGGACCTTCTATGAAAAGAAAAGAATGATGTAAAGTGCTAGAAAAAAGGACACCCTTTTTTGGAAAACCCACATTTCTCAGCCAGAACTTCTGTTCATAGGGATGGTTGGCTTTTTGCCTGCCAGTTTGGCATGCAAAACCACTGTGGTGAGTTGTGTGTAAGGTACTATTTTCCAGCCAGGTTTGTTCCTGACTGTGCTTCACTTTCATTTGTTCTTTGTAATTTGTTCTCCTCTATGAAATATTTTAATTGCCTAATCAGTTTGCAGAGTCATCAGCATGTGAGGTAGCAGACTCTCTCACACGTACACGGGCCTTCCTCCCTGAGCATGTACCTGTGAGTGACTGAGGTGAGCAGTGGGCACCTCCACTAAGGCACGGAGGCAAGGACCAGACGCACAGCAGCCAGAGAAGGCAGTGGTGCCCGTCCAGACATCAGACAAGTTATGGATGTGGAGCTGATTTGTGTGATGGTGGTGGCACATCGAGCAGTGGGGCACCGCTGTCCTTGGCTGTGTGGAGCTGCACACCCTGGACACACAACGGGGCTGAACAAGATGCCCTGGCATCTTGGTGCCTCCTTGCAGCTGGGATAGGCAATGTGGATGCATTGAAGCCCTTCTGGAAGGAGAAGGAGGGCGTCTGATAAAGAAGCTCCGTGCCAGTCTGTGATAGGGATTTGAACTTCACAGGATGACTGTGTTGGTGGGGCACGGCCCTCTGTTTGCACAGGGCTGGGTGGTGCAAACAATGATGCTTGCTGCTGCTGTCCAGAGACAACCTTGGAAATTTCCTGGAATTCCAGGGCTGGAGCCAGCCCCTGCTCTGGGGAAGGTGGATGCTGCGTCTCAGTCCATAAAGTCCCCAGAATGGGAGAAAGGGGCGAGAGACACACAAAGTCAGTAGTAAAAAGAAATGAAAGTCGGCAGCTTGCCACAGCGGAGTGCAGACTCTGCAGAGCTGCCTCTTTTATTGGCGCCCAGACTGGAGGGAGGTTTATGCTCTCAAACAAGCCAAATTGGAAATGGAGCATGGGCCAGAGCCCTGCAAGCAGGCTGCTGCCCCTGTTGCCAGGAAGAGTATGTGGACACCTGAAATCCTCTCCTTTACCTCACCTTTCTCTCCTCCATCCTTCCTCTTTTCCACCCCTTTTTCACTGTCCCTCTTCATGTCTCAAACCTTCCGCTTCCCATGGCTGGGCTTGTCCCCCAGTGCTGACTTCCCCAACAGCTCCTGCCATCAGCTAATACTGAGAACCCCTTTTGGTGGGGGGCATAGGCCAGTTTGCTCAAAGGCAGCCAGCCTGAGTGGCCCAGTGGGGTTGGGAGGAGGTATCTGTGGCCCTTTCTTTCTACTGCTTTTCTGCTAAGAAAAATATAGAGGAGCAATTTGCATTACAGTGGCAATACGTTGCATGTCTGTCCTCATTTTTCTGTCACCTTGCTATTAGGAAGAGAAGAAGTGTGCAAAACATGGAAAAATCAGAGCAAGCAGCAGACATGATGTTGAAGGTATAGAGGGGAAACCCATTGCCCAAGGACCTGGCACATAATCTAGCATGGCAAATACTGGTTAGCAGCTGGATGCCAGATACGGCATGAAAATAATTTGCTCATTAGTGCAAAGCTTAAAGTCATAAAGGCGATAGGTGGGGAGAATTGGGTGTTCATTCCTCAGCAAGTTCCTCAGGTCTATGCTGAGCAGGGCATGGAGATCACTGTGATGCTCCAGGATCCAGCTCAGACGTGCTGAGTCTGTTCTGTGACATCCAGGTGTGTCAAAAGAGCACTAGAGACTGAAGGTGAGAGATCAGACACCAGCTACTCTGGGGACCTGAGCTCTCTTCTCCAGCTGATGTTTTTTCATGTAATTTCATTCATCCAATGCCTCAGTTTGCTCACTGCAAAAAGCCCAAAGGGATTATGACATCTGTTGTCACATTGAAGTGCGGTCTGGACTATGAGGAGGTCAGGTACCGTGGTGGGACCTTTTACAGTCTGAAACAATGCTCCCATCCCACGTGGTACTCTACAGCATTGTTTCAACTGCTGGGAAAAGGTCCTGCTAAAGTCAGTTTGGTGATCATGGACTGTCTTCCAGCCAGCATGTGGGGAAATTGTTTGCTCTCTTTCTTTCCTCCAGTTTTGGCTGTGGAAGCAAAAACACATAATAAAGTAAAGAGGGTTTTAATGACAATCTGCCGGCATGTTTAATATTCCAGCTTGAGGGATGATCCAGTTATGTACTGGAGCCAAGGGAAAGGATGTCATTACTTCCAGTGCACACTGAATCAGTGTCTTTGCAAACAGAGGCAAACGTCACAAAGGACCTGCCTGCTCACCAGTGACCCACAAAACAAAGCCATCGTTCCAACAGAATACTGAGCTTTAGATTCGGGGCTTGCTCTCCTGTAGTCACTGTGTTACAGATCCATGAAGAAGGGAGAACCTGGGTGCTCTATGCAGCTTCATTGAGTATTTTTTTCCCCTGCAATGCTCAATAAGGTTTTTTTTTTTCTGCTCAGGGAAAGGTATGGGAAGTTTTTTGTACAAAACCTTGTCATTCCCCAGTTCAGGTCTGAGAGAGAGATTCAGATGTGTGCTTTTGCTGCACTTCTTTGTAGCTGAGAGTCTCACCACATCTGCTGGATTTATGGCCCCAAATTGGCTCTGTCATCCAGTAAACCTTCCTGTGCTCACAAATATTTGGACAACTCTCATTGTTTCAGAAGCAGACTGGCCTGTGCGGCTCCACTGACATTACCTACTCTGCCAGGCAGGTGGCTGCAGAGAAAACAGCTTATTTATATAGTGCATTGGAATGACAGAAGTGGATTCTTGATAGCAAAGAGGATGAGGGACCTCTGGATACAAGGACCATTTGCCCTTTTCAGTGGAATCTACTCTGCTCCTGCCATCAAAACAACACTGCATCTGCCTGAGGCAGAGCTGCATTTTGAACTGACTGGAGGTTGAATCCAGGGTACTTGTAGGGGTTCCACTGCTTCCAAACACATGGGGTGAGGCAGAAAATCAGATGAAGAACCTAAAGGTTGTAATAACATCACATAGTGCAAGTAGAGCTAACTTCTCAAGAACCGAAGCTGCTGGTGGGGCAGAGCCAGAGACTTCTGGCAGCTGAAAACTTACTGACTGTTGAAAATTTCCCAGAATTTTGAAGTCAGGATTTGAGAGATAGTGTGCATTAAAGTTACCAAAATCACAGCAGGAATGTAACTGATTCATAGCATTGAGTCCTTGTCCAAATGGAAGCAGGTCCACAAGGCCAGATGCTCGAGCTCCAAGTGGTAGCAGGGTTTATAGCTAGGTTGGAGAAAGGAAGGGTCAGCTTGGGGGGCAGTGCCAAGTGAACATCTGCTCTCTTTGTACTTGTGGGTCAGAGGCAAAAATGTCTAAGAAAGGTGGAAAGAAAGAGTCTGCCTTACGATGCCAGTGGAGAGAGGACCACTCTCTTTCACTGTAAGATGAAGTTGAGCATCTGCTTTTCCCCAGATGCTCACATCAGACTCTCTCCTCCGCAGGGGCCAGGCGGTCTGGTGTAAAGCAACTCGCTCCCTGCTGTACCTGTGCCATCCTGTGCTAGGGATGCAGTCCAGCAGATCTCACTGACAGGCAAAGCTCGTTTCTCTCCTAATCGAGCAGGTGGTAGCAACCTGGTATTTCAGGCGTGCTACCTCCATTCCCAACCACAGCTGAACTCCTGATGCAAGGAGGCTTTACAAGACCCATGAGAGACACCAAAGGCTGACCCTTGCTGTCATTGGGAGGGAGGAACTTTCTGGTTACCTCTAGGCAAAAAGGACAAAGCATTATAAGATATATTTAATAAAACAAAACACACACACACAGGGAAAAAAAAAAAAAGGAAAAGAGACCAATGCACAGGAAGGTAATGTGTTCATTTGAATAATGGGCAAAATCAAATTAATTCTACATTAAATAGTTCTGAATAAAGGGTTTAAGTCAGCAGTTTCAAACTTGTTTTCCTTAATTACTTTCCGTGTTTAATGTCATTAAGAAGATTAAAAATTCATTAACAAGAGTAGTAAAGTGGCAAATCAGTAAAGCTATCACTCCAGGTTAAAAACTACGCTGAGGTTGACACTTTGTACACTTCCACAGGCGTTGTGTGGAACACTCCTGGGGAGCTGGGGTGGCTGTGGGGAGTCCTGCCAGCCCCTTCCTGCTAGGCCAGCCAGGGAGGTAGCCAAAGGACTAGCCTTGGCCAGAGGTGGCAACCAGTTTAACCATTAACTACGCAAGACAGAAGGCAGCATTTAGCAGAAGGGCAGCATGGACTATGAAAAGTGCAGCAGTATAACCCCTGAATATGGCTAGCATCACAAACAGACTCAACCATGGAGAATGGCAGGTATTATAGAGCAGTAAGGCGTGCTAAGGCAATCCAACTGCTTGATTGGCCTCACGTCCTGAGCCCTCTGGGTGTGAAGACTTGGAGGGCACTGAGCACGAGGCAACCACCAGGCTGGCCTGTGGGGATCAGGCAGGATTGGGAGAGAGATTTGGGGTATTTTTTCCTTCTTTAGCCTCGAAGGATGCAAATATTCCTGGTTGGATTCCTAGGAGTGGGTACACAGCTTGAGAGCATAATAAGGCTGCTTATTTAGGGACTGCAACCAAAGCACACAACTCCATCAGCTTTGGGAATCCTGCCCACCGCTGCACTCTCAAAGAGCCTCAAGGTGCTAGATGACACACAGATCCCACTGCAGTCCATCCCAGGCAAGTGAAAGATCATCTTCACCCAGCAGCTCTGATTTAGGTAAGCCAAGCAGGTGAAAGGCTCATGAAGACATGAACCCCAAATCACCCAGCAGGGCTGTGCCAGGGGCAGAAAGCAAGCTCTGCTCTCTCCCTAGTGCAGCAGTCAGCTGCTGTCACCCCACAGCGCCACTGCAAAACTGGCAAAGCTGGCCTTGCAAAACCAGCCTCCAGGAGCCATGACATCAGCTGTTATAAAATGGTCTCATTGTGTCACTTCTGTTTTCTACTTCTTGAGCTCTTAAGCGTTTTTTATTTATCTTTACCTTGACAAAACTCCATTCTGGCAGACAGGAGCGCAGAGCAATTAGCTGCCTGCAGCCCCACCCTTGGATCATGGTGGCTCTCAGCCACCCGTATTTGGCCATGTATCCTCTGTCTGTGATGTGCAACACACAGTGTGAAGGTTCTGGTCTTGGGTTTTCAGGTGCAAAAGCTGGGCTGGGATTGCAGAGCTGTGCCTGGAATGCAGAGGGAATCAGAAAGCCACAGAGCTGTGGTGCCATATGACAGAGCAGCATCCGTGCTGCCCTGGCACCTGGAAAAGCACACAACTGGCAGGAGTACTCTGCACATTGTTAGTGCCTGTCAGCAAAGAGCTGGTTCCTACAAGAGACTGCCCAGACCCAGAGAGCATACTATCCCCAGTTATTAGGTGAAGAAACTGAGGCACAGAAGACTGACTGATATGCACTGCTCAATGCCACGGAGCAAACTGTAAGTAACACCTTTCTGCCTTAACTTCCACATGCTTGTTTGCAGCCCAGGCTTCAGCAGCATCACTCTTATCTGGAAAATAGCGGAGTCCACTTGAGAAAAGCCATTATTTGAGGTCTGAAGCTGTAAGAAATAATAGACACATTAGAGGGAGTGAAAAAACCCCAAATCCTTGGACACAGAGGTGTTACTAAACCTAGGGACATACATGAGGTCCCAAGACATGTAGCAGGTGGATGCAGGAAAAAAGGGTATCCACAGCTGAAGGCCGTGGGAAGTCTTTTACATGTCATGCACCACCCCTTTTGCCTGCCCCGACAGAGCTCCTGGGAGCCACCCCACACACACCCCAGACCCCTGCTGTGTTGCAGAGACAAATCCCAAATTGTGCTGGATTTACATGCATTTCTTAAGATGCTCTGATCAGCCAAACCAAGGCAGTAGGGGTCTGGGGGTCGCCCAGTGGCTGAATTTTCTTCTTCTTTTGCTTAGCAGAAAAACACAAAGGTCTGACTTCTTTCTACTCAGTTTTGGAATGGAAATGTTTTTGTCTTCAGTTTCCAAATTTTCCTCGGATCAGGAAGTCCTAGTCCTGCTCTGATGATCAGTGAAACAGAAAACCACATTTCCCCCCTATTTTTCCCCAGCTTTGATGAGGGGCTCCCATCTGCAGGGCCACACGTTTTCCTGCTGCTCCCTCCCAGACACTGCAGGATCAAGCAAAAGCCCATTCTCACCACATCTCTTTGTTCCCTGGGGAAGTCACAGCAGTCCTGTTTTAGGAGCAGGTGGGAGGAGGGAAGGACCTTTTTATTTATTTTTTTGCCCTCCCCTTTTATTCTTTTGCAAGCTTTAATTATCGAAGGACTGAATTTGAGCTGTTCCTGTCTTCTTCCTTCCTTCCCGGACAGCATCTCTAACAAAGGCCTGTGGTTTGAGTTTGAGGGAGTTTTTTTCCGTTTTCTTTTCCCCTCCAGAGATCTAAGGCCTGTAATGAGATACCAACACCCTCTCCTCCCTACAGCCCCCAAAACAAACCCTCCGCCCCCCCAGCCCCTCCCTCTGCAAAGGCTCCAGGATCCCCTCCCATGCTCCCAGGGGAGGGAGGGCACCCGATACCAGTGCAGGCCTGCCGGCCCTTGCAGTCCTCCTGGGAGGTGAACACGATAGAGTTACAAGGGAGAGCAGCTTGCAAACTGCCTCTGCTTTGATGAAGCACCATTTCATTATCTTCCTCTCCCCCAAGTCGTTCCACAGTGAAAAAGATCTTCTATTGTTTAGGCTAATTTGTCCCTTTAACTCCTTAACCTGTGTGCAAAACCCTGGTCACATTTGTCTACCACCCATCTCTCCGTGTCTTCTCCCAGTGCTGTGAAATGCAAGAGCAGGAGTCTCTGGGTGCCCTGCTTGCTCCCTGTGCCCAGGGTCAAATCCTGAGATGTGAAGCCAGAGGGAGTAGAAGCATAGAGCACCCTCAGCCCTCACTGATCAGCCTTTGTCAAAGAGGCAAGGTGCCTAAAAACGACTGGAGGTTTGGCTCCCATGGCTCCATGCCTACCTGAGAGAGCTGCCAGGAGCAGTGCCTGTGCTCCTCGCCACTCCAAGTGTGGTCACACAACCTGGGGCAGCTCGGCAGGAGGACAGAGAGGAGCAGGATTTCTCACTCCAACATCTCTCTGCCTTCCTCTCAAAGTCACCTGTCCCCAGGTCTCTTTACCTGGAGGTACTTTGTGGTTGCTAAAATCCTGTTTCAGTTTTGGGTTGGGAAGAGAGGGAAGGAGCAGAAACCTGTAAGCTGTTTTATTTGGATATTTTCCTTGTAGCAGAGGAGTGCTGCCTGGTGCCAGATGGCTGCATATCCCAGATCCCTGGGAAAGAGCTGTGCCCGGTGCCTGGCTGTGGGCTGATGCCTGAGCTGCCGGTGCTCCCACTGGCCTCTGAGATGCAGAGGCTCGGAGTAACCAAAGAGGGAAGCTGGGATAGGGAGGGTGTAAGGCGGGGGAGCATCCCTGCTCTGGCTCGGGCTCTGCAGCCAGTGCACGACTCTGTAGGGGAACAGCCACGACTGCCCCACTGCGGGTCCCCTGCCGTGAGCCCCGTGGTTCAGAATAGCTCCCTGTGGAGTGCAGTCCAGTGTGCCATGGAGCTGAGACGGGATTCTGGGCATCTGCAGCTGCTCTGGCCACGGATGGGAACTTGAGGATAAAACCACACAGGGAAGCCAAGCCTTTCCCACTCATCTTCCTCCATGAGGAGGAGGGCACTGGAAAAAGGCGTTGAGCAAGGGGCTGTTGTGCAGCAAGGAAGGGCTGGGAGAAAAGACCTGAAGAGGGAAGGAGAGCAGGGCAGTTGCCAGGCTGCCTTGAGCCAGAGCCTTTCATGGAGGTGCAAGGGGATGGGAACATGGAGGATCAACGTTGTCTTCTCCAAAGAAGAAAAGAAAAATAAAGAGAGAATGCAGAAGGAAGACAAAGGGAAACAGGACTTGTTGGGAGGAAAATGGGGATGCTCAGGGATTGAAGCAGGCTGGGGTCCAACTTAATAAGAAGCGAACCAAAACAAAACCCAAACAAAAAGTGACTGGAATTGGCGGTGGGCACCCCCTCCCCCAGGCAGCCATCCCCAGAAGGCAGTGAAGCTGCCTTTTCAAACAGCCGCCTCACAATAAATTCATGGCAGCCAGGGCCGGGAAACAGGCTGCTGCAATTTAAAGGAAGCGTGGATTTGCATATTGAATTAAAATTAAGAGCTAATTATGCAAATAAATTATGACATTTGGCAGGAGAATTTGCTTCAAGATCATTTATTACGTTCTTTTTATAACAGTGCGAGCGTTTAACGGTCAAAGACAATATTTTAAGGGAAAATTAACGCAAGATTATTAACCTAAAAACAATTCCACATTAATGAGATGTATTTCTCTTCAACTTCTCACACCTGGCTGCCTATTGATGCCCAGCCAGGACTGTCTCTTAATAACTGGCATTCTTTTTGCAGGCAAATATTGAATGAGGTGGTGAATGTTGCTTTGGACAAACTCAGGAAAATTCCTTCAGGGTTTTAGCTTGCTGGTCTGTAAAGGAAAGTTGTGAAGGTCAAACATGTCTCATGTTGTTGTGTGCACTTGTACTGACCAGGTCTGGATGTGCTTGAGAGAAGACACTGTGCTGTCTACCCCATCTGCATGAGAATAAAAAGCTCCCCAGCTAAAATGTGCATAATTGCTTTTTGGAAGAGATATAAAGCAAAAGTCTTAGCCATTTGTGGTCATTAAAGACCTTGTGCCTTTTTGTTCCCAAGATCAGAGTTGTTAACCCTGGTGTTTTGGCTCCCCTCCAGCCCAGGTACTGCCACCTTCCCCTGGCCTTGCACTGGGACTCTCAGGTGGGGCAGACAATGCTGTTCCCCTGCTGGGACACTGGTGTGCCAGCCACACACTCTCACAGTGGCCAGGATCCTCCCATGAGGAGAATGGCTGCAGGAAGGCCCCACACTGGGGCCTTGGAAGGCTTGCTGGAGCACTGAGGGATTCAGGTACCTCCAGAACCCAAAAGCTGCCCATTCCCAGCCATCACCTGTTAAAAACCTCTGGCCCAGGTCCATCACACACAACTGAGGTGGTTGCCTACAGTCAGGAGTTCTTGTTCAGCTAGGACAGATGCCCAACGATTTGGGTTTTGCTGTGAAAGTATCCAGGCCATGCTTGTGTTCCATCCAGCACTCTTGCCTTGCCTCACTTTTCCAGGTAGAATGCTGGGGAACTGAGAGGCCGTGTTTGCAGCCAGGTTGTGGGAGCAGTAGTTGGGAGTTATGAGAGAGCTGTAGTCAGGAATGACTAGAGGGGAACAAACTAGGTTTAGAAAGTGAGAAAGAGTCTTCATCAAAGGTGGTACATTGCAGCCTTGCCAAGGAAGAACAGAGTAATGTGTTACTCATCCTTCAATCATCTTCACTCCTGCTTTGCCTCCAGTGTGGCTGTTGCCCACTGTGATCTGCACATTGCTAGGGCAGGATGGGATGTGAGGACTTGGTTCTGGAGTTTCCTTTTGTTCCATTTCTTTACCCTTATTTCTCAAATGTTCCCTTACAAAGCCGTCTGTCTTTGTTATAGCTATAGGGTTTTCCAGAATCCCACACTCCGCTAAAGCTTTAGGGGACTTCACCCAGAGATTAAGGGGCATTTCTCTTCTGAGGCTGCTGAAAGTCTATCTTGCATGATTCTCCCACATCCACTCTCAAGGGATTTTTCTCCTCTCAAGTTCAAGGTGGAGAGGACATTCCCTGCTAAATCAGTCCTGGCACACAGTGCACAATGGTGTGAGGAGCCAACCACAGGTAAGAAATTGTGTTGCAATAAATGAAAGGTTTGGAGCCAGACAAAATGTGTGACATTCGACGTTCTCTGCTCTCCTCCCTCAGAAAGGCAATCTGTGACTTCTGGACCCTCCTTAATGACCCAGAGCCGGATGGAAAATAATATTAATAATAATAAAAGAAACAAAGAAGGGGCTGGCGCATTTTTTAAATAAAGAAATTTCCCTCATCTTGCGGTTAATTTAAAAGGTTTATTTCTTGAAATGAATCCTCTTCATCAAATCTCCGATCCTTGAAAATCAGTGCAACCTGCCTCTGTGGATAATGAATTGATTTGTAATGTAAATTATATAAAACACCCTCCCCGCCAGCATTTGTGTGTGAGTGTGTTTAATCTAAAGCGTTTAAGTCTGAAAATGAGCTTCTCCATCAAAAGTCTCGATTCCATTTACATTTCTTGCATACGAGTCAATTTGTGCCTGACCCAGTCTATAAATCACTGCCAAGGAGTGCTGTGTCTGTACCTCTCCTCTTCCCCCACTCCCCTCCCCTCTTCTCCCATCCTTGCACATGCAATGTTCAGAAAGGCGTCTTTGGATACCGCCTATAAGCGGTATAGTTCCCAGTTCTCTGGCCAGAGGGTGCCCAGCGGAGAAGGAACCCCAGCTCGGCGAGGTGTGCAGTGTGGGCACTTAGCAGGTACGTGAAGACAGGGGAGGAAGGGAAGTCCTTCTCAGCTTCTGCTGGCTGCTCTGGAAGGATCTCCCAAGGGAAGGTGGCCTTTCTTTTGCTGGCTCCTTTCCAACATGTGTTTGCTTGGCCACTAAAGGAGTCCATGGCTTAATGGCACTAGAGGGTGAGGTCTTCTACTGGGGCACAGCAACACAGCCCTCTAAATTCCATGAAATGGGAATTACTTGCATCACCAGAGCCTTTAACCCTGCATTTATGTCCCCAGCTGTTTGATTGTGCCAAGTTTTATCCTTCATCTCATGCCATTGGTGGTGAGATGACATGGGCTGTACCTCCTTATGTTGCCTCCTGGTGCTAAAACCAGCGGGAGTAGCCTCTGGGAATTAGGGACTCCCCTTGCTGGTTGGACTTCCATATGACCAATGCCTGTGGACCTTTCAGAGAGCAGGGGAAGTAACAACAGTGGTGACTTCACCGAAAAAGTCTGTTGACCCATCTGGGTACTGGCATTAGAAGGGGTTTAGTAGCGAGGCACTTGAGAGAGCTGTTGGAGACCACATTTCCCTATATATTTACGCACAAAGATTTACAAAACCAGTTTAACCAGTCTTTCTTCTATTCTCTTGCTCTCTCTTTTCCCACAGCAGAAGGATGCCTGAAAGTGTTAAGAAATTAGAACATCAAATCTATCCAGGTCTTCAAAAGAGCATGAGATGAAGAACCAGACCAGTGGCCACCTATCCAACCCAAGGCCCCTTAATGTCCTCCATCTGTGAGCCTTGACTTGCCCTAACACTGCTATCTCTGATATCACCCCTAAGAAGTGAGCTCCATCCGTTGCCATCTGTCTGGTCTGTCACTTACCAGAATGAGAAAGATTGATGTCCAGCAAAACAAAGTGAAAACTCAGCTTCAGTCAGGAAGGCAGTGTGAGGTAAATCTTCCAGAAAGACTTATATTGGTACTTATTACCAGGAAAAGGCTTCCTCTCTGTGCCTTGTTTGTTTACCTTTGAAATAGGGTTAATCCTTCCCCTCTCCTGGCTTTCCTCAGTTTCCATATCAGGGCTCAGAGTGTGGGGTGTATGTTACTGTATGAACATGCAGCCTTGAGCATGATGGGGATTCTGGCATTGGAGGAGCCCTGTGAGCTGCTGTAATACAAATAGTAGGAAGAGTTTTTCCTCAAGATTACCCCAGGGGATTGAGGTCAGACTTTCAGTGAAGGAAGACACAAACCTATTACCAGTTTCTGTGGGGACTAATGCAATTTGCACTTTGTTAGAGGAACTCACAGTGATTTGTACACATTAATTACTCCTTGCAGCATCCCAGCTGGATAAATATTATTACCTTCATTTTACAGAAAGGGTAACTAAGATGTAGAGAAGTTCATTCGTTTGACTACAGCTGTACAGCGTGCCAACGACAGGAGCCAGAAATAAAACATAAGAGGACTGATTGTCAGTCCCCTCCTGCTATAAAACTGTGGGTTCCAAACATTTTTTTTCTCAGAACATCACAAGCAAAGAAGGCAGCCGTGCCTCCTAGCTGGGCTGGCTACCACTGTGGTGGGGATTGGGTACTGGGGGAGGCGCATGAAACACAGCCTGGGAAGCACCGCTTCAAACCCCAGCCTGCACAACCTCGCAACGATGGGAGGAGGAAATGAAAGTGCAATTAGCTGGAAACAAATGAATTTTGTGTTGCATATATTTCCCAAGCTGATGGGTTGGTGAATGAACCACTCGTTATTTCATGGAGCAGCATCTCTAAAGATCTGTAGAACAACTTGGAAAAACCCCAGCTTTTCTGTTTTGACATTTTTTGCAATATTTCTGAATGCTATCTGCCCTAGTTTCAAGCACAGCTAGTGCCGTATTTCCATTTTTTTTCACGAAAAGGAAATTCTGAAGAAGTTTTGTAGTTGTTTCGTTGTTTAAACGTCTCACCTTGAATTTTTTAAGGTCTCGTGAGTGTTAGGTTGACAGTATCAGCATATGGCCTACAGAACTAAAATATTTTGTAACCTAAATATCAGGCCATTTTTATTTCTGTCTTCCTATTTTTCTTGTACTAGGTGAGTTAAAAACAGGTGATGTTCTCCTGTCCAGAAATGTTTAACTTCAGCCAGAGATGCAAAATGAAACAGACAACACAAAGGAGCATCAAAAATAGGAAATAAACGTGAATAATGGGTTTGATCATTAATTTGTTTTTATGGTTGTTGAGGGAGAGGGGAGAGTACCTTTAAAATCAAAATCCTTTTTTTCTGCAAGAGCAAAATATGTTCAGAAATTTTCCAGCTGTCTATAACTGCTTGCATTTTTCTTATGTGGTGAACAGAGGAACTAGATATTATCAGCAGCAGCAAAGCCTGCAAGATCAGACCAGAGTGATGAAGCTCCTGTGTGTGCTTCCCAGAGGTGGCAAAACGGATTCTTCAAGTAAGATGGATCCGAGAGCATTACAATAACAATAGTATTATATTTAGTTAGTCCTTATTTAGTCAGTCTTAATTACATTTGCACTGGTATCCTGTAGAGTGGTAGTTTTCAATCTGTGGTCTGCAGATTCCTGGTAGAACAGGGACTCTTCGCAAGGAGGGTGAAAAAAGCAATTTCACCAATGCTCTCCAGTGGTTAGGGCTTGTGAATTTTCTAGGGGGTTGCTGAGCCTTCTTGAGAGATTTTCTAGGGATCCACAAATCAAAGCAAGTTGAAAGACACTACAGCAGGATAATGTTATATTGATTGCTTTGTTTTTGCAGAGGATAGATTTTGTTTAATCTTCCCCTTCCTTATATTGCTTGACACCATTAGTTTTATCTTAACTGACATCAAATACAAAAAAAACCCATTAGAGATGAGACTTTCTAATGTATTTTGTACTGCTTTTGGGTGGGTATTAACAAGAAGTATTTTCTGGGGCATGGCAGCTCTTTAAAACAATATTTGCTAAAAAAGAAATCAGGTAGGACAGAAAAGAATGGGCTTGAAGTGAGATCTTATTCAGTGCAAGTTTTAGAAGAAACTGGGTTTCAAAATATATTGAGAACCTAGGAACTATGGGGCCTGCCCAGAGCTGGACAGAGGGAGACATGGAATCCCTCCCTGGTCTTGAGAGCCCACTGACCTGCTCCTGCTGGCAAGGTGGGGCAAATGGCTGTTAGAGGGTTTTATTTGATGAGGGTTTTGGTCTGTGGGGGGGGACGGTAGGAAGCAGTACCTCACCCCACCAGGGACAAGGATGTGACAGAGGGCTGTGGTTTTGTGATGGGGTGAGTGGGATGGGGCAGACTTCACAGGGAAAGAGCCGTCCCCAGCGCTGTGTCTCCTGCTGTCTTGTGAGCCCCAGCTTCCAACCCTGCTCATCCCCAGGCACAGTCCAGCCCAGACGGGGAGCCATGAGGGACATTGGGGAGGGGGACAAATGGACACAGCTTCCACTCAACAAACACAAGCTTGTTTCTCCTCCTCTTCCATCCTTCACAAATTCCTGGTGCCTGTCACCCCGCTGTCCGCTCCGAGGGTTTTAATAAAAAGGGAAACCAACATTTGACGTGAGCACAGTAGGGAGAGGAGAGGCAATGCAGAGGGAGGGGGACAGACAATGTGCCCATATGGAGAACAGAAGGATGCCAGGGCGGCCGCATTCAGAGCCTGTCCCTCTCTCCTCCCTGCTCCCCACAGCCTCCTCTCCGCCGACGGGTTCTTAACATAACAAGTGAGCCGAGGGGGCGGCCAGCCCTGTGCTGGGCGCCCCCGGATTCCTCCGCCCAGACCGCTGTCTCCCAGCTACTGATCCCAGGAATCAATCGCTGGGCTCTTCCCTGCTTCCCGGGCGGCACTATTGTCTCCGAGCTGCTGCAGTGGGAAAGGATGCCCTGGGTCCTCTCCTGAGAAAGACCAATAAAGCCTGGGGGAGAAAAATACATATATAACCATATGTATATATGTATGCATATATGCATATGCAATAAATAAAGCAAGCCAGCCAAGCCCTTCAGGCAATTTTAGCTCCACGTATTGTTCAGGAGGAGGGGTTTCCTCCCTCCCCTCCCATTTCCTAATGAAATCCCCCAAGCCCTCCTTGTTTCTCCCCCTCTCACCACCTGCTGCCGAAGGGTACTCACACAGACATGCTCTCAGGGATTTTGTCTCCTTTAGTTGGAGTAGGATAGGCTCTCACGATGAGGAAATCTTTTATTTGCTAAGGGTATTGGTGAAAGAGACTTAGCTGTAAACCCCTCCAGAACCCCTTCAAAGCCCTCATTGCTTTCTTCATTTGCTTTGGGGCATCCCTTCACCCTGTTTCACCCAGACCTACCCTTGCCTTCTCCTACCTCAGCCCTGCAGTCACACACACGTACACCAGGCCTGGCCATGGCTGGAGGGATGAAGGTGTAAAATTGCTGGATACCCTCTCAGAGCCCCAGGCCCTGGCCATGAGACCATCTGCCTGCATGCACATATGTGTACAGATACCTCCATCCCTTGCCTCTTGGGGCTGCCCAAGACATGCTTGGCGTATGGATGGATGGATGGGGCAACCCACCTCTGTTTGCCCATTGGTGTAGCTGCCACTAGTTAGACCTTTCCCTGTAATGGTTGTGGTACTACATTGATGCAGGACAGAATGCAGAGGCTTCTGGCAAATGACCAGACCACAGTCCTTCTCACAACATCTCTGGCCACTGCCCATGCACTGCTGCCTTCAGGCTGAGCCTCGCAGCAGGTTCCCACTTGCTTTCCCTGAGCAGCACTGAACTGACAGCCCTCGTACTCCTGGGTTCTCCACAAAACAGAAGAAGGGCTGTAAAGGCATGTGGAGTGACACAGCTCTGAAGGCCACTGGCCCTGAGTGCTCCCCTATGACAGAAAGTGCAGGTGAGAGGCTTCACCATGCTTGGTTCTGCTCACCTTCATCTCCCGCCCCAAACCCAATTTCTATACAGAGAAAATGAGTTCTCCAGTGTCTGTTTCTTTTTGCCTCCCATTTCACATGAAAATGCTGACGGATTTCCCTGATCACTAGCCATGCTGGCTAGTGGCTAAAGCAGTTCATTTCAGACCCTGTGCAGGTATTTCTTACCATATATTATAGTGAATAATGTATCCCCAGCCATGCAGCACAAGGCTTATAAGGCTATCTCAGTATTCTGGTGACAGCTTTAAACCACTCGACCATTGACCATTCAGGTCTCATGGTTTATAGAGTCACCAGCACACCTTGACAGGGTTATAGCCTACTTACTGGTATAAAGCATGGTTAGGGATACATTATTATAGCACGTTGCCTCTGAAACGGGGCCGTGTGCCACCGGTGGCCTAGAGAGCCCTTGCTGGTGATCTGCAAAGGGCTGGGTGATGTGGACAGCCCAATTAACATCTACCTGCTAAACCACAATGAGCAATTGTTGCAGTGACCTGGGGGACAATGCTCACTCTCAGATCCTGGAGGCCCAGAGGTGCAGGTGGCTCCGACAAGAGGGGGGCTGCAAAGAGCTGCTTTTCATCAAAGCCGGCACCCAACCATACCTGAAGACCTCTCTTTAACACCAGTGATCCAGCAACCACTGTGCAGGTTGCCACAAGGATGAGAAGTTCTTTGAAGACTGCTGCTTCCACACTACTTGGAATGGTTTACTTCTACCTTTTCTGGACTGCTTCTGGTTGGATGCAACTTGATCATCTTGCTTTTTTACAAAGGCCAATTTGGCCTGGCTCATGCTGAACACTCATTAACAATTACTAGAGTTAAGGTAGTTAATCACTATAGCTAAGGTTAAAATCTGACTTTTCTTCTGATTCCAGATCCCAGGTCTGTGAGCTTTTCCCATCTCCCACAGAAAGGTTTCTTCCTTGTTTCCATTGTTTCAGTGTTGCTCCCCAGTTAGTGATTTTATTATAAAGTTTCCAGGGATTGTTTGAATTACCTTTGAATG
Organism: Nicator chloris; assembly: GCA_013400495.1. Taxonomy (NCBI): domain Eukaryota; kingdom Metazoa; phylum Chordata; class Aves; order Passeriformes; family Pycnonotidae; genus Nicator; species Nicator chloris. The sequence continues at coordinate 285,485 of WAAE01023349.1, forward strand.
CAGCATGTACTTGTTCTTGTTGCTGTTGCAGAGCTGCGACAATTTAACAAGTCAGGTTAAAAATGTTGACCTCAGGTTACTTCCTGATCTCACTCGATTTGTTAACTATTGAGCCAAATTTGGAGAAAAATTACTTTGGTACTTTGAAAGCCCTCAAAACTGGAACTCAGCAATAATGTTTAAAAATTTCTCTCCTTGCACCCCCTCTTTAAGTGCTATTATAGGAAATATTTGTTAAGGATATTTCAGCTATAGGACTAGTTAAATAGATCCATTAGAGAATTACTCTATGCCAATGTTCAGGATGTCTCTGAAACAAATGGACTCATTTTCTCAAATATTATGTTTAAGTCTCAGTGAGCTCTCGACCACAGCCCCAGTTGACTTATGCCTCTTCAGTGTCCTCTCTTAGTTTCCTCTGCAGCCTTCATCCTGCAGAGATTTGTGCTTGTGGTTAAGCATGTAAATAGCCCCTCATAGTTACAGTTAACATTGTGAGCATCCTCTGATGGGGCTCAGGCTGCCTCAGCCCCACTTTTGTGGGTGCTGCTGCCAGATGTGCACAGTTTGGGCTCAGCCAGCTGCACAGACCTGGCCTAGGTCAGGCATCCTTGCAGCATCACATCTTACCAAGTTTGCCAGAGCACACATTGCACAGCTTTTGTGCCAGCTTCAATTTTATTTCAGCTTTCTGCAAGCTAGAAGGGGATGACAAGCGATATTTTAAGGTATAAAGCCAGAGTCACAGACAAATAACACCAAATGCACATTGAGTCTGTCAGGAGAAGTTAACCTGTCAGCACTTCCTGAAAGGATCTGCATTAGCAGATCAGCTTCACATCAGATCAGCATTTGTGTCGTGTGGCCACAGTCTTTCTGACCCAGTATTTGGAGCCCTAAAGCCTGACTTTCTCGCCTGTTGAATCCAGGCTTCAGTAGGTTTAAGACAGCAGGGTGATTGCTTACCTTTGTGCAGTACGTTCTGCTGGTGTGAAGCTTTAGTGGAGTTTTTAAAAAAGGGAGATAAAATCCTGTAATGTGCAGATGTGAGGCTATTAGTCTTTCCATAGTCTTTTTCACTTAGGAAGGGGAAGGCACAAGATCCTGAAGGCAAATAAGCAGAGAAACTTTAGTAGACGTACTTTTTTACAGTCTTTTCATTGCTTGCACAAACTGGTATACATGGGAAGGGGGTGTAAGATGGCACTGACAATACAGATATACTGGGACTTAGCAGGCACAAATTGGTTGCTTTGCATTCAGCTTCTCAGTTCAGGTTTCCGCTCCAAGCACAATAAATCCCTGAGTCCAGGATGGCATCTCTCCTTCCCTTTACACAGATCTGTCAGACTGCTCTGCCAGGTCCTGAGTTCCAGCCACTAGGTCATGCCACACTAATACTAAAGCAGGAGTGCAAGGGGAGGAACCAGGCCCACCTCTGTAAAAGGACAGATAGATCATAGTGCAGATGGAACAACCGAGGGATACACAACTAATTATATGCACAAGTGTGGGGTATTTATTACTGTAAAATGCTCACAAAATTCATAGGCACCTAAGACTTATGATGGCATTATCCACCGCCACTGGAGAATTAATGGGCAGCCTTTTCCCTGTGGTAAAGCAGACAACGGAGGGGGGTACTCTGTCATCCAGAGGTGAGAGCAGGGAATGAATGCAGAGACAGTACTCCCCTCTAATGCTAATGGACCCTAGCACTGAGATTAGATTTACACCCTCCCTCTAAATGTACACCAGGGGAAGGCAGCTCCCCCAGGCTGCCTTCCCAACAGTGTGGTGCTGCAAGAGCTGCTCTCTGCTCACTCTGCCTTGTCCCCACTGGCCAGCACAGGCTGTCCTGCTCCCCACATCTGCCATGACTGGGTCTGCAGAGAAGGACTGATCACATTTTCCTCTGGCCAGTACCCCATGGCAGTGGTGAACAGGGCAGGACATGTCCCCCTGCACGGTCCCATGGGAGCCCCCAGCTCACTCCTTTGCGTGTACTCACCACCCCACCATGATGCTGGGCAGCAGCTGGTGCTGCAGTCCTCAGCACTGTGGGAACACCACAGCGTACTTCAGAGGGTTAAACAGTTCTTTTTTAATCTCAGCTCACCCAAGGAACAAAAGCATGCAGAAATTATCCTTCTCCTTCCCTACCAGCATCCTTGCTTTGGGATAGGAATGGGATTTTGACCTGAGGAATAATAAACCTAACAACAGGCAATGTGTAACTATTGATCTTCAGCTTGCAGAAGAGGCAGGCTAAAGATCTTCAGGAAGAGAAAGACAAACCATCAGAAAAGTTCTCATGGATACATTTTTCCATCACGGCTCCATGTTTAGCCCAGGTCCCTTGAGCAGACCCAGTGTTAGTCCCCAGCGCTAGCCCTGGAAGGAGCTGGGATTCAGAAGGCACAGCCCTGGAGACTGGGAGGAGCATGGTGGTGCTCACACCCCTCTCCCTAACACAGCCCAGGCCCCACAGAAGGTGAGAGGAAGGACTCCCGCCACAGGTTTGAAGAGGCCAGCTTTGCGAGCAGCCTTGCCTCCTCCCCGGCGGTGCGATTGCTCCTGCGCAACATCACCCCACGCGCGGCGGGAGTGACCACGGGCCTGCTAAAGAACTCCCTGCAAATAATTCACACCAACTTGTTTAAAGGAGCAAATGGGTTTAATTATTAGTTACAATCTTGTCAATAATTATCACCCCATCTGTGGGTAATAAATGGCAGCTTCTCACAGACTGCATCATTAGAGTTTAAGGACACCAATGGGGTGCATTAAAATGCTGAGGAAAGCATTGATCTGGTGTAAAAATGCTCTTTACAAATTACAGACACGGGTCAAGCCCGCTGGTGAGTCCTCCCTCTTCCCGTCTGATGCCAGCCTGCCCTCTCCTCTCGCTGTGCATCCTCCCAGTACCCCCAGCCCACGGCTGCTGGAAAGACAAAGAACCCAGCAGACCACAGGGGACCCAGCCCCTACATTGGACTCTGGGCTTTATAGAGTGAAGGTTGTGCAACTATGACAGGGCTGGCATAAAGCTCCACAGCTCCATCCTGGTCGGCTCTGCTGCTTTATTGCCACAAAGGGGCTGGTCATCTCCACAGCAGTTTTTTTCCAATGGGCAAGAGAAGTAGGATGATACAGGCAATGATTCCCAAAATGCAGCTACTTCTAGGGTGGAAAAGCATGGGTCATCACACAGCAGGACTTCTTGGAGGAGAAATGATAGCTCCTTTTTTTTTTTTTTGGGGGGGGGGGGGGG
>WAAE01023349.1:288769-308769 GCA_013400495.1 Nicator chloris
GGGTGTTTCTTTTTTGGTTTTGATTTTCTTTTTTCATTCAAACTTCAGGCTTGAATATAGGCCGGCAGAATGCAATTATCCAGGCTGGACTTTGGCCAAAATGCTGGGGCTAACAGTCCTACTGTTTCAGAATATGCCACAGTACCCTAAATGATCACATCTTGCAGGATTTGATTTTGCATTTAATCCAAAACAATGTTGGGAAGTTCATGAGTAGGATAAGCAAAGACTAGTCCCACTTATCTCTGCACTTGCTGAAAGCTCAGCCCAGAATAGCTCCTGAAATTGTTTTAATTTCTGTGCAAAATATTGAAAGCAGTCAGTGGTTTTATTCCTTTTGAATGTTCTCTGCAACCAGTTTCCTTTTTTTTCAGTAAAAAATACATCAACTTTCAGATGGAGAAGCTTGAGTAAGACAAGATATTTCAATCTGAAACCAAAAAGAAAAAGGGGAAGGGGATTTCTTTCGTTTACAACAGTATTTTAGATGGACTCTCCCTTTTTTCTAGGTTTTGTTTCTGTGATTCAGCCTGTTAAGACAGACAGAGGATTAAGATAACTAATGGACAATCTTTATTGGCAAACAAAACTAACACCTAAATGTCTCTCTGCGTGTACAAGTGGTAAACTCTTCATTAAAAAGAGAGCTACATTGACAGAGACAGACGGGGCTACAACTGAGCCACAGTGTAAATAAACCTCTGCCAGGGCCCATACAAATGCCATCCCTCCCATGCTTGCAACTATTCCCTTAGTATTAAATAGCTCCAAATGCTCTCTGTTGTTTTGAATGGTATGCAAATATTGGCAGAAGGATGCACGGTCTGTTTTAAAGATACCTCAGATACAACCATACCAACCAAACTTTTTTTGGAAAGCAACATGAGGACTTGCAGTTTCTCTTTTTACTTCACCAAATGAAAGTTATCTGCAGATTGAATTGTGTTTTTAGCTGCCTCAGGCTGTGCTAGCTCTTGCTGAATTTGGCCAATCATCCTCCGCAAGGGAGAAAGAACAGAAAATGAAGATGTATTTTTGAAAAGTCAAAATATTTCATTTTATATTTTGGAAAAGGAATCATTATAATTGATTTTTTTTTTGTTTTGAAATAACTTCTCATTGTGAAACACAACTTTTTCTAGAAAGGACAATGGCTGTCTGTAAAAACACATCACTGAGGCTGGAAAAATTAGTGTCCTGTTTTGCTGGAATATCTAGAAAAACTTCCACCTTAGTTTAACCAGGGAAAACCAGTCCTCTCTTAATTTTCAGTTGGACAAATGAAATAAAATGAATGATAGGGATGTTCAGTAGCAATTTCAGATGTCACAGCTGGTGAGGGCCCAAAAGGGGAATGTGGAACATCCTATCAGCTCTGCAGCATCACCAGCACATGTGTCCTACAGTGTCTTCGGTGTCCCTGCTCTCTGCATGTCATTGCTGGAAAATCTCAAACCCTCGCTTATCTCACACATATCAACCACACTTAGATGAACTGTCCCAGTGCTGCCACTGCTCAGCTCTCATCTAGTTTTCATCACAACCCTCTCTGGTGCTGAGGGAAATATAAAAAAGAAAGATAAACTGGATGCAGGAAATGACAAGTTCTTATTTTATAGTCATTTATACTCTCCTTCTAAATATCATGGTAATTCCTTTGATTTTCTGAAAATGTAAGTGGATCCTAAAAAGTGGTGTGACTTTTTGGCATCTTGTACCAGAAACAAATTATTCCCATGTTGTAATGCATAATGCACAGAAAGGTCTGCATGAGAACTGGAGCTGGCCACTGCACAAACACAATTCCACCAGTGGAAGCATCCAGCCTCATTCATAGTACCTGCTCTTCAGTTTTGTTCCCATTTAAAACATGCCATGTCACTTAATTGACAGATCCCATGCCACAAGCAGTTTGCAAACACACTTGTTTGAAGAAGATATGCCCTGGCTGATTTGGAAAATCCCTTTGCAGTGCATTCAAAATAATTCCGAACTGATTAATGACAAGTTGAGCAAATAGAGGGAATGAAGGGCCTGGCACAGGCTGTGGTTAGTTAGAATTGCTGAGTTCACTCCAACTAATTTTGTACCTTCTTCCATTTCTCTTTCTGTAAAATTCCCAGCAAATCACTTTACGGTGAGGGATGTGAAACCAGGGTGTAATGAACAGACAGAGGGGAAAAATCACAACAGCACATTTAAAAAATTCCCTGGGTAAATATTTGCATTGGAAACTGGACCTCAAGATTCACTGCCTGCAGCCAGGGGTCAGAAACATTACAGGTCCACTCACAACAAAGGCAACTTGAAACTGGGAAGTGGCCAGAGTCAGTGCAACCTCACCAGTGTCAGGGAACTCTGTCTTTTATTGTAGCTGAAGATCCTAACCCTGCATTTGCGCACATACATTCATGGGTGTTCACATATTTAATGCAAACACACACAAGTGTGGGCAATCACACATTCTTAAAATGTATGTGCATATATTCCTGTATTCACAATGAACTGTTTATGAGCAAGCTATCAAGAAAGAGTTTTCAGTGAAATTATTCAGTGAATGACTTCAAACAATGAATACATTGCAGGAAATGGCGATTGGCTCCAGAGCAATCCACAAGCAGAAAAGAAAGCATAAGCAGTTGAATAAATGGGTGGCTATGAATTACTCATTTAGCTGCATTATCTTCTTGTGGTCCAAATTCAGCAAATGTCTAAACACCCACTTCCCATTAAGAGCATGAATAGTCCCATTGATTCAATAGGGTTATTTTCTCTGCCTTCCATGGGGCAACTGAAATACTTAAATTTAAGCAAGTGCTTAAAGTGCTTTGCTGAATCAGGAGGTATGTCCACACTGTATATACCTGTGTTATACAGAAGGTCAGATTAGCTGATCCAAGAATCCTTTATGGTCTTAAGATCTATAAATCTATGAATAAAACCAGCCTTTGCTGGAATTGCTTCTCCATAACCTTCCTGAGCACTGAAATTCATCCACACCCCAAAAATATTAATAAAACATTCTGTACTTAACTCTTTTCATATTATACTAAGTATGTCACTAAATAAACCTCTTAATATTCCAGTATATTTTGCAATGAACATTTTCCCGGTACGCTAGAGCGGTTCCTCCTTTTGTGCCATCCAGAACACAATCCCCATGAAATACTGCAGTAAACATTTCTCTGAGTACTACAGCAAACACTACCAGCATTAGCAGATTAACCATTCCACTGAGCGCCATATTAAGCACACGTTTAAATACTGAGAAAAGACGTATAGCCTCCTCTTTCCACTGCGCCTCGTTACTCTGCCCAGATCCATATTTTTCTGCACGGAGTCGACCAGCCCTGCATGTACCTGCTCTGTTCCCTCCCCTCCCAATGCCTCTCCCTCTCTTTTTCTCCTCTTCCTTGTTTTGTTCATCCTGGACCTATTCTTCTGGCTTGGAAAATTTGTCAGGGGCCAGGAAGCAAGGGATAAAAGGGGGTCAGAGGATTTGGCACATCGTTCAGCCACAGAATCAACAACAAATCTGTACTGTGAGCATATTTCTGCCCTCTCTGTCTCTCTCAGAATTTGCTGAAGTGTCTTGATGGAGAAGCACAGGTTAAGTGTGGGTCCCCCCTCCCTGGATCAAAAGAATGAAGTAGCAGGTCTTGACCAGTGTAATTTGGAATTATAGAGCATTGTTTGGATTTTACAGGTGTACTTATTGTCAGCAAAATTACCATGCTCAGAACCTTTAACGGATTCATCTTTAGCAAGTGTTTAAGAGCTGCTGACTCGTCTCTTGTTATCTAGATTCAACCCATGGTTCTGTTCAGTTTTTCTCCTTTCCCTCCTCTCTCTCTTTTTTTCCTCTTTTTTTTCCTCTTTTTTTTTTTTTTTTTTTTTTTTTTACTAGCAATTTGATGTTTGATCATTTGAGGCAATGAGGCGGAGGGTAATTTACGTTATCAGGGAGGTATGAGGGGTGCTGGGAACCCAGACGCAAGGCCCATTCGCCTGCTAAAGCGCCATCGTAATGTAATGAGACTCCAGTCAAGTGCAGCTAGTAATGGAGAGGAACATTTCCCATTCATCTGCCTACCTGAGACTCCACCGAATACGACAATAACTTTTGCACGGGAGGAGCAGGGGGGGACACGGTGAAGGGGGGCCAGAGTCCCCATGGCATGACTCCCTCTGTCTCCTAGAAAAGCACCACAGCCTCATCCTTTAGGCCATTGAGGGAAGCAAATTAACACAACTCAGGAAGTCACAAAACAGGTTGTTGGAAGTGCTTAACCCTTCCCATGTCCTTTCCAGTAGGCACCTGGTCAGCACAGAGCCCCAGCCTATCTCTGAGACTGGGTGCCCTCCTCACACCCTCAGCTGTGGCATCCCTCAGGGCAGAACGACCCTTGTGCAGAGGAAGCGTGGAGAGGATGGGCCCACCAGAGCGTTGGGGAGGTGCCTGCACATCACCTAGCAAAAGTTGTAGAAATGAGGAAAACAATTTCCCAGAAGTGCTCTAACGCTGTTTCCCTCTAAAGGGGTTTCTAAAGAAAGCCTTTTTCCCTGACTGCCCCTAGCCAGCTCCATCACTTCACAAGTGTGGCTTCCTATTAAAGAAAACAGAGTTTTCAGAAATCCCTTCCCCTTGTTTTCAAGTGTGGCAAACAGGACATTTGGATTACATCAACAATTTCTTTTAATACCATTTTCTAATATCAGTCAAAACCCAAACAAAATCTCAAGCCCATGCCACACTCTTAGTGCCGTGGATGTCAATGCCTGGGGTAATTTCATGCCCCATGGCTTTGTCAGAGCAGCCTTCTCCTGCCATGCACTTTAGAGAAGCAGATATAACTTCATGGTGTCCTGGGAGTGGCTGTTCCCATCGCAAAGATGAGCATATTCACATCACTCTGACCATCAGGGAAACAGGCACAGAACGGTGTTCCATGCCATGCCATAAAGAATAAAATCCAAGTGTTTGTGTCTTTTTTCAGAGAATGAATACCCAAGGATGATGGAAGTCAATTCTGTCCCCCCAGCCCCCATCCAAACTCTGCTCCTCAGCCTTGGCCCTTGCCTGTAAAATCTTCCTGGCTGCAGATTCACTTTCCACTGTGCCTGTGTAGACAGGGCCTCCCAGTAAAACAGTAATAACCACAGCAGAAACACGCACCACCAGCAATAACAATGATGCACATATTCAAGTTCTCACAGGCAACCCTACTACTCTGTACACTTTGTTTGCAAGCTGAGGGTAATTATAGCTTGAGGGAACCTCCTGGATGCAAAGAGATCTCCTAGTACGAAGATCTCAATGTATGTCAAGGGGTGTAGGTGGCCTGTACAAGATACAGGGGAAGGAGAGATTAATTTCCTTCATCAGCCTGTCCTAAGCTTGATGTTTGTTTCCAGAACTCAGCCTGAGAAAGGGAGAGAGAGGAAAGGAGAGGGGGAGCTGAGGTCTCTCCCTCCCAGCCCTCACCAAATTCCTGCCACATGGACCCTTCCAATTATATCCACGTTTGAAAGGCTGCTGTCAGGATGAAAGGCACAGAGCAGTAATGAACTGACGATTAATTTGCAGTTGGCTCACCCAGTGCGTGAGTGTCTCTCAGGCTCGCTGCGTGCGGGTGCTAAATATGACGATGTCAGCAATTGTCAGCCAGAGCCAGGGTTACCCTTAATAAGAGTCTCTCTCACCGCTGCCTGATTGCCTGTTGCCAGCTTCCGGGGGCTCCAGCCCGGCTCCACATCCTTCTGACGGCGAGGGGAGCTCTGTACCAGCCTGGCAGCTGCCAAACTAGCAAGAGGAAGGGAAAAGAAATGACCCTCTCCCCTGGCAAAGCAGCAGGAGCAGCTGCCAGTGCTAACTGCCTCTGCCCATGCCAGCTTTGACCTGGGAGAGTTACGGCTTATGCTGGCATGAAAATAGCTCAGGATGCAATTGCACACGTGAGCACCAGCCACGTCTGGGCTGGGATCCCTTGCACCTCCAAAGCTGGCAGCAAATTTCACAGCCCCTTAATCCATGTTAAAAACAAGGCTCTCACTCTCCTCATTCAAGTCAGCATCCGCATGTCAGAGTGGGCATGATGGCCAGGGAATGTGACTGACACCGAGTTTCAGGACAGAGCTCTTGCAGAGGAACACCCTCTGCAGTACCCTGCAAACCTGTTCTGCCAGCAGCTGATCTTCAGGTAATGCATTAAGGGCTGGTGCAGCCTGACGGGGTCTGGGTCAGGACCTGCTCAAACATCCCTGCCAGCCTCAGAAGGGAAGCAAGAGACACACACTTGGGAACCAATGTGTCGAGCAGTCTGTGAGAGCACAGAGAGGGATCTGAAGCAGAGCTCCAAAGAGTTTGCAGGCTCACCAGCCAGGATGAGCCCGGGTGTGGAAGGGATGCAGTAGAGAGCACAGGATTGACAGGGCTGGGAATACAACCTGCGTCTTCTGCATTAAGGGGGCTGTCACCAGGCCGCAGGGGAGTGCTGCTTTGCAGAGGGAAGCACAACACCTGCTCAAAAGACACAAATATTCAAAGTAAAGACCAATCCCTTGACATTGCACAAAGACACCTCCTGCATGCTCTCAAGAAATCTGCGGTGTGCACAACGGTCCTGCATATTCCATTCACCCTTTTAAGTCCGTCCACCAAACCCAGACACTTCATCTTCTTTCCTCACAACAGGAATGGAACCCAGGCCTGAGCCATTAGCCACTATAAATGTGCTTAACCTCAAAAAGATATTTTCTTCTACTGTCTGAAGTTTAGCACTCCAAATTGCTGGGCATCTTTGAGAATCTGGGTTCAGGAGGGTCATAATAAATTCTGCTGTGGAGCAAGCATTGGGTACTTGGGATGCGGCAAGGCAATGCTCTTCTTCTGATGTGGGACACTGTGTAGAGCATTAGAAATGTTCATACTGTAGCTTCCTTTTAGATTGCCCAAAGGTCTGTAAAATACATTTAATGTCTCTCATTCCATAGATAATAAACTAGGTTATTAGACCTGACTTCATGTGATTATGTTGGGATCTGAAAGGTGGGTGCACTGATTTCATCCTGGGCATGGACTTCTAGAGCTTCAGAGGGCTTATGAGAGTACAAAAATCAGTTGCAAATGGCAGCTACCTGGAATTTTACACCAATCACTGTATCCTTCCTGCTACAAATAGTGGGTGCCTTTTCTTTGGAAACATTCTGAAAAAACCTTCTGTCAGTTGGCTCACAGAGAGATTTAGTTCTGATTTTGTTTCGATGCTATTAGACAAGGTTTACAGAGCTCAGTCACCAAAAGAAGCATCCTTTTTCACCTTGAACAAGAGAGTTTAACCAAAATGATAACTGTGGGTCCCTGTTCCCCTTTCAGCCAGCCTCTTGATTTGCAAAAAAAAAAATTTCAGCAGAACCAAAACCAGGTTATGGCTAGGTACGTGTGTCTTTGAAACTGCTTGTGAGTAGAAGTCTGCTATTCATCCTGTTCTGGTACCCACACATATGACTTCATTTTATCACTACAGTCTTAAGGTGCCCACACAACTTACCAGTCAGTTTCCCTGCATGGAATCACATGCCCCTTCTGGAGAAAAGTACAGAATGAAGAGAGGCAAAAAGATGTTCAGAGATGGAATCTACTCACAAGGCAAGTGTTCAAGATGATCTAAGGCCCATGTTAGCAAAATGGATGTACCACTCGTGTCACAGACCCCTGGTACCCTGGTAGTGCTTGATTCCAAGTCCTGCCATACCAGGCTGAGGCAGGGGACAGTGGTGATGGGCCTGTATCACCAGCAGCTCTGTATGTTTGGCACAGTCTTTCATTTATGGCTGCAGCTCTTCATGTAACTTACAGGTCTTGCTGTAATCACAATGTGTTTCTACCGTGGAATCTCTGCCATCAGAGCTGGCATTTCAGGCACTGCTCCTACCATCGCTCTCACTCCCTCCCAGTGCTGTCCCAGCAGATGTACAGGGTGTTCTGCCAGCTGGACACAGCCCACATCCAGTTCACATACTATTTTAAAAAACTTGCCTCAATTAAACCCTCCTGCAAAGATGCCATCCAAGCCACTTTTCCTGCCCACCAAGTGTGCCTGGGTCTGGGAGAGACACTTTTTGGCTTTCTCTTGCTCCTTCCACCCTGCCTGGCTCCCATTGGGAACTGGCTCAGTGGCCATGCTGTGACTCAGTGCAGAGCAGGAGGCAGCAGTCATGGCACCAATGCCACTTGGCAGGGTGTCCTGATGACAGCGTGTCCCTGTGACAGCCCAGTGCAGCCCTCAGAGAGTCGAGGGCTCCTCTGCAAAGGAGACCTGAGCCCTTTAAGGAAGAGAGAGGAGCAGAAATCAATTGTCTGCTTGCCTTCCTCCCCAGACCCCCCTCTCCCCCTCCTCCATCACCACCACCACCGCACACGCACCCTATTCACCCTGCTGGAAGGTGACATTTGCTATTAACCTTATATTGGGCCATTTTGTAAATCAATGTCACTTACATTTAATAACAAGTGTAATCAAAGGAATTATGCAAATTTAATTTGATGCTTCTTGAATTATGCAAATCTGCACCACATATAATGGCTTCTGACATGTGCCCAGTTGGAGAACGTTCCATTACCTCCTCTCTTATTACCCCTATTATTATTTTTATTTTTTTATCCCGTGGGGGGGGAGGGGAGAAGGGAGGGAGCAGCAGTTAGGCTTAGAGGCAGGGGGGACAAGCGAGTGCAGGGAGAAGAGAAGGGAAAGAAGAGGGGTGGTGGAGAAAAGTGCTCCTTTGCCTGCATTTTGAGTAGAAAAGCCTCCTGAAGGCATTTCTGTTATTGTTATTGCAGAGCAAGGAGAGCGGGATGGGGGGGGAGCGGAATGGGGATGGGTGGAATCATTTCCCATGAATGGCTTTGCAGGCAATAATACTATAAGCCTCTGAGTCTAAATTACTGCCCTTCCAGTCCTATCTTCAGCACAATATTACTCTCCTTGGCCTCTTCTTCCTGAATCACCAGGCAAGCTGGGGGAGGGTGTGGAAAGAGGGGAGCAGTACCCACAGAGTGGAAAATGCACAACAAATGGGTGAAAAGATGTTTCAGGTTTTTTGTTCTGAGGCCATTCCAGGTGCCCCCAGATTCTCTACTCGTGTCAGGGCCCCAAGAGGAATAACTGTTTTTTTCCCCTTTGCTTTCCCACCAATTGTTTCCTTGCATGTGAACCAAGGTCAGGAAAAACAGCCACAATATGCATGTGCCTCAGTTTGTAATATCTTCACAGTAACCTGAGGTATCTTCAGCCAGTGACATCCCAAGTTTCTCCTTTTGCAAGGACTTCAGTGTCTGTAGCACCAGAAGTTGGTTTGGACCAGCCTCTGTTTCTTCTGCTTGTCAGAGATGGCAAGAGTGTTTGGTGATCACAGGATGGACTTGAAAGACAGTGCCGTGATGGTAGTCCAACATACGATGCCAGACAACATTTTCCTCTCCTGTTCCTCACAGCAACTGATGAGTGACTCTTGCCATGATAATTTGTGCAGTGTGAGCTGGAGTAAGACCAATCCCATCTCTGTCTTGGTGTCCTCACACTCATGCAAAGCAGATAAAGAAATCAATCTGTATTTTGGAAGGAGGAGGAGAAGGAGAAGAAAATACATTTGTAAAAGTCTGTGCACTCCTCTAATGTGAATTGATACACACTATGAGGGCACAGTACCAGTATGGCACCATCATTTCTATAAAGCAAAGAGTCACTAATATCCAAAGTCTCCTTAGACTTCGAAAATTGAAAGGTAAGGGAGTATTTCTACATTTTCCAGTTTATACTTGCCATGTTTCCTTCCAAAACTCTTCCAGAAACACTGACTTTTTTTCTTCTTTTCTCTAAATATTTCTCCTATTATTATATAGCCCTACAGGCCCTGCAGTTTTTTCTCCAGTGGAAGACAATTTCCACAAATGTACTCTGCATTTATATTTTAAACACAATAAATTGGAAAAGATGTCCAGATTAATCTTTTTCTTACCTACCAATACTTCAAATTCTGTTAAAAGCTAAATGAAAAGTTTTTTTTTCCTTAAATGGAAGGGTTTTTCCTCTGCTGTCAAAAAATATACTCTCATAGAAGTATTGGTGAGAGAAAACTGTCCCTGCTCTGCCCAAACTGAACATCATTTGAAGTTCACTGTGGAAAATGTCAAGTTTCAGCCAGTCCTTAATAGTATGGTTTCCACCAATGATGGGGTGAAATGGATGTGCTCACCCCACTTCAAGGCTAACACCTGCTGGCCTTAGAAAAGAAGTATATAACACCCAGAGGATGCTGCTGACGTTGCTTTTCAAGCCCTGATGGTGTTTGACAGCATGACCAGCAGCTCTCCAGTGCCATCAGCACTCTGCCACTGCTAATTCTCTGTAGAGCCCATAGGGGAAACAAGGGTGGATGTCAAGAGTTGCAGCTGTGGGTAGAAATCCTGATGGGAGGTCTCAGTCCAGCATCTTCTCTGACCCTGGTTTAGGGAGCCCAGCCCTGCCCTCTCCAGCCCCCAGGGATGTGCTCTCTGAAGGGTGTCAGCAAGAATGTCAATAATGGTGCCTGACACTTGGTCACCTTTTCCTGAGGTTGTTGATTCACTGCCCAGAGATGATCTCTGTCATTAGAGGCTGAAGAAAGGAACAAAGCTCATTTCAGAGCCAGATACACCAATAACCTCTGAAGTTCACCTCCGCCCAACGTTTCTTCACTGCACAGAGGATGTTTGCTTTGTCTTGCCTTGCCTTGCTTTGCCTTGCCTTGCCTTACCCTGCCAGCAGATGACCTTCATGGCTCTCATGGACACAGGGATGGTCAGGACCCACAACCATTTCCTGGTCTCAGGTGCTGCACAAGCAGATCAGCAAGAGGGTGCCCATGGTGAAGGACTGATGTGGGTGCCCGCCCCACATAGCCCTCGGCCTCAAAAGTCCTTCAGGGGAAGCAGGTTAATGAGTGCATGGAGCTAAACTTCTGCCTAGTGATAAACCTGCTGAGGTCAACAGAGGTACCAAACAGCCCGAAGGGTCCTATGCCTGGATTCAAGAGGTGTGTGGCAGATGGAAGCACCTCTCCTACAGACAGAGCTCAGCACACAAAATGCTTCATAGCTAGTGTTTCTGAGCTTATCTCTCCACAAAGACTCTCAGGAGGATGTCTCTGAATTTCTCCAAGCACGGATATTCCAGGATAAAAGCGACTGTGTTGGAGTTTGTTTGGAATAGCTGTCAGGAACAGCTAGAAAACGTCCTGTACTCTACACTACAGCCAGCAGCATCAGTCACAGAGCTAAGGCATTAGTGGCTGTTAGCTCTGTGACTGATGCTGCTGGCTGTAGTGGCTGTTGCAATATGGCCTCACTGCTCTCTGTGTTCCTCAACTGCAGCCCCGGCTGGAGGATGCCAGATACAACAGAGATGCCAGAGTGAAAGTGAAAGCCTTTTCCTTAGGGAACCTGTTCCATGGAGCTTAGGTCCTGATGCTGTAGGTTGACTCAGAAATAGGCAATGCAGAGTTCCTGAGCCTAGGCTGAAAGACCTTTGAGATATTGCTGGGACAGGGAATTTGCCTGCCTCAAGCCCTGAAGGGAGCATGCTGGGCTTCCCCAGGGTAAACAAATAGAGTGGGGAAGTCATAATTGACACAAGGGCTCTAAAAGGGACAGCTCGCAGCGGGAGGCCAGGCTGCTTGAAGTTTCCTTGCTCTCCCCTTCCCTTGAAATCACAGGTCATTGCTTGCAGCCACCTCTTTCCCAATAAAACTGTAACCAGTGAAGAGTCATAAAAACACTGAAGCACAGAAAGGCTGGGAATCTGATCTGGTGAGAAAGGACACACTGACAAAATGAGCATGAAACATCGTGGGAAGCAGTTTGGAGGGATCAGGCTGGGACAGTGCAAGATAAGAGGTCCTGAAGGAAGATGGTGATGGCTTCAGAAGCAGCAGAAAGGAGGGGAGCAGAAGCAGCAGTGTGGAGGGAATTACCCAGGAAGATCTTTTTCATTAAAATAAACTTTAAAGTGAGAGCTGAAGAAGAAATGAAATTATGGACAGTCCTGCTTCTGACCAGGGTCCCAGCTGTTGCACTACTGCCTATGCTTGGCCAGGGCATACAGGAGTAAAGAGGTGTCCTTCCTGCTCCATGCCTCTGTTTCACCACCTGCAGGGAGAAGACAGGACAGACACTCACCCCACAGGCTAGAACAGACCCCATCAGCAGTGGCTCTTCTGCAGTGGGACCCCGTTGACATCAAGGAAAGACCTCTTGCTTAGCAAAGCAGAAAGGTATACTGTTGGTGATGCAAGGAGGGAAGTTATTCCAATTTACCTTTATCCTTGCAATGACAGGGGACTGGAATTTTCACTAGGAAGGCACCAGAGTTTCTCCTTCATTTTAGGGCAGATGAAATGAAGATAGCAATTTTATATACAGGTAAAAGTCACATAAGAAACTAAACAGGCAGATCAACTGATTTTTTACATGGAAATAATTATCTACTTTGTTATTATGTGTAGAGACTTTTGGGCTCCATATTTCATAATTTAATCACTGAAAAAAGCTCCAGGAGTTAAATATTTGGAAAAAAAAAATATTTTGAGGACAGGTGTTACCTTCCTATAAGCATGACCACAATTTGCATGGACAGAGTCTGCCAATGCCCATTTAAGCTGGCAGGCATCTGATGAAATGCAGAAGAAGAAAACTGAGGACCAGAGGGAGCCAGTGGCTTCTGGAGCTCCTTCTTCCCAGCACCCTAAAAGAGCATCTCCTGCTCTGCCACCCAGACCCTGCTGGCACAAAACCCCACATACTGCTTTCCTGGTAAAAGCCCTGACGTGTTAATGACAGCAAGAATCTCTATCATCTGTAGAATGGGGAAAAACAGAGAGGCCCCATGGAGAGCTCTCTCTCTGTCCACTTGCTGTGAGGTCCACTTAGCACAGGCCTCTGGCAAAAGTCAGCATCAGCCTCCTCCGGCTTCCTCTTACAGCCCATTCTTCCCTTGTTTTAGCATTGGCCCCACATCTTTGTTGCCTGCATTTGGGCCCAGGGATGCTGAAGAGTTCGAGGGCATCACTCTATCCCCAGCAATGTCACAGAATCACCCGAGTGCTGCTTTTAGCTTGGCCAAAGCCAAATCACACCAGTGTGATCCTGTCAGCATCAGCGGTGTCTCACAGAGGGTGAGCCCTGCTTGCTCGGCCTCTCTCCAACACCTGATTCTGCATGCAAAGAACAGAAGATCTTTTTTTCTCCATCTATCCATTTCATTCCTGTCCATTTTTCATTCCTCCCATTCCTTATTCCTGAACACATGGGTACAGCTCTGCTTGTAGAAATCCCATGGAGTTATTCCTGCCACATCCCAAGGCAGTTCAGTAGGAGATGGGGATCCTCCAATTTCTCACCTTACACCCTTTCCAAGAAGCTATCTCATAGCACTGCAGGAAGAGGGATTATTTGATCTTTATTAATTTATTGAAGGGAAGGAAGAGGGTGGAAATTGTAATGAAAGGGACAACCGGCAAGATGGCAAGGAAGGGAGGTTAAAAATGAAATCATCATCTAATTGGCCTGCAGTGAATTATTCACATGTATAATCTTTTAAAAAAAAAATTCAGCACAAGGCAATGCAAGTAAATGCTGTTCATGTTTAAAAGTCATTTCCATAAGTAAGTGCAATTTCTCTACTGTTTGCCCCTGTTTAATGAAGTGAAATCTTGTTTGCATTCCTCCCAATTTCCCAACGAAAGGCGCCCAAGCGTTTGCACCAAAATTACTTGGCCCAAATTAAAACCCTCCAACACTTCAAAAAAAAAGAGGAAAGGGGGGAAAATTCAGACTTATTTTTAAAATGCCTTAAGTGCATCCCAGCATCCTAATTTATTTTTAGACACTGGTTATTAAGAGTAGTAGTAAGTTTCCCCTTCTTTCTCGCTCTCTCTCTTATTTAAATGAACTTAATGGCAATAGATGCAAATGTCTGGAAGAGGAAAATAGTTAACATTTATTTATTCTTACTGTTGTCTCTTCCCTGGCTGGTGTCATTAGAACAGTTCGTTGCATCCCATTCGCTCCCATTAGCTCTGCTATCAGAGCCACCCAGCACGACTCCAGCACGGCTCGAAGTGCTTTCTGCGGCCCACATAGGGACTACATCATCATCTCCGAGGCACTGGCTTAATGACAAGAAAAAAAATCGGAATATATTGCACAGCGTTCTGGGGAAACAACAACAAAACCCGCTGCTGCTGGCGCTGCCACCCAATGCCATGTCCCCTTGACCCGGGCCATGCGTCCTGCTTCAGCCGACCAGGGGACAGACAGACGGACTGGCTGTGGTGCCAGGGCAGGCATCCTTTCGCAATTCATTGATCCGGGCAATGTGCAGAGAAATATGCCAACAGGGACCCGGAGTGCTTGGAAACGCGCTCGGGAGGACCCAGCGAGACTGGAATGGGTTCAAACAGCTGCTCGTCGCCAGCAGAATCATCACCCCCCAAAGCAGGGCTGCCAGCCGCTGACTCCCGGCTCCCTGGTGCAGGCAGGAGCCGCCAGCCAAGGCTGGTGGTGGGATGGAGGGTTTGCAGCCCCTTGCTGAATGAGCCCTGCATTCCTCCAGTGCCCCTGCTGCTCCCTTTAGGAGCCTTTCCTAAAGCAAACCAGACCAGCTCACATGTGTGAGCAGCCACGTATCTCAGGGTCGCGTGGCTGGAGCTGATAGCTCAGGCTGCCGCGGGTGCCTGTCACCCTGCACACGTTGTCCCAGTCATTGGCCACTGCTGCCGAGGGAGACAAGGGACTTTGCCCTAATCCACCCCCGGGGAGCAGGGGTTGAGGGCCAACGCTGGCAGGAGACAGCCCAGAGAGGCAGGTGCCCCAGTGCCCAGGAGAAATGGCCAAAATCCACCCTCCCCCTGAGCAATAGTGTCCTTTCTGACCCTCTGAATGTGCAGGTGGGCCTGGCCCACACCAGAGGGACAAAAACCCTTTGCAAGCAAGAGGAGCACAACAGGTCGCTCACCCAGAGCACCAGCAGGTTTTGAGGTCTTCTGAGCCCTTCATCCCTCAGGTGACACACAGGTGAGGGTGGTGGCAAGTGTCAGAGAGGGAGCCCAGGGCTCGTTGCCAGCTTCGGCTGACAAAGCAGCATTTGGGAGGAAGGACATCAGCATCTGCAGCGCTGACACTCAAAGAGAGGCGGAGGCTATTGCAGGAGGGGATGGAGCCGTGCGAAGGGCCCTCCCCCTCCGTGAAGTTGACATTGTCTTCCGTGATAACTTTTCTGCTGAGGTAGGAGACACTTTACTGCAGAGTTGCACACAGCAAGTAGCTGCCCTCCCCCCGCCCCTTCCCATCCTCTCCCCCTCTCTCCCTCTCCAGCATCATTTACATCCTTAATTAGCTGTAATTCTGCAGTGCTCATTAGGGAAGGACTGGAAAATATCAAGGAGCCCACAAGCAGGGGGCTTCAGGGGAGAGGGAGGAAGAGGGGGGTGCATCAGCCTGAGAGGGATACCCAAGGCTGGATTGTGGAGTCAGAAGCCAGGAGCTACTTGCCTAATTCAAGAGGGATGACCACACTACTGTAGTTTGGGAACCCTGATTCAGTGATGGGTTAAAGGGGCCACACTGTCCCACCTAGAGGCAGAAGACCTATCCAGAGAACAACAGCATCTCACCAAGAGGACATGCTCTTACCTCCTTGCTTGCAGGTGATACCTCTCTGCTGGGTTATTCAGTGTCCCACACTTCTAAAGGCAACAGACTGGTAGGTGCAGGAAGAGGGCAATATTCCACTCCAATGAAGACAGCTAAACAAACCTGTCCTTTCCTGCAGCCTCATCAGGAATTATCCAGCAAGGAGATTTTCTGGGAAAAATGCAGCTGATGGAGCTAAAGAACTTCTGCCGAGTGTGTGGCTGCACTGCAAAGTTTCAGTTAGAGGAAGAAAGACACAAAAATGATCCAAAAGAAAATTTGAATGAGCTGTTAACTGTTTCTTAAAGCAGTACTCTCTTGATTTAAAACAAGGAGGGGGTAAGCACTTTCAACTTGACTTCAATGACCAAAAATCATCAAAAAAACCCCAAACCAAACCAAACCAAACAAACAAAAACCCCCCACAAAAACAACAACAAAACCAAACCCAAAACAACCCCCAAAAAACAAACCCACCAAGAAACTAGCGCTCAAAACTATAGCCAAACTTTGCATTCCAGGTTATTGAACAAAATATGTCCTTCAACCCCAAATAGGAAAACATTGTGAAGTTTTATTATTGGTCCAGATATTTGATATAATTACTTTGGGGAGCAGCATGCGACCCAGGCAGTTATAATCTGGAAGCCCTTTTGCTCAGGAGTATATTCACAGAGTCAAGTCCTCCCTCTTCACAGTCTCAAGAGACCTTCCTAGACCATTAGGGACGTACTATAGTCTCCTTTAGCTGGAGAACAGCTGAAGTAAGTGAATGAGGCAAGGACATAAAGGAAATCTGTAGCAGATCCAGGCAGCAACCCCAGATTTCCTACTAGTTCCCTTTGAACCACATCCTTCCTTGTGGTCCAGCATTTGTATGATCACTTGCACTTAAAATTCTGAGCGCATACCTCACTGGGTTTTAATTCACTGCTGAGCTGTGTCTTTGCTCAAGGTTAGATCACAGAATACTTTGGTTGGGAGGGACCTTAAAGATCATCCAGTTCCAACCCCCCTGCCATGGGTAGTAACACCTTCCACAAGTCCAGATTGCTCAAAGCCCCATCCACCCTGGCCTTGAACACTTCCAGGGATGGGGCATCCACAATTTCTCTGGGTAACCTGTGCCAGTGTTTCACCATCCTCACAGTAAGAATTTTTCCTGCTATATAATCCAAACCTGACCTCTTTTGGTATGAAGCCATACCTCCTTGTCCTACCACTACCTGCTCTTGTAAAAGTAAGGTCTGTCTCCAGCTTACTGTAGGTGTCTTTAGGAACTGGAAGATGCTATAAAGATATGCATGTAAAAGTATGTCTGGGAACAAGTGGAGTTGATGAGGATGGTCTTTGGAAGTCCATCCTCCTATTTTTCACCTGCTAGCAATAATGTGAACCTAGAGGTTGAACTGTGCTGTTGTGTCCCACAAAAGGCAAAACGACCACCAGCACATGTGGGATTATTTACAAATATGTGGGCATGTGCACTTTGAAGTATCTTCCTCTTTAATCAAAATCTTCAAATTTTTGTTAGTGTTTAGATGAAACTTACCATAACAGGTGATCAGAATAAGTTAACATGCCAGAACAAGTGAAGAGAAAACCCAAGTGAAGTACAAATTTATGGAAATGCCTAGGACATTTGCAAAAAGGCATTTCAGTGATTTGTATCGTTTGCTCTGAGGTTTAACACATGATCACTGTCTTTGCATTTTCCCAGAACAGCTTATTTACGTCATTTAAGCAAAGAGAAATCTGGCCCATCTTGCTATATTAAGATATGGCTTTTCCTGTAGTGTTTGGTACAGATTTCTAAGGCCTTTACAAAGTACATAAAACTTCCAGCTCCACTCTATTTGGGTTTCAAAGAAGTAGCAGTGGACCAGAGTCTCCCTGGATCTCATTATAGTGCTCTAAAGAGCATCTTCTCTGCACTTCAAAAGAGACCATTTAGTCAAAATTTTCAGTGATAAATTGACAATGTCAAACCTCCAGAAAAAAATTTATCCATTACCACCCTAGTATTTGGGAATAAACAAGATAAGGAAAATAAAATGCTAGATCCACATGCCTACTAGAGATACTCAGCTGGAATAAGGAAAGAGGCCTCTCCTTTTCCTGGCTGTAGAAGACAGTTGGCTTAAACCTCTGTGTGGCCTTGCTGAGCCCACATGACATGGACAACTGGTAGGATTCTGCAAAGGGTAAACACGTGCTCCCAGACATCCACAGAGGAGTGTGGAAATGGAAAGAGCCGCTTGTACTCCTTGTGTAGCTCACAACTGCGAAGGGCAGCTCCTGGGCAAAAGCTCACGCTTGCATGAAGCCGCCTGCACTCTCCTGCTCACTGCAGCCTGTGATTTCCTTCAAAATGGCTCAGAAGTGTCTTTTGTAAATTGCCCGTTAGTGAGTACTTTGATACCTAGAGTACCAATGAATGGTGTCATTCCAACAACCTACTTACCATCATTACTTTTTCCTCTTCTGTACTTCATCCTTCCACAAGAAAGCCTCAAGGAACAGCAGGCATCTGCCTTCTACCTTGCAGCAGTAGTCAGGAAACCTGAGTTCAGACAGAGTCTGGGATGAAGGGATTCTAAGCAATCCTTCTTTCTAGAGAAACAGGTAAAGCATTAATTACAGATAGGATATTCAAATATGAGCTGCCTTTCCCACAGTTTGGTGTCAGGGCTGGCTGTACAGAGGATGAACCCAAAGCATAAAGTTGTGTTTCACATGACTGTCAGAATTGGATGCAAATCTGCACCAGGGATGGATTGCTCTGTATGAGTAAATGGAAAGGAGGAAAGAAAAACATACTGACATGCACAGAGGCATGGTGTGTGTGGACAGGCACATGGGAGTTAAATTACATATTATGTATGCTTATTTGCATTTTCATGTGTGTTGGGGTGTGCCTGACTCTGCACATAACTGTGGGCACATGCCAGAAGGGGAAGGGTTACTCCCTAGGCTGCACACCAGCTAAGTGTGGGTAAGAGTTTGTGGACGGCTACTGAATAGCTTGAGGCATCAGCTGTAAGGGCTTATTTCCAGTGCAGAGTTATTTTCCCCCACTAATGAAACCATTTCTGCAAACCTCCCTCAGGTGCCACACAGCAAATATAAGACCAAGCAAACATCAGGGAAGATCTCTGGCCACTCAGACTGTGGTAACTTGAGGAGAAAACCTAGCCCGTGAAAAGAAACCGCTCGTGTAATTTGCAGAGATATTTGGCTGACTGAACAGCCTCGCACTTTGCAAGTTTTCTTTCGGTTTGCAGCAGCATTTTCTCCCTGATCCTTTCACAGAATCTTGGAAGAGACACAGATTTGTTCCACTCTAGCTTTCCTGGCATTATTGCATCTGGTGACTCCTGCCAGGAGAAGCTGAGAGGAGTAGAGCTCTGAACTGGCCCACCCTGCATCCCCACACTGCTGCACACCAGGCTGCCTGCAGGGCTGTCACAGTCAGGGTCCTTCCAGCTTTCAGCAACCCAGCTCTCCCCTGTGCACCCCTGCCCCAGTCTGTAGCCAACTCAAAGCTTCCCCTGCCCTTCACCCTCCTGATAGGACTTGGCTTGCTCTCTTTGGCCCAGATCCAGACAGAATTTTTGAGCATCTCCTCCAGAAACTCTTCGTCTCTCTCATCAGTCAGAGCCAAGCCTAACAGTGCCTCCTGCTGAACCTGCTGGTGTGGCCAGCACCTCGCTCCATGGGCATCCTCGGCTTTCCCACAGGGACTCAGGCAGTCGAGAGGGAGGGAGATTGATGGCAACGAAAAGCAGCAGATGAAAAGTAAACTCACACTACATAAATTCTTAAATGATTTTTATAAGGACACAGCATTGTAACAACTTGCCAAGAACAACACCGAAATTCTTCCAAGGTTTCCCATTTGTTTGTAAAGTGAATATTAAAAGTGCAGGCAGCAGTCTCCTGGTGTTCCCCTGGGAACTGTTAGTGTCCGTAGTAACGAGGTCATTCCTTTTTTATTAGGAGAAGGTTTTCTGTAAAGTTAAATGTGCTGACAGCCTCTTGCCTTTGATGTTGGGTTTCACCTCAGTCCCTCCTGCAGATATTGCTGCTCCTCCCTCGCAAAGACACATCCCTGACAAACAATCTCCCCTCTGTCTTCCCTACTTGTTTGTTTAGATGCATGATAGGCAGCTCTGTTAAAGGGCAGCACATGAAGGCGGCTGGTGTTCCAGTGGACAGGAGATGTGAGAGATTTGGTTGCTGTAATTAAGTCAGTCTTCATTCCCCTAAACTG
>WAAE01023349.1:313769-348804 GCA_013400495.1 Nicator chloris
CCCTCCCAGCATAAATCACCCGATTAGATATCCTTACAATTTCAGAGCTGCCAATATTCTGGGACCATTTCAGCCTGAAAAATAAAAATGACACCAGGTGACAGCAAGGTAGCACATGGCTCAGATCCAATTCATTTTCCACTTTGCAGGCCTAGAGAATCAAAGTTGAAGGGAAGACTTAGAGGCTGGGCCAGCCACTGGGGCCAGCTGAAGGGGCCAGGGGGAGTGTGGTGAAGAATGAAGCCATTGTGATCCCCTTTCCTCTTCTCCTGGAGCTGCCACACTGGCGACTCTGCAGGGATCACTGCCCCCATGGCATGGTCGCTCTCGTGCTGCCGACCCTGATTGGCAAATCAGCCACAGGCTCATGATATTTGGCAATGGTCTGGGCACTAATGGAGTTTCCTACTAAAGGGATGGCGTAGGAGGGAGTACTCTGTGGTAGGAACAGGTGAACGTGTGTTATTGGCATCGTTTACTATTCAAAGTGCTCTACAGTGTCAGGAAAACATTTTCCCCCATTAAACAAACAATCTGCCAGACAGTTTCAGGCTCTGTCACTCCCTGTCAGTCTCCCCAGCAGCAGTTTGGCAGGTTGGCACACTCCCTCCGCTTTGATCTTGCAAAAAGAAGCCTAGCACTCAAGGAGGGGAGGTGGCCATCCCTGTTCTGTGACAAGCCTTCACTCACTGTGGTCAGCAGAAAGTCAGAGGGGTGCTCTGTCAAAAGGCAAGGACATGATCTGCACTGGATTCCTGGAGCAATACCTGGCCCATGGCAGAGCCACATGAGCAAGCTCAGGGAAGCAGTACATAAAGAGAAAAGGGCAGACTTCCAATATAAGGTGTCCCTCTCTGTACCTCAAGGCTGATGAGGCTTCAATGACTGGAGCACAGGTCTTAATCCCAGCTCTGGCACTTCTTCTATACATGACCCCATGCTGCTGCCTGTGTTTCCGTGTCCTGTCTCTGCAGACTGTTCAAGGCAAGTGCTGGCACATGCTGATGTTTGCCCAAGGCCTGGCAGGGCAGAGCCCCACTGCCTCCAGGCAATACCTTTGCTGGGGGCCAGGCAGGGCAGCAGAAGGGGTGGGCACCCTCTGAGGAGACACCCAGCAAGGCTTGTCCTCTGCAAAGGCATGGTGATGCAGCAGATGAAGTGATTTTTCTGCAAGGACACAGCATCCTTTCAAAAAGTAGCAAATGCTTTCTATGAGTTATTCAGTTACAGGTTCCAAACTCCCAAACTACACAAATCTCCTGAGAAAATGCAAGTCAGTCAGACAGGAATCTTGGAGCCACTTCAAACGTTTTGCCAATAATTCATGCAATGAGATTAAAAAAGCCATTTCTTCCTTTGCCAAGTACACAGAGAGCAGAGTGTTCTCTATTGTGTAGGAACATCGCGGCATGTAGCATTTGACAAGGAAAGGTCACTGGGGAGGGGCCACAACTCCTTTTTTAAGAGGTTGCTACTGGTGTCCTTTGGAAAAACTGGTTTTACTCTGTAGCAAAGGCCATAATTGAATGCCCAGCTAACTGGGCTGAAATACCTGCCTGTAGTTTCATTTAAAGTATGCTGTTGGAGGATTCTCTGCTCTCTATTTGACCTGGGCCCAATTGTTTCGTAGGTAAATCAGCATGGATTTATCATGTCTGAGTACTTCAGTGCTCTATTCCACACTGCAGCACAGGAAAAATACCAGGAAGAAGAAATGAGCTGAGAGCAGAGAGTCTGGTTCAAAGGAGTCTCAGAGTATAATATGCTGACTTCCCCACACTTCAAGGGATGTACAGCAACTTTTTCAAGGGAGTAAGAGTGCTTCAGGGATCTAGCCCTTAGTCTGATGCAGTAGTACAGGGAAGGAGAGAAATAGGAGCCACTAGAAAATGGCCCCAAATCTAGTCATGCTTCCCAAACTACTTCTCTTGCACTGAGAGGTGGATAAGGAGCAAATTCTAGCCATGACAGTCTTCACTAGATGATCTATCACTTCCCTCATTCTCTAACACAACAGTTATGGCCCCACAAAAATCCAGCCACAGCAAGCAGACAGGCTGCTACAGATGCAACAGGAAGGCCTTCTCTGGAAACGCATAGAAAACCTCTGAAAACAGTTTGCTGAGTCTAGTGTCAAGATATAGGATGGTATATGAGGCTTCAAAATACCATTGGAAATTTTTGGCAAAAAGCCACTGGTGTAAGCACAGCTCCTGAGACAACACAACAGAAACATAGATCCAAAATCCCCTCCCACTCTAATAAAATTGGAGCCATTTCATCATGACCGATTTCGTTGTGTCATTATCAATTTATCCCATGTAAAGTGAGAGATGACCCGAGGCCCCCAGAGAATTTAGAAAATGCTACAGGAGCATGAGGAGAAAATCAGGGGGCTCTGAAAATACCACTAGAATCTGTCTGAAGAAATCCCCCGACAATCTCAGACACAGACCATCCTCACAGTGAGAACACAATAGCAGGACAAAGCCAGACAGCAGGGCTATTAGAGGATCTGTGGAAGTAAGAATGCAGGAAATACCAGGCTGTCCAGCCAGAGGTCTGTCTAAGCCCATAACCTGTCTCCAACAGTGACTGTAATTCAGAAAAAAAACCACACTCTGCAAGAGGTAATTATAAAACAAGGTACAAGTAACAAGATTTTCATGCAACTTCCTCCCAAGCACTGGCAGTTTCCAGCTGGCTCCCCACAGAGCAAATCCCATCCCAGAGCTGACTGTACCTTTATAATTCAGGATTTCCTCATGATCCGCCTGAAACAGCCCATCTCTTTTTTGTATCTTTCCAAGATCATGGCCTCATCAAATCCTTGTGCTGCAGAGTTTCATCACTAACAGTGCACTGGGCTGAAATAAAAAACAAAAAAGTATTTTCTCTACCAGTGGTGAGCTACTGCTAATTCAATTTCAGTGGCTGCCAATCACTGGTTTCTAGAAAGGGCCATGAAAGGCTACTTGTTTTGTTACCAAGCAGACAGAAGGCATTCTGGTAGTTGTTAAAGAGTTTCTAGGAAATGGCAGGAGAATTAGAAAACCCAGTAGCAATAGCAGGATGACTTCCATTTGTGTGTGTCTGTGGAGGGACAGCCTGGTGACTCCAGTTGACAGTAGACCCCCTGGCATGTAGGGAAGGCCTGTTTACTTCATAGCTTCGAGCAAAATTAATGCAAGGAAGTTGTTCTCACTTGTAAACCTAATGAGCTGGGCTAATGCAGGGGTGTCATTAAATCCCACCAACTTCTCTGATAAAAAGCCACTTCTTCATCTGAATCCGTGCAGCTTGCACAAGTCCTGTTTGCACCAACATCTGAGCATCCTGCCCACTGCGGCTCGCATCATTTCATCTTGGGACGTTATGGAAATTCCCAGTGGAAATACTCATGGTTATATCAGGGGAGGTGACTGATTCCTGGGAGACAGAAAACAGATCATCCATTAAAAATTATAATTTTCACTCTCATAAGGAACTTTCTTAAGGTGCACTGCAGTGAAAGACGCTACAGGATCACTCATAAAATCTGTAATCTGATGTCCAGTTTCTAAAGGTAAAACAAATGTGACAAAGTCACATTTGTGACAAAGTCGCCCGTGAAGCTAATGAAATTTTAATGTTTATGGCATGTACCTGTCACTGCTGGCCAGCAAATTCCAAAGGTAAAATGCACCTAAAATTCCAGAATTTCACTTGATGGCAAAATTTTTAAAAGCTCCAACAATAGCTTGTGACATGCTACAAAATGGCAAACGGATCACACCTGGTGTAGGGGTTATGAAGTGGAGAGTGGATGAGAAAAGCTCACAGAACTACAGAGAGTCTATCTTTTTTGTATCTGTGGATTACAGCTTGGGAGTTCCAGCAGGTTGTGGGACCTGCAGTGCACATAGGGAAGGACTTGTAGGACTCTCGGAAGATACAATTTATTATTCAGCTGGAAACACAGTTAACGCCAGTGGGATTTGGTCTCCCTCATAAATGTGAACAATTTTTACTTAGAGCAGTCAAGTGACCAAGGGCTCCTTCAGCCTGTGGGACTACAGAGTACAGTTTTAAGCAGTTTTATTAACTTCAGTTTAAATCACTTCCAGTACTGATCCCCCTAAAGATCAAAGCTGCTCCATCATTTATACCTGGCAGGCAGTAAAATCCTTACGTAAATCTGTAAGTCCCCTTGTTAAGTTTAACATTCATCACTTAACACCACTTAGCAGCCAACCAGGGAAGAGTGTGCCTGCCAGGCCCAGCCAGTCCCATCTGCATCTTTTGCAGCAAGGATCCAAGGAGTCAAAAAGGAGTCAAAGGATTTCTCCAATATCTGCTCCTGCATAAGACACAGATGGGAGACGGCCCTTGGAGAGCGCATCTCTGCTCCCCATTTCATCTGTGCCCCCACAGTAGCTATGTCTGAATTCCTTAAGTTACTAGGAAATCTCAGAGAGCTACAGAAAACATTTTGTGCTTAATGATGCCTTCTTGGCCCACAGTGTCATCAGACACTACCATGTCCTGCTAATGAGCTTCTCTCTGTGCAGTGTGGAGCTACACTGAACTGAACTCTCCCCATAGGACGGCACGGCATGAACTGGCAGATTAAACTTTCCACTGGACCAGGGACAGTTGCAAGGCACTGGGATGGCATCCAACTTCAGCTAAGTGGAGTAGGGATTGAGAACATGAATTTATAACCAGCAACCATCAATGAGGCGTAGGGAGCCATGTGTACAGCATACACTTGGGGAAGAAGACTGGGGACTAGGGAAGAGTTGATTTCACCTAATGTAGGGCAGACAGGACATGAAAGGCCATATCCATCCACCAGAAAATAGTGTAGGAAAATACAGAGGCAAGACCTCCATGACTTAAAGAAAAAATCCCCAAACTGGTCAGAAAATAGGTACATCTGACTAGTACTTGAAAGCAATGCTTCCCCTCCTTGGATTTAGAAAACACATCCTGTTAAGGCAAGGATGTTCAGGAGACCCAGAAGCCAAAGGCAGCGGCTGTAGTAGCAATAAGGTAAATGGTCCATCCCTAAGAGATGACAAGTCTGGAATGCAAACTGTGAGAGGGAGCAATGAAAGACAATGATCTTTAGAGAGTGCAGTAGCAGGAACTACACAAGATAAGAAGAGAAAAACTTTAAGATGGAGAGATGGATACCATCTAGAAGAAAACTGCGGCTACCTCACACAACTGTTTCCCTTCCATTTGGACTGGTACAAGTGCAGAGTCTCTGCTATGCAATGAGCCAAAACATTTTTTTGGGAAACACTTTTTCTTGAAGTTCCCTCTTCTTTTTATGTCTCACTTTCCCCTTCCTTCCTCTCTGCCACTCCCTGCCTCCCTCCAGGCAGAGATATGTTTCTCTCAGCTGCTTCTGCGCTTGTGACTTTACTGCATGGGGGAAGTCAGTCCGGAAGGTCACCTCTTTCATCAAGTATTCTATTTGCATCCAAAATTGTATGTACATGAAAAATGTGGTCGTGTGTTGCACCTAGCTGCAGACGCAGATGAAATTCTGTGGAAAGCCTGATGCACACTAACCTTTGCAGATGGTGCAGCTATTGCTGAAAAATGGATTGCTTAATAAAGCATATCATCCGACATATTTGCTGCTTGGCTAGCCAAATAGAAGTTGTTTTTTGCACAAATTTCCTTGTCAAATTTGTCAATGTTCATGTCATTTTTGCTTTAGGTCACAGAGCAAGGTGCAAATTCTTGGCATCTTTACTAGTTGCAAGCCAATTTTGGCTATTTCTAACAATGAAGTGAATTTCTCTGAGGATAAGACACTCTCTTTATGGGAAGGAAAGGAAAACAGCAGGAAGTGGATAAATTTTTTTTTCTGGGATTTTTTTTTGTTCCTTTCTCTTTTCTTTTTTCTCTTTCCTTCTGAGGGATAATGTTTACCTTCATTTATCAACCTTGTTAATTCATAGCAGAAAGAGGCCTTTTAGCCTGTTAAATCATTTATTTTGCTTGACTATTTGGTGCAGGATGCACAGAGAAATTTTGCACTGGTGTAGAGAAAATCTATCCCTTTTTGTAGGAAAACTTGGAAGAGAAGAAAAGATCCATTCCTTTAGCATTCTTAAATGTGGAAGTCGGGATTCTCCCCTTCCAACTGTCTGCTTGAAGAGTAATGTTTCTAAGTCTCACAACCTCTTAGACTTAAAGCAACATAATGTGTTGTTTGTTCTTCTACCTGCTCTACATCCTTTGGCTCTGCCTACAGACACATCCTGTTCCCTGCTCAGGTTTTCAAGCCTATTCCCTTCTTCCTGGGTTTCAGAAGTTTTTGCCACATGGTGCCTTCCCACACACAGTCACTGCAAGCTGCTCTTTTGGGAAGCAAAAGTAAAGATTGTCATTTCCATATTTGCTACGATAACAACCTCAGCAGGGGCAGCTTTTAAAAATGCACTGCACTGCTATGAGGAAACAGTACCAGCCTCAGGCACTGGGGCACAGTTCACCAGGAGAGCCACAGGGAACATGGGCATGAAAACAAATATGGAGCATGTGTGAAAGGGCTGGAGCCCCATTCAAGCCCTTCTTCCACACTAAGTCAGGTGGTAGGGAGGAGGGTGCTTCTAGGCCTTGAAGATCCCTCAGAAGACCAGACCCTACTCCTTCAGAGGTGCTGCATATGCAGTGTTGGCAGCATCCACTTTGGGGTACAGAGCTCTACGTCCACCCATCCATGTCAGTATACTACAGGTTATCCAGCCCTCTACAAGGAGGGCTGCAATTTTGGTGTCAGGCATGCTATTTAGTTTTCATTTCCATTTTTGTTCAGTCACTCACTGGATATGGTGTTTTTCATTTAGTAGTAACAGATGCATTCCTCTCTGGGCTGTGCTGCAGCAATTACCTTTCTCTTTGGTGGATTCATTTCTCCCTTTATTCCCACCCTGTACAATGTCCTTTATCAAGCATACCTTTTCCAAAGATGCACCATTTGCCAAGTGCACCCTCCAGTGACCTATTCCCATAAAAAGAGGACTTTGCTGCAGGACATAGACATTTGACATAATCCCACTTGCCTCCTAAATAAGATCCCACTCCAAAAAGAACGTTCTTCTGCAAGGAACATTTTGTTTACAAGGTTTATTTTGTTAGCAGGTGTATTCCCACTAGTAACTTTTCCACTGCACCATTTTTTTTTAAAGGTCTTGTTTGGTAGCCAGATAGCCGAGGCTGCCTGTGATAAAGCCAGCGCAAGTGATTAATAGCAAAGTCTCTGCCATTTTATTATTAATAGCAGTGTGTTGACTCAATTAAATCCAGCCTGCTTTTTTTGGCAGGCCTTCGCAATTATACATATCATTATGGGCTGCAACCCAAATGCATCCTGGGAGTAGACCAGAACTCCACATTAACTTTTTCTGGCTCTCTCTTTGCAGGTTGGCCACTGTAACATGTGCGCTATAACCAATCCAGGCTGCTTCAGGGATGGCAGAATAGAGGAAGAAGGACAAATGGTGAGGTGAGGATCACACCTAGAAAGGGCACACTCCCCTGCAGCCATAAACAGCCTGGCAAGGATGTCCTGTATCCACCCCTCCACACTGAACCCCATAAACACAATGTAATCTGTCTGGACAGTACCTATTACCAGCAGGGGTGATTTTCCAGCACACTGAGGGGTGTGTTCAGTAATCCCTTCCAAAACAGACTTGCAAGCAGCTTGGCCTAGCTGGAAGAGGCACTGAACTGAGGTTCAACCCTTTATTTTGAGAAAGGCTCCTCTAGATTGTGTTTCCTGGTAGTAAGAGACGGATCTCCTAGTAAAGCTGGAATACCCTAAACTCAAAATACCCCAAAGCATGCAGTAGGCATATTCTAGTGCTGAACATACTTGCTGCTACCTTTTGAAAAATTCCAACTAGCCTGTTGGGAGGAAAGCCAGTCATGGAACCACGGCATAACACTAGCACCAAATTAAATTCTCAGCAGTGATAATGGACTCTGTGTATGATTCCAAAGTCCTGGGGCATTTTCTGTAGCCTTCAAACTCAAGAGATCCATGAGTTATTCAGGTCACTCATTATTTGAGAGCACCAAACTTGGGGTACCTAAATGGTCAACAGAGATGCACAGAGAAGGGTAGGTTGCCTTACCTTGAATTTTGAAGAGAGCTGGAGTCTGGGGACGCTGAACAGCTGGTGAAATTAAGCCTTGTGGTTTTCTCACAGCCTTTTGAGATAGCCCATCCATAAATCGATGTTCTGTTAATGGGAGAAATCTGTTAATGGGAGAAAACTACTTTTGGACCTGAATCTCATCAGACTTGTACATAAAGCACTTAGCACAAAGATAGTTTGATCTGCGTTGTAGGCCTTGCCATCACTCAGATAACAAATCACAGACATGAAGAGCTAGAGGAATAGCCAGGTCTGGCCCTTTGCAAAAGCAGCATATGTTGATCAGAAGCACTGACCCATCACTGTCCTGTGCAGACTGGGTGGGCTTTATCTTCCTGCAACCTGCTAACCAGAATAGGCACCTGCAGTGATACACTCTAGCATGCATATGGTCTATGATATCTCTCACTATGACTGCTGGATTTTTCTTCCCAAACCCACTGCTCTTCGCAGCTGTAGATCTGGATTCTTCTCTCCAATGAAGCCTGGAAATATCTCACCTTCCTGTAGACTCCAAGGACATCACCTTTCATCCTGTGGTGTTAGAGGGGATCCCAGCAAGCCACATCTGAAGTTCCACAAAGAAAGAGTAGCTTCCTGTTTCCCATTACCTGAACACATGGAGCTCTGCAGCTGAAGGCTCTTTTCAGCTTGTGCTACTTCATCTTTCAGAAGCCCATTAAGACAAGAGGGCACACTATGCTTTCCATCCCAGCTTGGCCTGTCGCCATCCCTGTGGTCCAAGTGGTTTATTTGCTGGCATCAGACAATCCACAGCTGTGGGGCTCTTGCTAACCAGGGTGGAAGAGTTTAAGAGCTTGGCCTATAGTCTCCTCCCAGTGCCTACAATGCAGTTCTGGTAATGATTCTGCTGCTGGACAAGGGAGTGCAGAGGAGCTCTGCTGTCTATATTCCCCTGTACAGCTCTCAGCAGTGCAGAGAGGACTTTGTTTTACCCAGCTCCAGCCAGTGATGGAGCTGTAGCTGCAGAGTGGCGCTGCAGCATTGAATATGGGTAACAGACCACACACGTCCCACAGATCTACAGATCTAACAGACCCTCAAGGAAAGTTCCCCTCCCCACTCTGTACAGATGCTTAGCTCTAGAAGCTGTCCCAAACAAGGAACAATCCAGTTGGCACCCACAACTGAATCCTCCTTTGTAAAGGGGGGCATGTATTGCTATTTCTACAGACTCAGATGGTGGTGGCTTCCCACCATCTCCTCCCTTGCTTCTTTCATCCTGGAGGGTCGATTTGCCAGCCCAAGGCCAAGCTCTGGAAAACTCTCACCTGCTTTTCTGAGGACCAAAGTGGAGCTTCTGACAAGTGCTTCCCTGAGGAACCTCAGCAACATAAGCAAAGCCACTTGTGACAACACTGAGTTTAACTACTCTCAGTGTGCTGGGAAAGAACCCAGGAAATTCTGTCAGATAGGATGAGATGCACACATAGCAGTGGGGAAAGGGGAACAAAGAGGACTGATGGAGATATTTGAGGGAGGTGATGCAACTTGATTTCTTCCCAGACACGAGAGGCTGTAGATCCATGGCTATAGCTTACAGAAGTTCCTGTCCTAGCAGAATGCCTGCTTGGCTTATGCCTATAAGCGTAAGAAAGATAAACACAACTCAGGATGATGGTGTTAAAAGAGAAATCTGCGTTAAAATAATGTGTCTTTCATGGACTAGGTGGACACATCCACAAACTGGCTGGGCAATGTCACTTTCTTTAAAAATACATTAAGAATCTAAGACATTTGTTCTCTTCTTGTTTCAACAAGAATCTCATTTTGATTTTCATATAGCACGAAGGAGGTCTAACAAAGATGGTGAAGAGTCTAGAGGTGATGCTGTATGAGGAGCAGCTGAGGTCACTTGGTCTGTTCAGCCTGGACAAGAGGAGACTGAGGGGAAACCTCACTGCAGTTACAACTTCCTTGTGAGGGGAAGAGGAGGGGCAGACATTGATCTCTGCTCTGTGGTGACAGTGACAGGACCCAAGAGAATGGCCTGAAGATGTCAGGGAGGTTTAGGTTGGCTATCAGAAAAAGCTTCTTCACCTGTAGGGTGATCATGCACTGGAACCAGCTCCCCAGGGAAGTGGTCACAGCACCAGCCTGACAGAGTTTCAGGAAGTGTTTGGACAATGCTCTTGGGCACATGGTATGACTTTTGGGGATAGGGCCGGGAGCTGGACTTTGATAATCCTTGTGGGTCCCTTCCATCTCAGGATATTCTATAATTCTCTGGTATATGGCACTGACCATCTTATGAAGTTGGACAGAGGAAACTCACTTTTTTTGCAGTATATTAGAAGCAATATTCAATTCCCTTCCAAAGACAAATACTTTCCCTATTGCCCTACAAACCAGACTTGACCCACATCTCAAATATGACAGAATGAGATTCAATCATTATTCCAGAGAACCTAGCCACAGTTCAGTACAACAAAGTTTAATTATCTAGAACAACATCACATATCCTGTTCTAGAGACGGGACTAGTGACTTCCTGTGTGATGTCAGCAGTGCCCTCACTTTCTATTTTTAAGGGCAATTCCAGAGATTTAGAGAGGCCAAAAATCTGAAGCCCACTGGTAACAAACCAGTGCTTATTACCTCAGGGACTAAGTACTTTCTTCTGAGATTTCCCTTAAGCCCAGGATGAGTGACCACCTCAGAGGAGAGGATGACCTTCTCTCCTGAGAGAGATGATCAGACATTTGTAAGGCTTGTGGCTGTCACCTCAGGACCAGTTAGTGGGAACTGAGCTGTTATTGCTCCTCTGTTATCAGTTACAGCAGGAGATTCCTTGCCTTGTGGCTGAGACTGCATTGTACCAATGACTCACAGAACATAACTAAACCATGTAAAATGTCATCCTGTGTTTGCCATTAATAAGCTTTCAATTAATAACACAAATTTCCAAGTATACCCCGAGCTTGAAACTCTGCGCTGTGCTGCCTAGCAGAGCCAATCAGGGCGCTTTCAAAGCCAAGCCTTAATAAAGCAATTTTGCTTTCCAGGAAAGATTACTCCTTGCTGCTGCAGCTGGAAAACCCCAGCTCATGCACATATACAGACCATACTACCCCATATGGGAAAAAACATCCTGTTACTTGGAGGATTGCAGGAAAGCTTTCAAACTGAGGTGCAAAGCTTTTTAACTATCACGAGACCTGATTCTGCTTACTTGCTGGTATAAGTTGCCCCCTGATGTACGTGGGGTTGGTCAGCTCTACTACCAGGAAGACAAGAAGTGGAGCTGTGTTTAGGAGGGCCATAGTCAAAATCACGGGTACTAATGTGATGCCAGCCAACACCAGTTTTTCCACCACATGTGCAGTTTTTCAACAATCACTGTGTATACATGAGCTTTTTCCTGTTCTAAGCACAAGTACACAGGAAACAATGGGAAGGTTTATGCTTGTATTAAACACAGATCAACCCTTCTGAAGGTAGATCTAAAAGCCTGACACAGTCTGGCCACACATATGTCCCTCACACAAATAAAGGCAAAGACAAGGCATTGCCACCTACCCAGGCCCTGCACCCTCTGCTACACAGCTCACCTACCTGGAAGAAAACACTTCTCTTTCTGGTATGCAAAGTCACTCAGCATCCCCAAGTGCACTCTCTTTCACAGACACACAGAGCAAGGGAACTTCCTTTTTTCTGCATTATTTGTGCAATTCCTTCCCTGTATCTACAGTCAGGTACAATCTCTTGCTGTCTGTACACATCTGTGTCCACAATGTACCCTGTTGATACACAGGCACGCAGACAGACAAGCTCTCTCTCTCTCTCTCTCGCTCACACATCTCTCCCACCCCCAGGAGGAACTCCAGGTGTTGAGAGGTAATCCTCCCAGCTCACAGAGCCTGCTGAATGGAATAATTAATTTTCTGATGAGCATGAATATCACGCAAAGGCAGCCACACGGTTCTGGTGGAATGCTTCCAGCCAATATCCATGCAATCCGGATATTTGGATTCACCCATCCTCAGCCTCTGCTCTCAGCAGTGCTGACGGCAGCAAAGCTGAGCTTGCTGTGCTGATTGGGAAGGCCTCACGGATCTGGCTGGCTGGCCTGGGTGGTAGAAGACAGCTGAACTGTCATGCATTGCCTGCTCCTCCTCACCACCAAAGACAGGGAGACCTTGCCAGCTCCCAATCCTTAACCTACTGCTCCCACAGGAAGTTGGCACCAACTGCCTACCAACAGCCAGCTCCTCTCCGGTCTCTAGGGCAGGGGAGAAAATTGCAGCAGCATCAGTCTGCTCAAACCTGACAGTCCTCCCCAGCTGTGAATTAAGGGCAAATCCCTGATGCAAGGATACTAATTCTCCAGGCTACAGATCAAACTTCTCTCACCCCTAATCTCCACTCATCCTCAAGTCAACTTGTTCTCCTCTATTTTACAGTTAAGGGTTAAAAATGCTTGTGGAGAGCAAAGGCAGACATTAATAGCAGGGAATAGAGGAAAAGGGAGCTTAAAGAAGAGCAGGGGATGCTAGGCAGAACAGTATTCTTAGACAGTGGTTCAAACTGCACCCAAACCCAGAGGATTCCCAGTTACAGAGTTATGATAGTCCTAGAAACTAAGATATACAGCTATTTGCCTCTGTGAAAATGTTCAGCCAGTGTTGCTTTAGCATAATTGACCAGTATAGACAAACAGAAATAATGAGCTTACCATGCTGGACATCTGAATGCCATTTCCAGCTCTGTCTTCAGCTTTGCACATGTTCACGGACAAGTTACATCTGTTCCACAGCTGTAAGTTTAACACAGAAATACTTGGCTTGACTGTTTTGCCTGTAAGCTCAGAACACAAGCTCAAGAAGAACTGTGGTCAAGAGAGAGGTGAAGACAGTGCAAGTTGCCATACAAATAAAAGGACCCCTTGCTGCGATAGCAAAATCACAAGCATGTGTGGCTGGAGGCTTGCAGGCATGGTTTGTAGCACATTGCATGTGTATGTATGCTCCTTGCATGGTGCCACACCACATCTCTGCACATATCCCACCTCTTGAGTCCTTTTGTCTTGGAATTCCAGTCAGGGAAGAAAATATCTGGAGCAACTCTTTCCAGAATACTTGAGGCCAGGAACTTAACTGCATAGTCTTAGATGGGAATTCATTCAGGATCTTCACAAGAGTTGAAGTCTGAGCTATAATTCAATGTGCTAAAATCAACTTTCCATTGTGTAGGTTTGGGTTCTATCAACCTTGTGGCTCTGATCCTTCCCAGTACACTTGGTTCTTTGAATTTTTTCACCCACAGTCATGATGCTTAGAAATTGTGCTGGGAAGTGGCAAGTCTTTGTAGGTATGAGAAATCTTCTTATCTTCTCCAATTTTTCTCTAAGAGGAGCTAGGAGAACAACCTAGGGGAATTATCTTACTGTAAAATTGAGGCTTACAAGTAAAAGCAGAGTCATGAAATGAAAAGCTAAAGGTCCTTAGTCATGCTGAACTTGCTTTTTCAGCTCCCAGGGTTGTTGCTCATCCACAAGAGCTCAGTATGTCGCTATTTATATTTGCTAATAGGTTCCACAAAAGAGAGAAAGGATTTTTGTGTAAGTCATTGCCCTAGTCCAGAATACACTGGGAAATTCCCACGGATATATACAATACAGAAGCAAACAATGACATCCAAATATCTGCCTAGTAAAAGATGCATCTAGCTTTTCAAAGGGTGACATACCAAAGTGATGAGGAATTAGTCCAAACCCTGGATTAGATATGGGTTCAAACTCCACTCTCCTCATGCTAACACAATTTCCCAGCCTTGTGTGGATGGGTTTGCCCTTCCCAAGGCACTGGGATTAAAAACAAAACAACAAAACAAACACAAAAAAACCCCAAGCAAGCAAACAAATGAACAAACACACACACACCCACACATCCCCCCTAAAACAAAACAAAAAAAGAAGGAGAAAAAACCCCAACCAATTAGACAAATTCCACAAAGGTGGAGTTTTCAAGCATACCAAGAGGGCTTAGGAGTGCGAGTCAGTCAGATGCGTGCTTCGAAGTCCCTCCACTGCTTTGGAAGACTTCCAGCCCTAGGAGTAAAATAAAAGGCAGGGGATATATATGGCTGCTAGACTAATGAAGCTTAATTTTATCCAGCTTCTATTTATTCTTTGGTTTCGCTTCAGAGCATTGATTTCACATTCTTGCACCTTTTACATATGCATATATATTTCATAAATAGGCAAATGTATATACACAGACCTGAGCATGGGAGTATGTTTATACATGTAAAGCAACTGGGTATTTACAAGCTGTTTCTAAGGTTATAATATCCATTGCTATTATGAACTGCTTCATTAACCTGTCAATCAGATTACTTTCTCCCTTTCAGCCCTCTCCCGTGTTACTCTATGTGTTGGAAGTGAAGCATGTGTGGTTGTGTCAAGTGTATTATTTCAGACAGTACAGACACACAGACACACATGGACGCACGCCCAGAAATTAATATGGTTTCATTGCTGCCTCCCCCAGAAGCCTGGCTCTGGCCGACCCTCTGGACTTCGCCAGCCATGGAGATGCCTCATGCAGTCATTTATCACCCAGCCCCTGGCCAGTGGCACTGGGGTCCTGGCATTGCATCCCCAGGCAGCCTGGCTGCCGTGCAGGAGGAGGGGCATGTCTGCAGCCTGGTTGCAGTTTGGAAGCACTGCTGATGGACTAGTCCCCAATAAACCCCCCAAAAGTGCTGATGTGCTGAAAGCAGCTGACACTGATGGATCTGCTCTCATCTTGCCTTTCAGTCGGCTGCAAGAGAGAAGAGAGAGAGGAAGAGAAACAAAGGCAGAGATTAACTCTTTTGTCACAGAGCTCTGCAGTTTTACAAGGCAAGATAAAGCTGCTGTCCAGGTTGAGTGCAGATGGGACCAGCTCAGCACAGTCTGTCTGATTCTCTATGGACTCCAATAGGGGAAAAAACAGCCTGAACTGCACAATGATTTACTGACAGGGCCTGTGCTGCCTAACTGAGCCTTATAACTTTCCTTGCAGTTGCAACCACAGCCAGAGCGACCAGCAGGGATGCCTGGACGTGGTCTTGGGCAACTGGCTCTGGGTGGCCCTTCCAGACCAGGGGACCTGGACAAGATGACCTCTAGAGGTCCCTTCCCACCTCAACCATTCTGTAGTTCTGTGATTCTCCCTGACCTGCATGCCAGCCTTTAAACCAACACTGCTTGCACCAGCTCTGCTTTAAGCATCACACAGCAGCATCACGTCCACCCGGTGCAGACCCCTGAGGTGTGGCACAAGCTGCTCAGCCAGCAAGGCACACTCCTGTGGATGCAAGCTCAATAAACACAGATGTCCAGGGGGATTAATACACTCCTGTCTATGAAATTATGGGGTGGATTTTGTCTGTGATGCCAGGCATCAGAATCCCCAGATCAATTATCAAACTGCCACTTGTGATACTCCTCACTACAGCCAGTCAGGATGTTCTCATATAATTTCATTTAATCAAACCAAGTTTTCCCAAAATTGAGCTGTTTGGGGAATTGGATCCATTTTGCTTAAGTTTTTCTCGAGAATGCCTTGGTTCCAAGGCGCTCAGATATGAACCTCCAGTCTGCATTGTTGTCATTCAACTGCATAAGAAGGATTTTGGAAGGTTTCCTTCTCTCACTCTGCTAGAAATTTCAGCAGCTGCCAAGGGGCAGGACTTTGAGCTTCCAGATCTCCTCTCTGAGGGACTAGCAGTTTATCCACATGGATGTGTCCCCACACAGTCACACACAGAATTCAGTGTAAATATGGTCAGAGATTCACCCACCTCTTTCAATGCCTTTGCACAGTCGTGTCTAACACTGACAATGTCACAGGTACAGCAGGATCCCAAATTCTGACATGCCCAGCTGTAGGGCCAAATGTGCTCAGAAAGGCAGACTATGCTTCATTAAGCCTAAGCACATGGGGAGATACATTTAATAATACTACTAACAAGAAGGTAACAACAATAATACTAGTGCTAATTCTAATCAATAAAAATGTTAACAACATCCTTGTTCCTATGCAAAATCTCATTTTATTTGTAATCTTAATTTTCCTTGATTTGAAGAGAGGAGGTAGGATCTTACTCTAGGCAATTCTAAAAACATATTTCTAAACCCATATTGAAAACTTGATCATTTTCCAGTTTTAACATAAACTTCCAAATAGCTTATTTCAAAAACAAAGTTCATATTTTTAATCAAGAAAAAGAAAGACACCTTGTCATGAGAGAGCCATTTTACAACTGGGAAACAGTGCTGAGCTCTGACTCTACACAGCACTAGTTCTTGCCTGGATTTTTTCAAGCCTGGTTTATCATGCACTTGTGTGGCACGGTTCACAGGTGTTCCCAGGTAAACCAGCCACCAGGTGAAATACAAATTACCATGAATAAAGGCAGGAGCCAGCCCCAGCTGACTGTTAGGGTTGTTCCAGGGTTTTTGTCAAGACCGGGGTCTTCTAGTGCTGAGCCCTATGCAGCTTTACAAACACACAGAGTGAGCCTGTCAGATCTGCAATCCACCATCATAAAGCACATCAGTAAAGACAAGTACATTACACTTGGACATGGACACACTCTGAAACACAGGCACATCCACCACAGCAAAAACTCCTGCTCTCACGTACACTCTGCTGAACATGCACTCCTTCTTGAAATACAAACAAGATCTCCAAGTCAACAAACGGACAATGTGGGGCTGGGGGAAGAGTTTTATCCCTTTTTTTTTTTTTTTTCTAATTCCTAGAGAAAAAAGGGCCTTTTAAAATAAATTAATGGCAAATGAAATGTTTCCTGGCGAAATCTTGATGTGTTTTTTGCCACATCATTTCCGTTTTTGTCTATTGCCCCCATTTCCTTTTAATGAAAAACTGTAAAAGCTAAGTCAGACTCCCAGAGTCTAAAATGGGCTTGTAGAATACTGTTCCTGTCCAGAGGATGATTTAAAATGAAACCTGAAGCAGAGATCTGTTCTAAAGTTTGAAAACAACTTGAAATTTAAAAGTTTTCCACCACACACAAATAACAATAATAATGTCACCATGCCAAATGCAGACAGTCTTGGAAACAAACCCACCAAGGTATTATCGATCATCTCTTCATATGTCCTTAATAAAATCTTGGTCTCAAATCTATCCACAATATGCCATCTGCCACACACTGAGATGAAATATGCTGTGTGCTCTTGGCATCTAACACTCTGATGAACCATTTGTGAAATCTCTGCAGAATTTCACATTCTCAGTAGCACACTTTTCTAGAGAACTGATTTTCAACTTTAATTTTATCTGTGTGCTCCTAAAAAAAATATATCTGTCTCTGAAGGGCCTAAAAGACAATTTGTAGATTGTCATACAGCTAGTTTGAGCTTGCTTTTCTCAGTAACTTCTGCAGACTCACTTAGGAACAGCTCAAATTCCCCAGGGAGTCCTGTGGACCCTGGAACTAATATTTGGCACTTTGGGGAAGGGCTACATGGACTGCCTAAATTGAGATCATGGAGGCTTCCAGTGCCAGGGTTAGCCAGCCCCTGGCTGTAAACACCTCTGAGCAAAACCTCCACCTCAGAGTGCTGACAGGTGCTGAGAGGTGCTTAAGCAGGACACTTGAGCAAGAGCCTGAGGACTGCTGGTGAGCCTTGTCATTTGCTGCAGGTCAGGCACATGCACAGGCTGTGGAGAAGTGAAGCCCTTGGCTGCCACCTCAAAGCTGCTCCTGCCAGTGAGTGCTGCCCAGGCACCAGCTCTGGGTCCAGGGAGTGCATCCAGGCAGGAGAGGACTCAGCCTCCCAGCCCACGCACCCACCTCAGTGCCCTCCACTCCCAGCAAGACCACAAGGGCCCATTTATTCTAAGATATGAAATTTGTGTTGTTTCTTTATTGTTCTTTAATGAAACCCTGTTTATTCTAGGCTTTTAATTCTTTCCATCTATTATGTTTAGACAACTCATTAACAATCATTTGTTATCATTAGACTTCAATTTTAAGCTCCTTTTCCCAGAGGAGGCAAGGCAGTACTTTTAAACATATTTGCATCATAAACAATTTCTGGGCCCCGTGTGCCATCTATTACCCCAGCCTTTCCTCCCTTCTTACTTGTGCTGGAAGGTGCTGAAAGCCTCAGCAAGATTTTGGCTAAGTCCAGGGTAACTTG
Source organism: Nicator chloris (assembly GCA_013400495.1). Taxonomy (NCBI): domain Eukaryota; kingdom Metazoa; phylum Chordata; class Aves; order Passeriformes; family Pycnonotidae; genus Nicator; species Nicator chloris. The sequence continues at coordinate 332,114 of WAAE01023349.1, forward strand.
TGTTTCCCCCAAGCCTGGAGCCATGGAGGATTCTGCATTAAGGCAGCAACTCGGTGGATGAATAGGAAACTCTTGAAATCCTAGGTCATGTAATGGTGAGCTGCTCCTTCCACTGGGATTAATGACTACATGCTGCAGCTGAATTCATTAGGGCCTGCTAAAGATAGCATGCTAGCCTGGGATAATGCGTGGGCCTCATTCTGCTCATTTAGGGTTGTTCAGCTCCACTGGATTTAGTGAAGTCATTCCTGATTTGCAGCAGGGTCCCTCGTGTGCATGCTAGATAAGCACTACGTCACACTTTGCATTCATTGACAGCTCCCAGTGGGCAAAAATCTGATCCCTGTTATGTCGGTTAAATCCAGATCAACGTTCACTGAGGCTGCAAGGCATCCCTTGGATATGGAGTAGCATCAGCATGCATGGAGCGTGGCTCGCATGATGTAATTTGCTCCGCTAGAAGAGAAGTCCCCTAAGTTGCACAGAAAGCAGGAAAATAGTTGCTGTTCTCCTATGGTTTTTCTGAGTTTTGCTTGGTGCTATATTCATCATATACCGGTCAGCAAAAGAGAAATCACTAAGCTGGCATCTTTTAATGTATGTTTTGATCTCCAAAATCTCATTCCAAATTATGCTCAAAAAGTTTTGGATGTGGCAACCATGTCTCCTGGTTCTCACATCCCTGTGAGCAAGCCAATTACACATCTTTTCAGAAGTGTAGCTCTTATTAGTAGCATTGGTAGATTTTCTCTGTCAGTGCCAATTCTTGTGCTGGTGCTAAAGCATTGCCATTGTCCTGAAACCGTGGAATATGGCTTTTAAAGTTCATCTGGCGGTGCTATCTCAGGCCCAGTAACATGACAGGAATGCAGATTTTGGAGCTGCTGTTTTTCACTACAGCCCCTGCACCCTTGAATGGCAGTCAAAAAAAATCCGGTGTTCAAAGGCCTCAGTTCTGCACAGCTCTAAGCTTGTGCTCAACTTTAGAGACTTGGAGGCCCTTTCATTCACAGCCCTTTCACTTGTCCAAAAGCCCTTTCACACCACCAAGTGCAAAGGAGGTGTTCCATGCAGCCAAATTTTGCTGGCTAGAGTAAACACACAGAACAGCGGGCTGAACCACCACACCTATTACAGCTTTCCATATGGATGCTTGCAGTTTATAAGAAGATGAAAAAACTTCATACATACTATTCTGGACTGTTCACGGAGTTTTTATGCCTCTGATGAACTCTACTGCCTCTACAGTGCTAGAGATCATGATGATCCTTGCTGCAAGGCTCTACCCTGCATGCTAAGTAAATTCCTGCAATTTTCTATCCTCCCTTTGTTATTCTGATCAAATTAAAGTCACTGCAGCTAGGTGAAAAGTCATGATTGGCTAATTGGATTTGGGAAGGCAGAACACCCATCAGGGGCCAGGTTTAATTTAGGTTTCCTCAAAATTTTTAAGGCCACTGGTAGGCTAGAAGAGGCAGCTACACCTTTGGTTGGCTGCAGCTTGGAGAAAAGGGATTAGTTGGTTGCTGAGTGAGCTCCCTGCTGCCTCGTGTCCATGGAGCTCTCCAATTCCAAAGCCTGTGTCAGAGTCTTTTTTTTCTAATCCAATGCAATGGTCCTTTATATGTCTCTCCCATGCCCCTTCTAAGTCTCTTATCCCCAGTCTCATCCTGCACCAGTCACCATTTCTCATGATTACTTCACACATCAGTGCAGTCCCCTCCCCAAAAATGCACTTCCCATGGTCCTATGGGGCAATTCTGTGCAAGACATGTACGTGAGCAGACCTGCACTCCTGGATGTGGTATGGCACATAAACTTCTCTGAAGACAAGTGGAAGTTGTACCAGTAGGGTTGAAGAGGTTCAACACAAGGAGAGCTCTAAATACTTCTCCAAACACCAAGTGGCCAATTCCTTCTGTGTGTCCTGGATGCAGACCCCCCTGGGATTCCAATCACACAGTGAGATGAATACAATAAAAGATCCATTTTCATGAGCATTTAAAAGTGACCAGAAGCCTATCTGTGGTATTTCCAACATAAGCCATTTAAAATGGTGTGCCATATTGGCTAAAACCAGAAGTTTCACTGAAATTCATTAAATAATTAATCATATAATAGATTGTGAGTACCTTCTGACTTTTAATCTTCTAATAAATTCTTAGGCTATTTATTCTGATTCAATGCTCACCTTGGTTGCAGAAACACTGAGAAGATAACAAACTGAATGGACAATTGATATTGCTTACCTGATTCAAAGACCTTCAGAAACTTCAAGAAATATGTAATAAACCCAAGAGTTAGTAACATTACTACCCAAATGCTCAGTAAGCCACTTGCATATGACCAATAACAGTCAAGAAATGTATCCTAACATACATTATACAAAAATAAATATTCAAGGTAGACTCTAAATTCTTGGGTTTGGGACACTTTCAAAATATTTTCTATTTTTGGCTTGACCATTTTACCTTTCTTTCTTTCTTTCTTTCTTTCTCTCTCTCTCTCTCTCTCTCTCTTTCTCTCTTTCTCTCTCTCTCTTTCTCTTTCTCTTTCTCTTTTTTTTTTTTTTAATAAAATCATGCCTGACAGTTTAGAAAATCTCATGCATTTACAATCTTACACCCAAAACACAAGACTAGCAAGATCACTGGGCATGTTAAGAAGCCTGTGTATTAATATTTGTAAACATTTGCAGCATGAAATGCTTGGAAGAATCACTTGAGCAATCACCTGACATACTTCTGCTCCTATTGAAATAGAAGAATGAAAGAGGATCAGCCAAAGAAACAAATCCTTCTCTCCTACCTGTTCTTTTTGAATCATTATTTTTCCTTTGGTTGTCAATGGCAGTAGAAATACTCCCTGTTCCACTTTTTCAACTGAGACCTTTTTTGCAAGTCTGGCCCTTCGCCCCAGTAATGTTGCTACTGAAAAAAAAAGTTGTATCATCACTGTTTTTACTTTCCCTATGGTCTTGTAAATACTGGACCACAAGCTAGGAATTGCCAGGACCTGAGTTCCCAGTCCCTCCAGATCTTGGCATTGACTGCCTTTCAGGATCTGGCCCCTGAGGCTTTGCAGTTGGCTCATGAAAACAAAAAGGGCCCCTCCTTAAAATCACAGTCCGTGCAAGTTTGTGTCTTCCATGAAAATTAACATGCTGGACAGCAGATGGGACAAACACATGCTAGAGGCCAGATCCTTATGCTGGTTACACCAACATCGTCTGCAAACTTGATGGAACAAGGGCAAACAACAGAACTAAAGCAATTTATGTGAGCAGTAGGTCTGCCTTCCTGCTGGCTAACAGTAACAGTTTGGATTTTTGGGGAGGAGCAGAGAGAAAGAGAGAGAAATAACTACGTTTATACAAAATTTCAGCCCACTCCAAAGCTGTCCTAAGAGGACCCATGCTGTGACACTTGATATCCGATTCAAATGCTTTAAAAAACACAAAGAACACAGCACCACACCACTTTGCCAAGCAACAGGCTTCACAACTGCCTTTGGAGAGCCAAGCAGCCACAGGGATACAAAGCTGACTTAATTTTCCCCTCTCTTCTCCCAGTCCCTCACTTACACCTCCTCAAAATACCTACTTATAGTGAAATAATGACAGTGCAGTCTCATGGAAGATTCTGGCAGCATCCTGCAAAAGAGCAAAGCCCATGGTGTTCAGACAGTGCATGGAAGAATGATGTGTAACACTTTGCAAAGCACTACCTCCTTGGAAAGTCTTGACCTCTTTGAATGGAAGACCCAGATCCTGAACCAATTTTCTCCCCCTGACCCAACTGTGCCCTTAATTCTTGGCCTCGTTGATTTGAGGACTCATTCTTTCTTACCATTCCTCTTTCCTAGCCTCTGTCTGGTCACTCTCTAGGCCAGAAGAACCATGCAGCACTGTGGTTCTACCTGAGTCTTCCTTTTCTGATAAAGTTTTCACATATCCTTCTCTTCCATATCTTCTCTTTGTATCTTTAGGATACAAAGTTCCTTCCACTAGAGTTACACATAAGCAGTATTTATTCTATTGTGCTTTTCAAAGGGAATTGGCACTTAACCTCCTGAAGATGCTGTGAAAATTCCAACTGTACCCTAGAAGCAGCAGGAATTGTGAGTCTGTGTAGTCAGACCTAAGAGATGCTCATAAATTTCTGACACAGTTAATTTCAGAACAAGCACCTCTGCTTGTGGATCCTTCAGCAAGTATAGCACAAAGATTTCTGTGCTCCCAGATCAGTTGTGTCTCCTTCATGGAAAGGTTCTCTGGACACATCTGGCACGTTATCAGATTAATTGCCACTGGGCTTGATCCAATGTTCATCAATCGTGACATTTCCTGGGTCATGCCAGAGGTCCAGTAATACTCCATACCTTTCCATATGTAATCATTTAATTACCTCCCACTAATTACTTCTGCAGGGAGCTTTAAGATTTTCAGTTCTGCAACACCTTTTCCTGATGGTCTCTGGATCTAGCCTTTGCCCAGGAGAAGGCGACTGGCCTGACTCATGTTATAGGAAGGACTCTGCAGGCCCCTCTTGGTGACCCACAAGAGGCTCAACAGCAAACAAGGGGAAAATATATTTATCATTACTTCTCTTGAGCAAGATCTATTTCCTGCAGGACTCTGAGTCAGGAAAGTGCAGTCACATCTCTGTGTATACACATGCATGTCTGTACATATGTGCAAAGACAACCAACCCCAAAGGTCAAACAGGACTGCTCTTCAAAATACAATAAAGCTCTCAGCTTAACTTCAAAGAAGAGGAAAAAGCAAATTATCAGAGAGCAAGAAAGCAAGAAAGACAGAGATAAAGAGAAAAAACCAAGGGGAAGATGATTTTCTATCAACAAAACAGCAGGGACAAATTCTAGTTCATCTCATCGGAAACATCTCCTTCGTGTGCAAACACTGCCTGGAGCCAACACTAATCTCCCAGATTAAAGCCTTTTAATAGCAATTAGTCCTCTCTGCACTAACCCACTGGACACTCCACTGCATATTTGGGAAAGGGGGGAGGCTAGAGGGAGTGTCACCAACAGTTTAACTCATAAGTGCCCTGATGAGTCTAAACCCTTCTCTTACACACACATTTGTGCACAGGCCAGGACACTGTGGCAGTGAAACCTGTTTGGATTGCAGCAGAGAATTGGACCAGACAGCTAGATGTGGGTGTTGCATGTGTAAATACTTGAGTGAGTTGGATCCAGCCCAGATCCAGGAGGTGGAATTTCAGAATGGCATTATGGCAAGCCAGAAGCATTAGCCAGCTACAGTCAGAAGCACTGACTTACCAGCAGCTTCAAGAGCTATCCCAGTTGGCAAAAAGAGACAACCACAGGCAACAAGATGTCCTTACAGCTACCTTCATGCTACCAGCCTGCTGAACAGCCAGGCTGTACTACTCTTCCCCGAGACAGCTTCCAGCATCCCTGGAGAAAAGGAAGAGGAGAGACTTTTTTAAATTGTTTTTGGTCGGTTCATCTCCATATCCCATCAAAGGTCTTGTGTGATCTCTGTGAGTGTTTACAGGAAACACGAGCTGCTGCCCCATCTGGGTCTGGCAGAGGGAGCAGTTCCCACCTCCTGCACAGATTGCTAAACCAAGAAAGGCAGATCCTACAGAAAGGAACATCAGATTGCATACGAGCCCCTATTAACAAAGTGAGCAGCTTGGCTGAAATGGCTGAGAGGGGGAAGAGGAAAGTAGAGGACACTGGTGCGAAACAATAGTCTCTGCACAGAGACTCTGAACTTCCCAAATGGCAAGTCAAGCAGAATTTCTTGGAAGGAGCCACATCAGCTGCCCTTCGAGCTATTAGACCACACAAACAGGACAGAGGAAAACATTCCATGAGGTGATTGTAGAGAGTGGAGGAAAAACTATTTTGAGTGGCTATCATCCCTCCCTCTTCTCATCCTAGCAGTTGGAGGGAAAAGCCCTGCCAAAACCCCTGCACAACCCTGTGGTGCCCCCCGCCTTGTAACACACACACACACACACACACATACACACACACACCATCCATAGGGGTAGTGCAATTACTATTCAGGCTGGGGGCTGAAGATAGTCTCCTGGCCCTTCTTCTAATGTAAGGTTATTGTAATTGATATGAAGGTAATTGATAATGTGTTACGGTGAATAATGTCTTCAATTTTCTGCTAAATCCCATTTTTGTAGCCATCTGGGCTCCTCCAACTGCCCCCCTGGGACGCAGAGTAATAGATAGTAATTATTCTCAAGTCATTTACTTTTTCAAAGTGTTTAGTGCTTATCTGTTTTACAATTAAAATGGAAACGACCCTGATTCACTTCCTTTCTTTTTTATTTAAATAGCATTCACACACACACACACACACACACACACACACTCTCCTGCATGCCCTGCAGCCTGGAGGGTGTGTGCCTGTATGTGTGAGTGTATGTGTGTGCGCATATTTTTGTCATGCAGAAACACACACGACTGAGGTATGTACTTCATCATGTACTTCATCGTGCACCTTCACTCTGAGGCACTGTGAAAGCACAATCACACAACACTAAGAAATACAATCTGTATTCCTTTCTGCCACCCCCCTTGTCCCCATGGTGATGAGCAGAGTGAATGCTTCAAAAAGCCCCACAGAAACACCCTCAGGGAGTGATGCATCCAGCACACAACAATGCACACCTCAACACACCCAGCAACTACACAGACACTACACACTTACCTGACCTTATCTGGGAACAAGATATTTCCACAGGACCATCCAGTGAACAAGAAATCAAATGTAAGTACATCAAAGTGATAGCATTTTACTCCAATACGGGTAATCTGTATGAAGATAAACCAGCAAGTTTTAACAACACAGACACAGTTACACCTAGAAGAACACAGCTAATCGTATAAATGCAGGGACCTGTAATAATATACAGTAGATTCCAGAATATACATGTAAACAAGGCAATGCAAGCTATTAAGGGCACCCCCAATGAAAACCCTACTTTGTGCAGCACTAAACCTGTTTCAGTGTATGATCCGAACCTCCCCGGTGTTAGCCCCTTTGAGTTCTGCCTCAGTTTGTGGTACACCAGGTGAGACACAAAGGAACAAACCCACAATGTTCACAGGGATCCACTGGGCTAGATACAAGGATTTCTCCAACAGTTGTAGCCTAAGCCTTGGTAACCGATGCACAGGAACATCTGCAGCTACAAACTACCTCAGTGAGAGTCTAACAAGGAGGCCTAACAGGAAAATGGTCCAGGAGCTTTCCTGAGGCAAATCATTGGGTGAGAAAATCCAACTCATCTGAAGCATGCAGAAATAAACCCAGGGGAAATGCTGCTGTTTGTGAGATGGTTTGAGAAGGAACCTGAACCAGTGACTGTGTCAGACCCAGGCAAGTGTGTGGCCCGTAGGGCTTCAGAATGAGATTCTTCAACTAATCTCTGCCAGCCTCTCCCATCAACATCTCTGGTCCCAGCCTACAGTCCGCTCTCACTGCAGCAAAAATTACCTCACTGCTATCTTAAAGTTTCTGCCTTTGCCCTAGAGTCCTAAAAGGACATGTTGAGGCAGGTACAGACTGGCATTGAAGCAGAAGCTGAGGGAAGTGAAGATGGTGAGGATCTTGGGACAACCCTCTACAGAGTTTTACAGGCTCCAGGTCACAAGCACTCATCCAGAACTCAAATATCAAGCCTTTTAAATGTGATTGACCATGTCCAGTCATGATTCAGAACAAATGAGTGGCTGGCCTCTGAAAGAGCCTAGACTTCTGTATCTCAATACAGACTCAAAATTTAGGCTACTACTTGGGGAAAACCTTTATGGTACTGAATTTGGATTATAAACCAGATCTTCCCAGACCACTCACAACCCCATAAACTTGGAAGGCAAATCCTCCTGGGAGACAGGACAGGAGGAACCAGGTGCTCCATCCCATTTTTTTGCTCCCCAGAACAGTTGCTAACAGAGGGTGATACTTTCCCACAGCAAAATGGAGGACAGACGCTGCCACCCAGGATGCTATCTTACATATTGTTCCCTCTCCAAAAGCCAGGATACCAAGCCATTGCCAATTTCAGCAGATGGATGAGTCAGCCATGTGTAATTAATTTAATTCTGTATATATACTTTTTTCCCCCATCTGAACAATCAGCTGACAGCTTTCACAACCAGCCCCGCAACCCATATCACCACCACCCCAGCAGAAATAGAGCCAACGCTTTCTTCCATTATCCCAGTAACTCACTGGAGCACTGCTGTCCTTTGCAGTCAAGGTGAGGGTGGCCCAGGGCTTTGAGCAGAAAGATCCTGTTGTTCTTTTGTTCAAGTTTATAACTGTTTGGGGTTGTGTAGGGTTCCCCCCCCCCCTTCTGTCTCTTTCTGTTTCCTTTTTAATTCTTTTTAATGACTTTCCCGATGCAATCGGCAGAGGACCACGCAGAGATTGTTTCCCCCTGCTGAGAGGGAAACAAGAGTGAGGGAAAAGGGCACCAAGGGAACTGTTCACATCCTCTCTTCATCTCTGCCAGCCTCTTTTCCCTAGTGACTAGCCCTACACAGCTCAGCTGTGTGGAGTTAGCATGGAACAAAGCAGAACATGAACGAGGAAAATCTCATCTAGCACCACAGGATATGGCTGTGTCAGCTATGTGAAAGAAATATGGGGTATCTGACCCATAAGTGTGGCCCACATGGTCCTACCACAAGGGCAGCAGCATGGGCTGAGGAAAGGAAAATTGCATTGTGGTGCATGAGTCCAGCAGAAGTCCCCCACACAGGGAGAGTGGCTGGAGCCCACTGCTCAGCCATCAGGGTACACACATGAGAGCTGCAGCTTGGGAAATCTGCTGCTGGGAAGCCAATGAGCAAGAAAGGAGCAAGCTTAAGACTCCTACAGTACTCACAAACTCTCTAGTCCAGGCAACTCCCAGCCAATGCCATCCTTTGTTCCAGCAGCTCCCCCAGCTCCAGCCTGGGAATGAGCTCGGTAAAAGCCAGATGGTACTTCCTCCATCTGCTCCCTGGCACTTGGCTGCATACACATCAGGGAGCAGGGTGACTAGCTGGGCAGGCAGGACTGCAAGGTGGAAGCACTTTGCAAGGAAGCAAAGTTTGCTGCAGCTGGTTGCTTTTGGTGAGGACCGACCCCCCCCCGGCACAGGCTCCATCTCAGCCAGTGGCAGGGAGCGCCTCACCTTGGCCAGCAGCCTCTGGGCTGCACTGCCCGTGGGACAGCTCTGGAAAAGCAGCTGCTACTGGAGCAGCCTCTCCGGATTGCCAGGCTGCTGCTAACGAGCCATGCACATTCCAGGGTTGCAGGGACAGGGGGAGGGCTCTGAGCTGCCACTGGCCTGAAACACCAGGAGCTGGTGGCTAGTGAAAGCATCATGTGTTTACTGTACTACCTCTCTGCAAGGGTCACCTGCCCCAAAGCGTCCCTCCTCTAGGAGGTGCAGGTTTAATCCTTAGTTTTTCCTGTACCAAAGAGGAGCTATGATCTCTGTTGCACAGTATAACTGTTGTTTGATAATCAATTACCTTCCAATCAAGAAATTTCAAAGCATTTTTTATCCAATAACATGCTGCATGGCTTTCTCTTGGGGGAATACATAGCATATGCTATATGTTTTCATTGATTCTGGAGGTTTTCCACGGGGAAAAAGGAAAAACCTCGAAGTACAAATTCCTTTGAAGTTCCCACTGCCTTGCCAGCTTTCAGGTATGTGAAGTGGATGGAGAGAAATGTATAAATGTAGGCTGGGAAAAGCGATGCAATGACCCAGGTACATCCCTGTTGAATCAGACACATCCAGCCCATCTCTGTCTGAGGTATATTCTGCAGCACCTCCAGCCAAGATCCCACCAGCTGCATGGTGATCTCTGCTAGTGCTTCTATGCTCCATGAGTTAGCAAAGGCTTGTACTACATCATCTCCTCCATTCTAGGGATACTTGTTTGTTTCTGTTTGTTAGCAGATGGCTGTTTACCTGCTTCTTGATATCATTCATTTGTACACTGAGAAACGGAGCATTTTTGCAGCCATAGTCCTCTCTACTTTCACATAAACCAGTTCCTGAACCTTTCCTCACAGGCCGTGGTTTCCAGCTCTACGGCAGCCTTCAGCACTACACCACACTGCACTGCAGCAGGCCAGAGAGCTGCTGGACCTCTCGTGTCTCAGCAGTGACCCTGACATTGATAAAAAGCAGACCTAAACATTCTCTTACTGCAAGGGTGTGACATTACTGACTCTCACTCAGTTTGAGACCTGCCCTTCCCCCAGGCATTGCACTAGCTCCTCCATTCCTTAGTCACACTGAGCCTTTGCATCTACTGAATATTACTCACCTAAATTTAGTTTATTTCTCCAGCATACCAACTTACATGTTTTGAGTAGCAACCTTAATCTCCAAAGGACTTGCAATCTTCTTCCAGTTTGCTACCTCTCTGGTTGTTTTTCATTTTACTGTCAAAAACTCTAAAATACTGACCAGAAGCAGTTTCAGGCAATTTCCTGCACAAACTCCTCCCTTGTCAAGCAATAACTGTATCGGAGTTTGGAGCCATGTTGTGTCCAGACAGCAGCAACCAGCACAAGTGGAAACATCTCCTGTGCTGTGTCCTGACACAACCACACCCCAAACGCAAAGGAGGCTTTATAAGGGGAGCAGGCAGTGGAAATCAGCTCTGGAAAATCAGAATATAAGTTCAGTCAAGAACGACTGATAGCTGGAAACTGGTCTTAAACTCAAGCTGGGGTAAAAATCTAGGGAAATCCCAGGGCTACACTTCCAGATAACCACTTGTTGATAGCCCTTCTCTTTCTGACCTAATGGACTGGAAGAGAGGAACAGAGAATCTGAAACTCTCAGCAGATTGCTTCCAGGTCTTGCTCTTCTCTTGCAATACACAGTATGTGTGAATGCCAAGCAGCAGCAGGGGAGAATCAGAGTGGTTAGATGATGTGCTTTCCTTCTGCTCTGCCATCCTACAGAAACTCATCCTGGTGAAGAAAACCAAGAAGTAAAAGGTCTGAGGTTGATAAAAGAAGACAAAATAGAAATGGGATACAGAAAAAGCTATATTTCTTGAAATATTCTTGAATAGAAGTGTTCTTAACACTTGAAAAAGACATTGGCTTTATCAGACGCTCTCTTCACAATATCTTAACTAATGAACCACATTTTTCATTTTTAGAAGTATTGGAAATTTCAGAGGAATCCTCCATAAAAGCAATTCAGGAACTGCCAGATGTACAGCAAGGAAGTACCTTGAAAAAATTCAAGTATGGAAGCCTCTCTGCAAAGACAGTTTAACAACTGGGTTGAAATAGCAGCACCACAACAAAACATAGAAGAGTATTTACAGCAAGAGTATTTTCTGCTTACTGCAATATATTTATCAGTCAGTCTTTTCCTTGATATGTGATGCAATCTCCTGGTCTCCTGCAGGAGTTTCAGGGTTGCAGATTGACAGACTGTTCTAGGTGCAAAGCCAAAACAATTACCTCCAGGTGGACACTGCACAAACTCAGAGTTGCACAACCCCATGGGCCTGTCCAAAGGAAGCAGAGACAATGGCAGTACAAATGTCCTGTGAACGAAGCAGCAGGGAGATCTGGCAGATACTGGGGCAGTGACATGCTGACTGTTAGCCAGAGCTGTTAGCACAGCTAACACAAAACTTGAGTGTTCTTAGCACTGCACCATGGGACAGGCCAACCAGGACTGCTGCAGGCTGCTGCACAGCAACCTGCCACTTCTAGGCACTCCAGACCCACCCTAAGCAAAACCATCCCACATCTTTGCTATCCTTTCCACTGGAAACTCCTCTAGTGGGTAACTTCTGTTTTCAGCATGTCACAGACCACAAGGCAGAACCAAGGCCAAGCTGAGAAGTCAGTGCATAGTTTGGCACCTGGATTAACAAGACCCATAGCGGGTGTGACAGTGACTGATCCACCCAAAGCCACTTGTCCAACATTACACAGTCAGAGGCTAAAGGCCCATGGAGAAGCTTAAATAAGCCTTGGGTCCATGGGTGGAGATGGCAGGAGAGACTGCTTAGGTTGGTTAAGCATTTATAGGTAAATGTACAAAAACCTTTCCCAAGGGTAGATACCTTTGCTGGACTTTACCAGGAATTCAGGTGAAACCCAGCAAGGACCAAGAAACCTGAAAGAGATGGTTTCTTTGGTTTTTAGTGTCAAGAGCTGGACCAACAGATATCCACCTTGGAAAGTAGAAGGCACTTTCAGAAGCTGTGAAGTAATCACAAAAAAACATGGCAGTTCCCAAGATGCCTAAGTTTTGGGCACAGTCCCATCCTTTTACCTGTTCTTTGGTTTCCACAGCATAGCAAATGGGCTGCTAACACTGACTTTAGGGGATGCTGTTGCAGTTACAGTTCCCCAATACTGCTTCAGAGAGAAATGAATGGTAACCCCATGTGCCAAACTGAACCCACATGGCCTAGGAGGGACAAAAAACTTGGCAATGCCACCGGCTCAATTTTGGTGGGCGGGCTGAGGCATAAGGAAAGCTGAGACAAACTGCAGCAGTGATTTTGTGCTCCTGCCATGTGTCATTCCACCCAGGACATCCCCTTTCCATGTTCCCTGAGAGATGGGTTGTCCACTGAAGTACCTTCATGATGAAGGGATGGCAGCATGAACACAAATTTGGTCTCTCTTGTCACTTGTTAAGACCAATGCATTCTTCAGTTATATCCAGCTCCGGACCAAGATTAAGAGTCTCCCCCTTTGCCAGAATAATTCCAACTCTCTCCCTCAGGAGCCTAATAAAGCCCATATTGATCCTGGGAACACATTCCAGATCCAGCTGCAGGCCACACCTTCAGGCCAGCATCACTTGATGGAGCAGGATGGCCAAGGCCAAGAGTCAGGGCACTGCTCAGAGGTCAGCCGAGGTGAGGCAGAAACTGAGACAGAGCAGGGCCCCCTCCTCTGCCAAGGTCTGCATGTCTCTGCTCTCCTCCAGGCAGGGCAGCACCCAGAGGTCAAGGTGCTCTCTCTCAGTCCCTTTTCCCTGACCTCCATCCTCCTCCACACCCGCAGGGCCCTGGACACACCACCCTGTGCCAGCCAGCTGCAGCGCAGGGTGGGATGTGTGCTGGCCCTCTGGGCCCTCGCTGTCCTGCTCCTGCAGCCAGGGAAGCCTGCTCCAGCCTGCCCAGTCATGGATCACCCGGGGCGGGGGCTGAGGCGTGTCCCCCCAAGATGACTTCAGATGCATTCCAGCTAGCCTGGCAACCTCCCGCACACACAAATAAAAGGAAATGAGAAACTTGGCAACAAAGAAACTGGCAGGGAAGCCACAGAGGCACACAGGAACGGGAAAAGAGATTAAACACAGGCTCAAGAGCCCCAGCATGCTGAGCCTTCCTCTCTAAAGCCTCCCTTTAACTTTGATGGGGGGGCACAGGAGTCTTCTTTTCATTTGAAAGGGCAAGAGGAGGGGCTGGATAAAAAGGGGTCCAGCATTATCCGGAATTGAGAGCACAAGAACGCGCTACAAAGCTTAGAAAAAGAAAAGTGCAGGCACACAGCTCCCCTATATACTTTCCTTGGTGGAAATCAGGAGCTGAGATCTGAGTCTGGCCAAAGAAGAGATCAAAGTGGAGACATTACAGGAGGAAGTTTAATAACGCAAAGTAGCTTGACGAATGCTCTTCCCAAGTTCCTGCATTTTTTTCTTTTTTTCAGCAATACAATAGCATGTATTTGAGGCCCTCCAATTTATAATGGCAGACACTGACTTATATTGATACTCCATGCTATCTAAGAGTACATCCCAATATATTAGACCACATAGTTGTGTTTCTTTGTATTAGAATAACTCATAAACCTCCTGTGGTGCTTGGACCTTTGTCTGGCAGTGGAACCATTTAAATCAATCCACTGCAATACGGAGACAGAATTCACCTGCAGGTTGTACCCCAGAGTCTACAGTGTACTTTGACATCTGCGTTAAGACCAAGGGAAAAGCCCATGCTTTGTACATCATGAGCTGTGTGGTTTCCTGTATGGAGTAAATATGTTGTGAGGCTTACTGATCACAGATCTAACATCTACCTTGCTCTTCATGTATCATTAAATTTCAGGCACTTAGCTGGAGCTGGAGTGGGGAAGAAGACAACCCTTTCTATCAAACGGATAGAACCTTTCAGAAAGTAAATGGGAAACACCCACAAAAGCCCCACACAACTCCTCCTCTCTGGATGAGAAAGGACACACAGTCTCTATGCAGTCACAGCAGTATAGGACAACAGGCAAAGTATTTGCATCAGGACTGAGAAGAGCCCAAAGTAGTTGCTTCTCCAGAGCTACAGTCTGATTCCTTGGATGAGCTCATTTCCTCTTCTAGAAAACACTAGGTGTTTGTCAAAGGACTGTTAGTAGAGAATCAACTCGTTCCTTCCAGACACACACACATCACACACTTGGAAGATGACCTTTTTTCTTATTCCTTAAACAATCTCAGCAGGTAGAAACAAAATGTCAAGGGAATCTATGCGACTCAGAGGCCCTGTCCCACCTCTGAATGATCTGGCTGTATAAACTACCCTGGCCTGTGTCACAGGACTCCAGGAGCTACCTTGTAGGGTCTTCTCCCAAGCAGACACCATCTCCCACTGATACACAGTGGTCTCAGTTCAACAGCAGTCCAGCATCACAGGTGCCTGACTGAGCACCCACATACCATGAACCATCTTAGTAGGTGGGCTGGGACAGCCGTGAGAAAATGGATTAGGATTGAGACAGTAAGCTCCACTGGGACTTGAATACTGGATATCTTCTCCACTGGGTCTGTGAATCAGAACCAGTGCCAAGGAAGTGGGATCCAGTGCACGGGGAAAAGAGACCTATCTGGTATACTTGCCTGGTGATAAAGTGAACCATGGTGCCTGCAAAGTTTAAAGTACCTGGCCATTCTGCACAGAGGAATAGAAGGCCGGTCAGATATTCATGTGTCCTCTTCTAAAAGTGGATAGCAAGTGCCTGTTCACACTCCCCATCACAACTGGTTCAGACACCATGTCCGAGATGCTATTCTTTCCAAGGTGCTTGAGGTCTATGTCCAAGCTCCTTCTGCTAAAAAGAAGGGAAAATGAAGAACAGATAATCAAATTTTTCAATGGAGTCTGCAGCATTCAAGATCAGGTGAGAAATTTTCCTTCACAAGTTCATGCACAAAAAGTCAAGAAGTCCTGCAGGTTCTTTTAAATCCCTAAACTCTGAACAGACAGAGGGTTTCCAAGTCAAAGGGATGGATTCCTGACTATATAAACGCAGTGGTTCCCAAGACAGTCTTATGCTGAATCAATGGACAAAGAACATCTTCCAAAATAGCTATACATTGGAAAGTTCAAGCAGTGGGACAGTCTTTTTAAGACACTATGAAGCAATCAGAGTAAAGCTGGGATATTTTGTCTATTTCAGCTACTGTATTTTGGTACCTGCTCTGGACCTGAATTTCCCCATCTGCAGAATGGAAAATAGGTTCCTGGGCTTTAGGCTTGGTCCCTAAGTCTGTTTTGCCCAGATCCCCATGGGAACTTTCATCCCCAGCAAGTGGATGCCAGTGACTCTCCATATTCACACCATATTTCAGCAGAACCCATGTGCAGGGCTGCATCCACCTTCATGTGGTCCCAGCCTCCATAGCAATGCTTACCTGTGTTCAGGAAACCTGAGCAAAGAGGTGGGAGCACAGGACAGAAAAGAGGAGGAGCTGGGCCTGACATCTGGCTTAGATTTTCTACAAGATGTAGGGACAGAGTTCCAAAATGCTCAGTTTTCCTTCCTGTGAAACAAATGAGCTATATTCTTAGCCTCCTTTTGCCAAGGGGGTAATGCTTCCTCTCCCACCACCTTAGTCACCATGGCATGCACCAGCAGCCAGAGAAGTTGAGAACTGAGACCACCTTGTTCATGCCTTCTGGCTTTCTTCACATCTTACTTAATCTGCAAAAATACCAACCTAAAACTGAGCTCCCTGGCCTGGAAAAATGAGGCTATTGGAGCTGCCCTGGCAAGGCTGTGTGGCAATACTGTGGCATCACATCTCTGTCCTCATAGGATGTGGGCTGCAAGCTGACTCTGCTTAGAGAGAACATTAACTACACCTCTTTATTATTGAGAAGAAATTTATTGGATACATCCTTCCCTCTCTCCAGCTTCTCCTTTACCTTTGCAGAAAAGTAAACATTTAATTTTTTTTGTTGTTAATAGATTTAATGTTCATTTGTTGGTAGCCTAGGGGCAGGAACGCATGACATTTCAAATAATTGTTGTTTCGGGGGTATCCTCTGGAGGAAAATGCTGCAAAAGTGTGGAGAAGATTTAAGTAAATTACTGTGTCAGCTTCTATTTATTCCTTACATGATTGCCAGAGGCAGGGCTGCGAGATAACCATTAGACGCCCAGCCATAAAACAGGGAAGCAGAATTTCAAAAAGCCAGAGTGCCATTACTGGAAAGTTAGTGTGTAACATGTTAAATTATCCCCAAAGTAGGGGGATATAGGAGGGGGGAGCCACATGTCTAAGAGTGAGAGAAAAGAAAAAGAGAAGAAGAGAGACTGCATAACTGCAGGGAAGGAGTTTCTCCATGAGGAAGGAGTGAAAGATTAGGTAGGTAGGTAGGTAGGTAGGTAGGTAGGTAGGTAG
>WAAE01023349.1:348947-367537 GCA_013400495.1 Nicator chloris
GATAGATAGATAGATAGATAGATAGATAGATGATAGATAGATAGATAGATAGATAGATAGATAGATAGATAGATAGATAGATAGATAGATAGATAGATAGATAAAGGGGGGACTGAAGACTCGGACAATTCTTAAGTCCAGCTCTGAGGGCCTGCCATGGTGCTTAAGGACCTTTGGAGCAGGTGAAATGACTCCTTTTCCAATAGCCAGAATAGGCTGCAGGGGATTGTCTCCCTCTGCTCTGCACTGGTGCAGCCTCACCATGAATATTGTGGGCAGTTTCGGTCACTGCAATATAAGATAGACCTTAAGCTATTAGAAAGTGTCCAAAGGAAAGAAACAAAGCTGGTGAAGGGTCTTGAGGTGAAGCCATATGAGGTACAGCTGAGGTCACTGGGGCTGTTCAGCCTGGAGAAGAGGAGGCTGAGGGGAGACCTCACTGCAGCTACAACTTCCTTGGGAAGGGAAGAGGAGGAGCAGACATTGATCTCTGCCTCAGGATCTTCTCCATGTCAGCCAGAGGGTGCCCAGCAGGTAACAGAAGCCCTGGAGAGGAGACTGTTGGAAATGTCCAGAGCATGCCAGGGCGAGCAGGCCGATGTCCATACATTGGGGGCAATGCATGGGCATGGGGCTGAGGGGCTGTGGGTCTGACCCCATTGATCTCTGGGGTGACCGGTGACAGGATCCAAGGCAATGGCCTGATGTTTTCAGGGAGGTTTAGGTTGGATATTAGAAAAAGCTCTTCACTCAAAGGGTGTTTGGGCACTGGAACAGACTCCCCAGGGCAGTGGTGACAGTACCAGCCTGACAGAGTTCAAGAAGTGTTTGGACAACACTCTTGAGCACATGGTGTGACTCTTGGGGTGTCCTGTGCAGGGCCAGGAGTTGGACTTTATCACCCTTGTGGGTCCCTTCCAACTCAGTCCCTCTACCCAGAACAATCAGCTTCAAGCTTTCCCTTATCAGATCCTTTTTACCTCCCTCCTCTCAACTGTGGGACAGTATATCACCCAAAGGACTGGTGAAGACCAGAGGCAGCCTCAGCTCTGCTCAAGACCATGAACACTGCTGCAAGATGATGCTCAGGCTGAAAATAAAGCAAATCTTGGAAACAAAAGGAAGAAAGTCTGTCTGGGAGGAATGGGAAATGCTCAGGTTCTGACATGGAAGCTAACAGAAAGGGACTTGCCCCCCACACCTATCATTGCTTGTTGTGTCCATTTGTGCTGTTCTGGATAGATCCTGCTTGTCCTGCACTAGCTTCTTCATCAACCTCCCTCCACTCCCGTTTATTACTCACACTCTACAGCTCAGCTCTGCCCTCTGACTCATTGCCCAGAAGCTGACGGTTCTCCTTTTCTTTCATTGTAATTTATTTACATCATGAAAAACAATTAAGTTCTAAAAAGGCTTATTTATCTCAGAGATCTGGTTTTATCTTCCCAAGAATCACTCTTCCTTTTTTTGCCTGCCACTGCTTCATTTTTCGTCACTTTTTTGTCCAAGGAAAGCTCGGCTGTGTGGGAGTTAAGGGGCTAACAAACTTCAGACTCAGGCCCTGTAGCCCCAGCCTCACCAAGCCAATGTCTCTGCTCCCACCCTCTCACATATGAGGGCAGGTGTCCAACTACACACTCAACAATAAATGACCAGAGAGATTTTTTTTTTTTTCTTTTTTTTTTTTTTTTTTTAAATGACTCACAAGGAAGACTTGCTGGTTAAATCATTGCTAACTCTCAACCTCCTCAATATTTCTTTGCTAATAGACTTCAGGTTTAATTGAAGGATCTTCTCTGGACTCTGTCTAAGGCACCATTTTCTCTTTAACCCCACCGCTCACAGCCTCACAAAAGCCAATCCATTAAGGGTCTTCATTAGTTTGAGCACCAGCCAACCACCCAAGCGGCAAAGGTCAAACACAGTCACCTGTCACAACATGGCAGTAAAACTACTAATTGTATGGGAACAAATGAGATAAAAAGATGGTACTATTATGCTATTTGATTTATTTTGTTTCCAAAGAGTCATTTAAGACTAATTTACTTTGCAAGCTATAGAGTGGGCCTGTGTGGATACAGCTTCTTCTGTGGCCAATGTGGGTATGTGCATGTGCACACGTGTGTGTCTCTCTGATGGATGTACACACGTGTGCACATACAGGGGTCTGACATTCCAGTCTAGGGAACCACAAAGTCGTGGCACCATGAAGACTAACATTTAACCCTTCATGCAGGCAGAGCCCCATGTCACACCAAAACAGCTCTGCACACTGCAGTAGTGGCTCAGTCACACCAGCCGTACTGCTGGCAGCTCAGTTCCCAAGCATCATTCCTCAACATTCCAAGTGCAATGGCAACGGCCAAGGCAGCCAGTGCAGGATCCCATTTTGGAAGGGCACTTGCTTTGGAAACCGTTCTTTACCTTTTTGTGCACAGGAGGAGAACATGTCCCACATGCCCTCTGGTGGACACGTGTCACGTAGCAGCTCTAGGATCAAGATGGGAAGCTGGAAGAGGCCATATTTGTAGATACAGAAAGAAGTCGTCTCTAAGAGGTATTTGAAATCTTGCTTTCTCTCCAGCTTGTCCAGGGAATCATGTCACCGGTGCATGTCTGTGATTGCCAACTGAAAAAATCTGGGCTTTCTGAGACACAAAAAACACAGGCCAGCCTCACCTCTTTGTTGTGGGTGCCAAAACAACATGGCCATCTTCACTACCAGTACTTCTCCTGAAATAAAGGCCTTGTTACTCAAACATGGGACCCAACCTCAGGCTGTGAAGCCACCCTTCAGCACAGCAGACCAAACATTACCCAGGATCAGGACGAAAGTTTCTATGGCTTTTAAAAGACACATAATGCTGATCACAGCTTTGATGTTAAATATAAAATCACCAAGAATTCTCTGAGTAGACATGAAACATTCAGGTACTTTTCAAAGAACAGATCTTTACATGCTCATGCATTAGAAACACTGCCTTGGCTATTTGTGGTTCAGATTAACTGTTTCAGGGCAATGCAGGGAAGAAAGCAAGCTCTTGCAACATCCAAATGTGGGGAGACATGACCTCCTCACAGGAATGAGATAGCTCCCTTCTGTGCAACCAGCTGTGTGGTGTGATACATGCCCAGACTTGATGAGTACTGTTGGCAGAACAGGAATATTTCCATGAAGGCAGAATTGTAATTTTTGCTTTTCTTTGAAGGTTTTTGACCATCTCTGTTCATCAGGGAGTCATGTAGATCACCACAATTAATACATGCCATCCCTCTCCTGTTCTGGGTCTCTCAGAGTTGAGTTGATCTTGTCCTATGTTTTTTATTCCTGTTGAAAAGAGGAAGGACCTTGATCATAGTTTTGTACACCTATGGTGAGCATTTACCTTAGGCAATACTATCACCAGGGTCATGAATTGCATGTCAGCTGTGCTTCCACTTCCTCTTCTCCTCATCTTTTTTCAGTTTGTCCCCAACTCCTTCCTCTTTGCTCTGGCCTGACTTCACAGCTCTCCCAGTGCTGAGATAGCCATACCAGACTGCTTGTCTTCAGCAGCCAACATGCTACAGAGGATCCCACCAGCCCAAACTCATTAGCCTCTAGCTAACAAAGGGCTCATGAGAAAGATAAATTCCCTGAGCCTTTATTTAGAAACAGACATTGCCTATCATGGATGAGAAACAGGCTCTACCAACCTTGTGATGCATCATCACAGCTACCAGCAGGACTCCACAGTGGAGCTGATTCATGTATAGAAGGGAAAATTAGAAACTTTTGCTGGCAGTGGGTCATTTGCACCTTTTAAATTAATCCAACCAGCTCTAAATTTGCTCCAGAACTGGAAGAAGGGGAAGGGAGGAGGATGACAAGAGCATTAAAACACTTCTCCCTTTTTTTTTTGTTATTGAAAGATTATATTTCAATTCACCTTTTCTCCCATCAAAACTTGAAAAAAACCATACAGAGCTTTGTGAGACTTTTTCCTCCCATTCCCCAGATATTCCCATAACATGAGAGGGTAAGCAGCATTTAACAGCTCCAGTGGAGTCTAAATTAGTTTTTCTGGCAACCAAACACAGTGTCTCCTCCACTATGCACACACACACCCACACATCACTGCCTAAAGCATTAACAGATCCTGCCCAAAGCACAAAGCTAAGGAACCAAAAGGATGCAATGCCTCGTAGTGTTAAAGCCCCTAAATACACATTACATTATGTTATCAGCTTCAATTACACTACTTCAACTGTATTTCCAAGGAAATGACTCCTTAATCTAGGGCTTAGGATGGTGTTTTCTTAATAAGTAGCTCTGCCCTTATTTTATTTTCTCTTTGTTCTCTTAGATGCTAAGCACTGCACAAACCTTTTTCTGAAGACTCAACTGTACCTTTCTTTCTCCTGTGGTGTTTTTTACTGGTGTTCATGACAAAAGTGGCCAAGTGCCTTTCTGAGTTGAACACACTTTATCTTCCAGAAACAGGATTTGTTTTTTTTATTCTAGAGACAAGAATTGAAGTACACAGGAAAGATCCAAAGGCATCTGATGCATTTTGGAAATGCTTTATGTTTTCAGTACACAACTCACTCTGCAAGCTCCACAGCTTCCATTATATTCAGCAAGGACATCTGTGACTCAGAGCCGCACCTTAAGACAAAGCTGGGGAAAGCACAACCCTAAAAATCAGTGAATTATTACTGGGGCAAAGTGACTCATCCAACAGCTCTTTGGAACTCCCTTTTCAATAACTATGCAACAAGCATTTCTTCACCAGACCCTGACTCATTGTGGGTTCAGTAAAGAGGCAAAGGCCATACAGATAAATGTCTTTCATTCTGCTCCACTCCTGAGCACATCCAGGTTGAGAAGTGTAGAAGCTGGGAGTGTTATTTAAAATGCTTATAACAAAAGACTTGTCTATAAGGAATAGACAGATATGCCAAATAGAATTAATCAGATCTTCACCACACTAATGCTAACCACAGTGGAAAAAAATGTTCTTTTGACGCTACTGCAACTATTTTATGTATGCATGTGTGTGTGTGAGAGAGAGAGGGAGAAAAAAGACATTCTTAGCTTGCTTTCCCAACACACATGAAAACTACGTACTGTCCCTCCTCAAATCAAACCAGAAGAGAAAAGCCCAGGCACCACACTGTCAAGAATAATTGGCTATGCAAACACAATTTAGGAAGCAGCAGATTTGTAGAGAAGTATCTTGGAGTGATGATGAATCACATCCATGAGTCAACCATGTCAAGCTTTTCAGGGGAAAAAATGCAGTCATCACACCAGGAATATGAACAGCAATGTCCTTTGCCAGATATGTGAATTACTCTTCCCACTATAATCTATCCCAGAAAGGTCTCCTTAGGTGGGCTGCTTCCATATAGGGCAATCTAAGCAACATGTAAATTTACTCAGGACTCCAGGTCCTCAGAGTGGGGAACATATGATCAGACATCTGTGAAGATGAGATGGATGACTGAAAGAACAGGAATTGTTTAGTGGGAAGAAAAAGTCTGAGGAGAGACATAGCAGCAGTTTGCTAATAGGTGAAAGAGGTAAGGAATGAATTTTTTCCATGTCACTGACAGATACAAAGAGAAGTTACGGACTTAAACTGCAACAAAAAGAGATTTACTCTGGACATTGGCAAGAATGTTAGAAGAGTAAGCACTGCAATAGATTTGCCTGGAGAGAGGAGGATGACTTCACTGGAGGTTTCCAAGGATGGATTAGACAAACATCTGTCAGAATTGCTTACATAACTGCGATCTCTCCCTGGGAGCAAAGATATAGGCTAAAGATCTCCTACATAGAGCTCAGCCCTCATAAAATTCCAGCACTTTGATCCAGAGCATGGTGTGCTAGCTCAGCTCAGAGAAACATATAATATGAAATTGTTTAAAAATTATATTTTACCAGAAGATATAAATTAGTTAATAAATATAAAACCTCAACTAAGCACCTAGCCTGCAAGATCTGAGACCTTAGGGTTAGTGGTTGACAACATCATAAAGAACAGAAAATAAGGGTTGATAGCGAGAAGATTGGGCAGATCCTACCAAAAGCTGGTACTTTCAGTCTCCATTGTAGCTCAAGAGACTTGTACGGATTGAAGAAGTAGTGGCTTAGGGAGCTGATGGGAAAGTCCTGGAACTACTTCTCACAAAAAAGCTGGGATGGGTGAGAACTCCAGTTTGGAGCCAGTTCATCCCAACGATCCCTTGAATTCTAATCTGATTTTCCCCGTGTATCAGTGGCCTGTTTGCAGCCAGCAGGTCTCTCCAGACCTCGGGCTCCTTTATGTTGTGATGTGCCGGACCACCGGGAAGGTGACAGCGTTACCTCTCCGCTCCGCTGTGTCCCGCTCTGCTCCTTCAGCACCGCGGAGAGCGACCCCGCCACCAGGCCCGGGAGCCGAGCGCGCCTGCATCCCCCGGGGAAAGGAGGATCTTAAATCTGAACAACGACCAAAACAGAATTCTAAATTATAGTTTAACCTTGCAACAATTTTGGCTCCAGAACTGTTATATTGAATAAAATTGTTCTGACCATTCATTGTCTTAGAGAAACAAAAAAAAAAACAAAAACAAAAACAAAAACAAAAACAAAAACAAAAACAAAAACAAAAACAAAAACAAAAACAAAAAAAAGAGGGGAAAAAACCCAAAACAAACCACAAAGCTCCGTACTGCTGAAAGCAAATGTCCTAGCATGATTTTGTTCCCCTTGTAAATGGCACCAGGTCATTAACTAAGCTAGTTAAGTAACTCACCAATTTTCTAGCCATTCTGCCAACCAGAAAACCAGCCTGTTACTTGGGCAATCAGATAATTGCATTTTATATTTTGAAATAACCCTTAACAATTGGGAACTAATTAATGTCCCTCACACCCCAATGAGCTATGAATGTTTACTTCCAATTTACTGATAGGGAAATTGAGGCAAAGATCTTTGTCCCAGACTGCAAAACCCACCCAGGGCAAAGAAATAGGTAGAAAAACTTCTGGTTTCCAGCCTTGTATCTGCTACATTCCCCTTGAAACATATGAAGGATGCTTTCATCCCTATGATGAAGCTACCAGCAACCACTGAATCATCAACTAAACCATCAGTCAGCCTAATAATTAGCCAACTAATTAGCAACCACACAAAGCAGATTCATTTACTTGGGGTGCCATCCAATACTGTACTAGCAGGAAGGTTGGATGGCAGAACGTAAAGAAGTGGAATAATAGAGCTTTACCTCATGGCAGGCCCTGGCCAGCTTGCTAACAGGGAATCACGGTCAGCTCTAGGCTCTAGCATTGCAGCAGTTTCTTGGTGGCTGATGCACAGAGGTCCACATTCCCAGGTCTTACTGGAGAAGAAGGGGATCCTCTGGCTAGGGAAAGCCAAGACTGAAAAGCCAGTTCTGAGTCCCAACATTCTTTCCAGGGGGCCAGGAGAAACACACACCCTTTGCTGTGTACAGGGAGAAGGCAAAGTTTCAGCTGTACCTTCACAAACTACATCCAAGTAGTAAACTTCCAGTGTAGTGCAGTGCTGAGAGCCTGGTAAAAAAGGTATCTGTCTTTATCACACAGGACTCGGTGTATCAGCCATCTTCCCGGTCAAGCGCTTCCTACTAAATCCATTTTCCCACACGGAAACTACCAGATCTTTACTGAACTGAGAGGGATATAAGAATATTGAGAACAGGGAGGGAATCTTCCAGCAGAAAATGTGGCAAAGAGGAAAAGTTGAGCACTTGCATTCAGAGTGGCTGGGGAATACGAAGTGCCCAGGATTAGTCATTCAAGCAGTCTGGAGTCAGAAAGCAGCTGCAGTGGAAAATCAAAAGGTCTATATCAAATAGAAAGGTTTTCTTTGCAGGTAAAGTCTTCAGTGGGAAACATCTAGAGATATTTTAATTTTTTTGAGGACACAAGACTATTATGTTAGTTCTTATTATAATTACTAACCTCTGAACTTACAGGGAAACAAAATTTGTATTTTCAAGACTACTCTATCCATTAGCCAAGATACTTCAAATGTTCAGCTAAAAAATGTTCATGTTTAGCATGGAGTGAAAAGAAAATAGCAGTTCAATTTATATTTGAAGCCATTTTAGATCCTTAACTCACACCATCAAGGAGTGAAAGACTAATTGGTAGCACTAGGAAAGAAGTTGTTAACCCTGAAAAAAAATGGGTGAAAACCAGAATCTTGTCATCATCTTCATGTAAACTTTTCCTCAGCATTTGAGGGATTTCAGTATAAATTTCTTCCAAAAGAGAAAAAAAAAACCCTTAAATCACATGGACTCCTGAAAGACCAAGGCCACACCAGCAATAAGTCTGCAGGACAGAGCAAGGTGTATGATGTTGTATATTTTCCACTTCCTCCTCCTGAAAATCAGTGAATTTTTCCAAGTGCTTAATGCAAAAAGATTTTTACTATGCTAATCAGCTGAATCAAATAATTATTTTCCTCCTTTCGAAGCAAGATTTTTTTTTAAAGCATTTTGATCAGGCTTGAAGATATAAGTCCTGGCTCATGAAAGATATTGTAACTATGCCTTGACCATTTGCAACGTGTTAGCTGAGCTCTGCAACCCACTTTTAACTCTTGTGAATTGCAGAATGCAGAGACTAAAGGTGGGGTAAGCTGGTTCATTTTGCCTCCTAGCTGAGGCAGGCTGCAAGTGGAGCTCAGAGCAGCTATGTAGGTTTAGCTAATGGGAGATAACTTCTTATATTGTGATGCACTTGCAATAGTGACTCCAAGTATTTGCTTTAGGCTTACCCTCATTCTAATACCATTAAAATGGTGTGGCTCAGCAGTTCCCAAAGGGATTATCATGAGCCTCCGTTTGAGGAGCTCCTCATTTGACCAGTCTCTGAGAATGGGTGTTAGGCTCACCAAGTGCCCAGTGGACTCACCCCCACTCTCCAACTCCTTCTGCCTGTTTTGCAAGAGAGAGTGAAAGAAATATTGACACAAATTCTCTCCCCTTTTCAGCATGCATAACTGCCAGGACTCTCCAGGGAAGCCCAGCAATCTCCCTGCACCTCCAAGGCCCACAGAGCTGTTTGTCCATAGTGCATGAGGAACAGGCTCGCAGGGAGGCCAAGAACCATGAAGTGGGCTCCTGCAGCAGGGAAACCTGTATGAGGATATGTGAAAAATAACCCTGACTTGCTAATCCTAGCTGTGAGCAAACAATTAGCAGGAAGCAGAGGCAAACAGGAAAGCTGATTTAATTATGTGACACTGATACAGCCAGTGAACTGGAGGGAAGGGAAGGGGGGAGGCAAGGGGGGCACCGGGGATGTGGGGTCAAAACAGTTTGTAAAAATCTGTTTCACAAAAGCTGTTGTTCCCCTCGGGGCAGAGAGAGATTACCGTGGCTCAATGTCTATCAAACACGGGAAGAGAATAGGGCCAGGGGCAATGAGACAGCTTCCGAGTATGAAGGGCCCTTCTTCTTCTCCGCAGCAACCAGCAGCCTGCCAAAGAATTCCTGTAAGCTCTCGGCGGCTTTGTGTGCCTGCCTGGGCTGTGGGCAGCTCTGCAGCAGGCCTGCCTATTGTCGGCAGGGCTCAAAGGGAGCAGGGGAGAGAAAAGGGGAGCTGGCGGGAGGAAGAGGGTTTAAGGGGGCTTGTTGTTATCAAAGCCGCAGAGGTTATTGTGCTGGAGCAGAACCACGCAGCTTCCGAGCCCCTTCAGTGGGGCTGTTAATGGAGGCGCTGCAGGGAGACAGAGGGTGGGATTTGCTCCATGTAAACTCGCTGGGGTCTTCCTCTGCATGTGCTCTCCTGGCTCACACCTCTGGCTCAGAGCAGGCGTGTGTGGACACAGATGAATGGTCCTGCACTCTCCTTATCCATACCCACCAGCACCCAAAGACACCTGCCAAGGGAGCTGGGCTCACACACACTCCCAGTGACACACCTGTGACAGGCACGCACAGAGCACAGAGCAAACAGCCCTGCTGAGCAGAGATGCACCTACCAGCCACTCCTGGCTTCAGAGATAAATGAATGCCTGTCCACATCTGCAAGGGCAACAGTTCATCGCTGAAGGCATCTACAGCTGGACATACAGATACACCTGGCGGCTCATAGACATATCCTCAACATCTGGTCCTTGACCCAAACACACAGGCACATAAAGGCACACACAACAATACGAAGGCATGATTTGCCTGGCAGGCACAAACAAGAAAGTCTCGGGGCACTGCCTCGGAGATCATGGGCACATGGAAGAGTTAGCAAATGGATGCTAAACCAGGTTGTTTTAAAATCTCCATCTGCATCACAGGAAGAGAAGCTGAAGGCCCTTGGGGAGCAAAAGCCTCAGGAAGGAGCATGTGAGCAGGGGTCTGTTGTCAGCAGCTTTGCAAGCACTGATGCCATGTGTAACAGAATCTCCCAAAACAGCCTCCAAATACCATGACCAACCAGAGGAAGGGCCTGATCCTGAAACTGAGATATGCCCCAAGATACCACAGAGTCAGGGTAAGCAGGATGGAAGAGCTGGATCCCTGCTCAAACTCTTGTCTGACTTGGATCAGGACAACTGAGCCAGGCAGTTCCCAAAGCCTGGCACACTAGTGCAACAGAATCCATGACAGATCCAAACTCCTGCTGAGGGAACCATGCCATCCAACATGAAATCACAAAATGAACTTTTAATGGGAACCAGAGTCTTTATCTCCTTACCTCCTTAAACTTTCAGAAGAGAAGTAGCAACCAAAGTCCTTGCAAGGCACAGATGGAGGTTTCATATGTATCAGACCCACAGCCAAGACCTTGATGAAAATGGAAAATCACAGAGGTCTGACCCTTTTCTTAATGTAAGTTTGCCTGTAAAAGTTTATCACTCTGAAAAAAAAAAATCGACAAAATATTTTTTCTGGATCAGGCCCTTCTACCCAGGTGGGTAGAAGCTTTATTCCACTGTAGCCAAATCTACACCTGATCACAGCTCAGGTCAAAACAGCCTTCACCTGATGAGCATGGATGGTAGAGAGTTGGTGCATTACACAGCAGCCAGACCCTCTCCTGTTCCCAGAGTGGCCCCTCTCATCAGTCCCAGAGCGACGATTTGTCCCCAGGCTGATTCACCACATCAGTGCTAATCATACCTGCCCAGGCTCACAGAAACACTCATAGGTAAGAGACCCATGCACACAAACACACACATGCATGTGGGGGGTGAGAGTGATTCAGTTGCACCCACAACCTTCTTCTTCCCTTCTCCTTCCACTTCTACCCCATTGCCCAGCAGGTGCTGCTGAGCCAGCCCAGAGAGACAGGAGGGAAGATGGGAAGAGGGATGAAGAGGTACCCCAAGAGGGAGAGCAGCAGCCTCCAACAACCATGGTAGGAAAAGTAGGGGGGCTGAGACTGTGGGGGAGGGGATGGAGGCAAGGCAGGGAGGGCTTCTCATTGTGAGGGAAATTTTATTTTTAACAGATGCTAAGGCAGATGGCACAGAATTAACAGAAAATGGGAGAGGAAAAAAGAGGAAGAACATTACTGGCTCCAGAGAGAGTGGACATTAAAAAAATAAAGAATAAGGGAATGAAAACAAGTTTAAGTACTCTCTCCAGAGGAGGGGGGGAGGGAAAGCGCGAGGCAGAGCAGGGACGAAGCAGCGTGATAATAACCAAAGGCGTGAAATTGCAAAAGTAAAATTTGTGGCACTCGGGAGGGGCTGATAAGGCCCCAGCTTCATTGCAAAACTCACTCAGAAATTACTGATGTGATGTTTTAGCCTTTATCATTAATAATAATCGAGAGTGGGAGCGGGGTGGGGGTGACTGAAACAAAGAGGGAGAGAGATTGCATGAGCATCTGAAAGGAGGAGGAAGAGGAAGAGGACACAGGAGGAGAACTGGGAGACAGGAGAGGTGGTGGGGGGAAGAAAAAGGAGTCCAAATGAGGGGAAGAAAAGAATGAGAAAGGAAAGGAAACTTGAAAAGGAAGCAATAATGGCCAAGAAAAAAAAGGAGGAGGAAAGAGCAAGGTTAAAGGACATGAGGAGAACAAAGGGAGAAGGCAGAAAACAGGAGTTGGGGAAGAAAACACCAAAAAGTGGGAGGGGGACAAAAGCAGTCAGGGGGCGAGAAGAGGGTGAATGAATGGAGAAGTGACAGCAGAGATGAAATAGTGGGAGAAGACAGACTGTAGGACAGGGATTAAGAGAGGGGGAGACAAAGAGATATGGCCCTGCCGCTCTCCTCCCAAATTAATCGAGGATACATCAACCCAAGCCACTAAAACAGAGCTATTATGAATGGGTTAGTCACAGGTGGAGTTAAAGGCCTACAGAGGGATATTAGCCAAAATTGAGTGGCTTTTAATTTCTTTCTAACGAGAGATTGTGGCTGGGGAGCCAGACACTGCCTCGGCTTAGCTAGGCCTGAAGGCAGCTAAACACAGGAGCCGGCAGCTTCCCACAGCCAGGCTAAACCACAGGCGAGCTGACCTGTGCCGTGCATGCAGCCAGCTGGAAAAGGCACACACGAGCTGACCTGCCCTGACGGCAGAGCCACACACCACAGCACGGGACACGCACAGCAAACCTGCACGGACCCACCAGACCGCTCTGCCTCCTCTGGGCTCCGCTGACAGACAGATGGACAAAGTTCCAGTGCTTCACAACCCATCAGTGAGCTGAGGTGATTCACGCTGCCCATCAGGGTTTGGCTTTTTATTGGAAGATCCCCCGGCACTGCAGCCTCCTCATTGCCCTCCTGGAGAGACCAGGGAGCTTCGACACAAGACCAGGACATCTGGGTTCTATTTCTGGCTCCGCTGCTGGCAATTCACCACATTTCTCCATTTTCCCATCTGCTATCTGGGAATAATGCAGTATTGTTAAAACTGAGCACTTAAAAATGATGAATAAGACCATCCCCTCATTCCAAAATCATGAGATTGGTTTAAAAAAAAGATCATGACATCTTCTAGAAGGCTAGGGCCATGTACTCACACACCTTCAGACAACTCACTCTATTGCACTCTAGTTTCATAAAAGAGTTAGAAAGAGTTTAAATTTTTTTTCCCCTGAGCTTAAAGGTCACAATTCATCAGGACACGATGTTGGGGGGGGGAAAATGTTCAGAATTGCTGACACTACGTAACACTTTTTTCTGCCCTATAGCTGTGTTCAGTTTTTCCACGAGAACCTCTTACTTCTCGAAGTATAAGTTCATTAAAACAAAAGGGAGGGGTCAATTTCTAAAACTCTGTGAAGCGATTTCAGGGGAGACTACAAAAAAAAAAGTTGTGGAATCATGGCAACATCCAGCTCTAACATTTTATAAACAAAAACATTTGCTTTATGATTGAAAATTACTTTCATTTTTAAGTTCTAGACCATTTAGGCTTATAAGTGACTTTCAAATGGTAAAAAGTTGCACTGGGAACAAAATATTTCATTTTACCCAATACAAAATTTTGGGACTAGGGTACAGGAAAAGGGAGATAGGTTCAGGATGAGAATCAAATTATTCCTTTGTGAAAACATTATATTTTTTTTGTTCTTATTCCATTTTGGAGCAGAAGTAACTGCAGTTTACAAATTCTCATTGAAAAAAAAAATTTCCTGCCTAGATACAATTTCCATCTATATGGAGGTGTTTTAAGGGCTGCAGAGAGTATATGCTAACTATTCTTAATTTATGTATTTATTTCATTCATTGCCAATATGTCCCACCCTAAATAATCCACATACACACCTTCATCTCAGTGCTGTTCAAATACTCACACATCTTCCCCTTTTTTCAATCTGAACCCAGGCTTGCTCATGATGGTTGTTGGATTTACTCAGAAATGGATGTGCTTGCAGGTGAAAGACGCAAATCAGGTGAGTGTGTAGTGTGAGTGTGAGTGTGAGTGTGAGTGTGAGTGTGAGTGTGAGTGTGAGTGACCTCTCAGCCAACAAAAACACTTCTGCAGAATATACATGAAGGCATACCCTCAAATCAAGGTGAACTCATGTGACACTGGCTTAGGAGCACAGTGTTACATGCTATGATACAGTAGTGCTGTTCATGGAACAGGTGTCACGTGTGCTAAGTCACAAAACACCAGAGAAAGTGCTCTTAGTGCATGGAATATAACATGAAACCTGATAACAATAGCCATGTCTAATGAGCAGAAGTCACATCTGGAAATCACCTGTAATACATCTGAGAATAATTTTTAAACTTAAGAGACAATCTCAGTGGTGAGGTAAATCTGTAACTTTCCAGGATCTTACC
The DNA here is from genome assembly GCA_013400495.1 of Nicator chloris. NCBI lineage: Eukaryota > Metazoa > Chordata > Aves > Passeriformes > Pycnonotidae > Nicator > Nicator chloris. The sequence goes on from WAAE01023349.1 coordinate 363,212, forward strand.
AACACTTGGATGAAGTAATGTTATTCTTCTAATGAAAGAGCCTGTGAAGAGAAGGGACAATGAGAATGTCACACTCTGCTTGGGCACAGGACCCAGAGGTAGGGTTGCTGTGTTCTGTGCTTAGCTCATCTTCAGCACTTTGTCTCCAGCTCCACCAGAAAACAGGAGTAGCAGCCAGGTGCCTCTGGTTAGGGCTTTCATTCATTTGAAATTCTGCAGGCTGTTTTTCTTTCAAATACACAAGAGAAAGATCCTGCACATTCTTCTTTTACTCAAATAGTGAGTTCAACTGGGAGAAGTCAGCAGTGCTGGAGTCTGGCTTGTCCATCACATCCTCCTTCATATCTCCAGCTGGAGAATCTCTTATCTGCCCATCAGGGAAACAGTCCTGTGGAAAAAAGTTCAGTCTTCAGTGATAATTTACTTTCTCACTGAGACTGAGGGACCTCAACAAATATCTTTATAGTGGACAAAAAAAAAATATCCTTGAGTGAGAATGTCCCAGGGGACAAAGAAAAGCAGACACAAGTGAACAGACCACTTGGAAAGCGCACATGAAACAGAGAGGAGGGGAACAGGGCCGCAGAAATCAAGCATCAAATAATGCCAGTGTACATTCTTATTCAGAGACCTCAGTCTTCCACATGAAAGTTTTCCAGCTTGCTCACTCACGCAGGAGCACTGGCTGAGTTCAGTCTTTCCTGTTGATAATTTTTCTGCCTCGTCTGTCGGCACGGAGCTAAGACCATTCCCCGCTGTCGCGAAAGCCTTTTTCAATAGGCACTGTCCCCCCTGGGCTGCCAGCTGAGGCTGCTCCCTGGAGAGCTACACCCCTCTCAGAGTCTATTAAAGCTCAATTACCCAAGGCTGACTGGCCTTGTTGTCTGGCAAAGGGAGGTAGGATGTTCCTCTCCCTCCCAGGGTCGGGGCTGCTTTACTATGGCCCAGCCAGATCACATCTATGTATCAATTTAATAAGATCAAATCAAGTACAAGATATGAGGGGAGGAAGGCAGTGAAAGGAAAAGCTGTAAGAAGGCAGCCCAGAAAGCCACCAGTGCCTGCCTAGGCAAGACTGGCCAGCCCAGCATTGACAAAGGGCACATTGCTGATTTACGCTGCAGGCACAATGGAGCATCTTGATTTACATCAGCATGGACCTCCTGGCCTCACACACCCTGTCCACCAGCATCTTCCTTTGCCAACCCAGCACAGCATCTGAGTCACTGGTGCTTTCTCAGGGACCAAAACCAGCCTCTCCTATGTCCCACTTCATTCTGTTGCCACACTGTTCCCCAGGAGGTTTCGCATCTTCAGCAGTCAAGTCCCAGCCTTCCCCACATGCTGGCAAAGAGCTGTCATCAACACCAGCACAGAAGTTTCTATCAGCGATAAATACCTCCCACCTACACCCTCCCTCTTTGGATGTGTCTTCTGGGGTCTGAGTCCGCAGACAGAATTATACAAATAGATCAGTCATACAGATAGCAGTCGTGTTTCATTTATTACTCAGAATCCTTATGGGCAAAGAAATAAGAGAAGCTGAAAAAATATAAACCCATTTATTTTGTTCCTCATCCCTTAAGGACCCTTATTTTCCAAAGCCGCTTCACTGGCAGAGAAGGTGGGGGTGAGGGAAAGGAGGACACACTGGTACATGCCAGGTCTAACCTTAGCATGTCTCCACCACGGTCCACAGGTATCTGAATGTCACACAGAGATCAAGAGGTAAAAGTGTCAGGTGCCTCTAGAAAGAATACTTTATCCTCATCACATAGGCAAGGAAACTGAGGCAGGGGAGAAGCCTGGCAGCCATTTACAAAACCTCTCAGAGATGTGCCTGAGAAGTGGAGACAGGTGAAGCAGGATCCCCCAAGCACCAGGCTGCCTGTCTTCCTTGGTACACTGTGACACATGCCACAAACTGAGGAACAGGGGAACAGAAGAGAGGAAACTCATCAAATGCATACTATTCACAAGTGTCACAGAAATTCAGTCCGGAAGAGTCTACACATTATCCCCTCTCCAAACTGCAAATCACCACTCACATCCAAGACAAACCTGAGAACTCTGGTAGAAGGCATATACCAAGCACATTGAGTCACAGGGCAAGAGTAGGCCCTGCTAGAACCTCCCCTATTCCCTGTTTCTGGTAGAAGTCAGAATCTGTGGGAATGCGCTCCAGAGCTCCTCGTGAAAACTCATTTCTAATGTTGAGCAGGGAGAGCATGATGCAGCAGTGCATGGAAACACGGATAGTCCAGCCTCTCCAGCCCAGAAGTACACAGAAGAGCAGGGCTGGTGCACTCCTTGTGCATTCACAACACAAGAGCTCTCTTGGGTGCAAAGTTGAGCTGACAAGAAAATGCCTGAACCCCAAAGCTTTTTCTCTTGCCTTAACAGTATACCATGCAGCATGGAGCAGTGTCAGAACCTGGCCAGTTTCACAGGGCGGGAAGGAAGCCTGTGCCCTGCTGCCAGCTGCACCAAGCTTCCAGCTTTCCTCTTGGCAGAACTCCAGAACATCCCTCATTCTTCTGCATGACTTTCCTCACTGGGACCCTACAAAAAACTTACTCATTTTCTCACCTAGAACAGTGAAGCCATCAAATGTTTGACTTCAGTGGAGGGATGCAGGACAGAGGAGAGATGTGTGTGGACATTTGATCTGGTAAAGAAAGCATGGACTGGGTGAATGTCATTGTCCATGAATGGAATGGAACAGATGGGAGAAGCAACATATATCCCTTGCAAGCTGGGCGTCAGCAATGATGGTGGCATCTATCAATCAGACACTGCTTCCACTGGGATTGTGCCTCCATGATACAATTTCTAGGAGGGCCTGCTACATATCCAGTTCCCTTCAAGGCAGCAGCTTGAGGAGGCTCTGGCTGCATGAATACATCTGAGGAAGCACACAGAGTTAATGTGTGCCCTGCAGTTTGCACAGGCAGTCATGACCAGTTTTTTTTTTAGCATTCATTCCTTGGCAACACTGCCACACTGGGCACCACGACAATCTGTCTCCCAAGCACAGGTACACACAGCCATGAAATCCAAGTGAGACTGCTGTCATAGTCCCTTCAGACCTGGGAAAAAGCTGGGTTGCTGTCTGCAGATACCTGCTTTCCTAGCTTTATTCTGGACCTTTTGATACTTGCTGCTTCTCTTCAAACTTCAGCATCTGGAGTCATAACATTTTAGGGGATATGAATTTGAAGGGGAAGGTGTGGGAGGGTAGAGGTTTAGCTGTTCTTTAGTGGAAGAAAACCTAACAAATTCAACAACCTCAAAAGGCAAAAAAAAATTAAAGAACATTACACCAAAGCCAATGGGGTTTTATTATATAATTTACTGGCTTTGGCTCTAGACATGCTGAACAAAACCTCCCGTCAAAAAATCAACCCAAACTTTCCACCTGCACAAAGCGCATGAAAAATCCCATCTGTGCCAAGGCCAGAGACAGTGGAAACATCTTGTCCCCTTCCCATTCAGAACAAGCCCAAAGTGAATCCCTGCAGACCAAGCTCAGGCTCAGATACTTCAGTTAAGAGGAATTGTACCAGTCTGGTGATTCAGAGAGATAAACCTTCATTTAAGAGGATTTTTGGCTTCAGAGCCTCAGAGGTGAAGAAGTTCTTTCTGGTAAAAAAGAAGAGATAAGGGCAAAGAGGAACAGGTCCAGCCTGCCACACAGCGATGAGGGAGACTTCCAAGGAGACAACATGTACCAACAGAGCTGCCCAGCTTGATCAGCCCCATACTTGGTGTATTGAGACCCTGATGAAGAGTGCCTTGACCTGCAGTGGACATGAGCAGTGGCTGGGAAACTCCAGCAGAACAGCAGTACAAGAACACTCTGCCCCACAGTGTAAGAGGCAGTGAAAGGCAGATGAAGTGAGGTGAGGTGGCTTAGGCTACCCAACAGGCTAGTGGAAAAGAAGGACTGAATATTCCCTCATGTGCTGCCCATGCCCATTGCTCCAGCTGCCTCCCACTGAGGAAGCAGAATCTGATGCCACCAAGCACCTTATCCCTGGCATTGACACCTGACACAGCCAAAATCGGCATCAAATTTATACTCAGTTAAAACCATGGCACAGTGCACTGCCCAGGAAGCCCTGGGTGCTGCACTCTTAGAGCCTTAAGGCAGCCTTTTTCCTAGAGTACCAAGCAAAATTACCCTCCCTGCCCCCATCTCCAGACATCACTCTCTGGAGCTTTACACCAGGACCACAGGCACATGAGGGAGGGATGGGGACACAGAAAGACGATCTCCCACCAGAAACTGTGTGGGGAGGATTAAAAAAAAAAAAAAAAAGAAGA
>WAAE01023349.1:367587-415087 GCA_013400495.1 Nicator chloris
AGAAGAAGAAAAAATATGGAAGAGAGGCTATGAGCAGAGAGAGAAATAAAAAAAAAAAAAAAAGAAAAAAAGGAGTGGGAAGGGAGAAAGTGAGAAAAAGAGAGAGAGTGAGAAAAATGACAGGAGCTGAATTTTCGGCGCCCTCACTTTAAATCAAGATAAAAGACTGAAATGGAAAATAACAGTCCAGAGAAACCCCTGGACGGCTTTGGGCGTTAATGGAAACACATGGCTGAAGGCTGTAGTGTTGTCAGCTTCCCCGTGCTCTGACATTCCTTTCTGATAATCCGGCCTGCCATAAAATTAGAATAGCAAATACCTCCTGACAAAGATGCATGTTTCCCTCTATTGTGCCATCATAAAAAAAACTCCGCTGGTGACTCGAGGAGCCGCAAACTTCAATTTAAATTTACAGTGCGGCGGAAGGAAAGTGATATGCACTCAAAAATTTTAATAACCTATTAAGTTACGACTTCAATTTCATTTTATGAATATTTTCCTTGGGGAGCAGTGCTATCACAGAGAAAGATAGAAATTTAAAAAAGATAAATAGTGCCATTAATCTCCAACATTTCTCTTCCATTATCCTTGAAAATTAGGAGTTATTTTTGTTCAGATCTTCATGTAATTAGCTCCCTACACTTGATTCACTAGCCAGAAAATGACCATGTTCAGAAAATTAAAAATTTGTCATTAAGTGGAATTTAACATAATATCATTTATCTTTATCTATTCCCCAGCTGACAGCAGGAGCCTTGGAAGTGATACAGGCTTCTGTGTCAGAGAGTAGAGGCAAGTCCTCGACATGAGAGGGAGAGTGCAGGAGTGTGGGGGGAAGCTATAAGGATGTGGGAGAAGGGGAGCGTGTGAGACAAAAAGGAAGCAGAATCTGGAGTCACAGGAAGAAGGGGAGAAAAGGAGGAGTGGGACATGGGAGGAGAGGGAAAATGTGGCAAGCAGGCAGAGGAGCAGGGCAGACAGCCAGGCAGGGCGAAGGGTGGAGGAAGGAGCAGGAGGGATGAGGAAGAAGAGGGCAGGGAAGGCAAGATAGAGCTATCTGCTGAGGTCAGTGGCAGAGCTCAGGAAGTGCCACCATGAAGCCAGCTGGGTGTCGCAATGAAAGCAGAATCAGTGACCTGGTGAAATCCTGACCTGGCAGGATCCCTGTGTGTGTGCACTGGTGAATACCAAGTCTCTGGTTCCTGCTGATAGCTTTCTCTAGTTCTTCACCAGTCCAGCTCACCAGTTCCCCATGAAACACAGGGCAAGACCCAGAAGAAATCCTCATCAAGGTCAGAGGAAGGCTTTTGCTGCCAATTAAAGACCTAAAGCCTATCTTGGCAACAACATCCAAATGAACATTGGCTGTCAGCACACCTCATCCTCTTCAGGTGCTCCAGAGTGATCCACTGAGTACTCTCCACCACATCACTATCATCTTGTAGAGAAGGCAAACCGAGGCATAAGAACAGGTTTTTGACTTGCCCAAGGTGGTGAGATTGGAAGCAGAGCTGGGATCAGACCTTCTGCTCCAACTCTTACTATCCACTCCCTTCTCTAAACTAATCCTGTGTGCTCACCAGAAGTGCAACAAGAGCAGCTCTCCAGCATGGGCTGAACTACAAGAACTACAAGCCTGTTCAGCTTCTGAATGCCTCTCACTGACCAAAAAACATTAGCCTCCTAACCATCTCATTTAATCTGTCTCTTCTACTCTCAGTGGCGAGATCTGATAAAATACCTCTCTGGAGAAAATGAAAGAGAGTAGGTGGGAGGAAGGAGAAGAACACCATAAAGCAAACACTATGGGCAGGAGCTATTTTAAATAACTGGCTAGCTAAAAAAGCCAAGGACATTAGCTACTCAGCAGTTCCATCACAAGAGCTTGCGCTATTTTAAGCAAATCCCTTTGCCTCTCTATTCTGGGTTAAAGTTTGGGGATTTTTCCACTCCTCTCAAAGAAGTTTTGGAGAGTTTTATTTAGCTGGGTTCCCTTGTCCTATATCTTAATTTTCAAACTTTGTGCATAATTTTGTTCCTTTTTTGTCTTAAAAGTACAATGAAGTATATTGGGGAAAAGCCATAAAGATTTGCATTTCATCAAAAACAAGCTTAATGACCTTGTGCTGTACCATGTACACTTCTGTGCTAAACATAACACAGAATTTTGCACAAACGTCTACTGGACAGTGTGTAGTATGTCACAGATCTCTACAAGAGGGCATAAAACAGCATAGAAACCTTCTAGTTCAGACACTTACCATCATGCTTCATGGTTGTGACTTTTTAATGCAACCTAGGGAGTTATATACAAAAAAAATCTCCTCACAGGTTCCTGCAAGCCACAGTTGGCAGCTACAAAGTACCAGCCCATGTGCATCAACCTATTCCTTTCTACCTATAAAAGGACAAGATAGGTCAGGATGATTGTGCTCATCCTGTAGCACAATACAGAGGCACTGAAAGTACCTTGGGTGCTACAGCAAGCCAACAGCAGTTCCAGGCACGGGACCCAACCATCCTGCCTCGTTTCTACAGACAACCGCACACTGACAGCTCTGAAGTTTCCCACCACCAGCTGGGGATGCAATACTGCTTTATAGCTCAAGCAACTTCTGTATTCTGGTGCACGTGTAGCTGGAGTCAACAGCAGGGCTGGATAAGCATAGGTCTGTGTAGCAGTCTTTGCTAGGTACTGGGTGTGGTTCTAGATCGGATCTTAGCTAGAGTAAAGGAAAATAGCAGCTACTACAGCACTTTGCCCCAGTGGAGTGGAGTACTGCCTGTAGGGATTTGTTCTGGGACCCATTTACTCATCTTAAGTGTACTGCAGCCATGTCTCTGGTCTAAGCACTGACTGGAAGTACCCAGCACTCATCATCTGCCACATCAACATTACTGCAGAGCAAACTCTTTCCAGCCAGTGATCTGAAATGTCAAGAATCACCTCATCCCTTTCAGCAGGCCATGTCCAGACAATTAGCTGGGACAGTCACCAGGCTGGAGAGCCCAGGGTGAAAAGTAAGGTTGAATATATTGGCATAGGAGGGAAAAGTTGATCTTTTTGCTTTGTGGAGCACCTCTCCATGGCAACACAGATCTGACCCACAGAAAGACCCATTAAGCATTTCCTTCTGTCTGTGTTGGGATGGGTTTCTGACAGATGCAGAAATCAGGAATGTGATTTCCTCTTACTGCCATGTTGCCCAAACTATTTTGTTGTGCCTCCCAGAGCATGTTCTTTCTACCTTGGATCTCAAACAGACCTTTCCTTCAGGTCTCCTCCCTCCCACTCAGACTTGTGTTCCTCCTCTCCCATCCCTCCACACACTCTGTCTTTTGTAGTTCCCCTTCATTTTCTGTCTTTGCTCTGTTTCTGCCCTCTCTTCTCCACTACTAGAGCTGTTTGATTCATGGTGTTCTCAAAGCAGAGGAGAAGGCCCCTTCTTCTCTTATCCACTTATACGATTTACCAAAGTGCCTTCAATTTGTTTCCCCACTCCTTGACTTAGTAGCTATCCTTGCTGCTCCCCTTAAAATTAGTTCTCTTCTTCCCCCCCGCTGTCTTCCTCTATCCACTTCAACCCTTTTTCATGCCCTTACAGGCTAAGCTAGACTATTCTCTTCCTCTCTCCACACACAGACTCTGGCCCATCCCCTCCTACTTCTCCCATTCCTTTCTCATGCTCCCCCTCCTCAGCAGAGCTTCAGCACTGCAGCCTTAAAGCAGGATAAATGGATATGGATATCGTACAATAAAACCTTCAGAATGGAGAGTTTTGTGCAAGTGAACAGCAGCCAAGCCTGAGAGACTGAAAATTGGATAAAGGGATTAAAACAGTAGCACATTAACAGGAGATTTAGAGTGTAATAAACTCATTTCATAATAATATGTGCGTTGGGGCTGGTAATAAATCATCGCGGGATCCCTGCCTTCCGCAGTGCCGGAACGAGGCAGTGACCCGAAAGCGGGGTAGGATTTCAGTGAGATGTGGATTAATTTCACAGGGTTCTTGGCCAGGAATAGAGCGGCTGTGCCATTCCTGTACAGCTGCTGCTGTTACTGCTGGCTTTTGGAAAAAAAAAATCCACAAAAAGCAAACAAATGAAACCAAACAAGAGGACCTGCCAACACTGCCTGGCACACATTTGTGGAGAAGAGTACCCAAGTGGTCTTCACTAGCATCACCCCAGAGGCCAAAACACTTCTCAGACACCTCCCTGGACAATGCCCTCCACCCGTTCCACACAGACCTGTAGGGTGAAGATGATCAAACAGCAACAGGAAAGAAGCCAGCTACACAGAAATGCTCGGCTAAGTCACCACATTATGGCCCAAATAACCTTGTATAAGACACTGAATTAAAAAAAAATCTAATGATCACATGCAGTAGATATTTAAGCCTGGTGGGCAGCCCAAGTTGCAACCTGAGGACAGGTGGGGATGGGGAAGGGCTGAGACTCCAACTCACCTCTGCTGCACAAAGCTCATGAAAAGTTACAAAAGCAGTGAAGCCTCAGACCAAGAAAGGGAGGACAGCAGCATGCTGGAATGTTCCCAGAGAAAGAATAGAGATGGATCCAAGCCATATTGCAATTAGGTGAGGCAAGGATTTTGCAGCAAGAGGTAATAAAGGAATAAAGTGCAGGAAAATGCAGTACAAGCATCCTGAAACAAAGGACTTGTGGAGGGGACAGTTTGATGGTATCTTAAGAGCAGCTGGAGAGCAAAAAAACCTCCCCAAAAGAGAGGTATGAAGAAGCTCACAACAATCAAGGCACTGGATCAGGTGACATGGAATCTGGGCTCTACTTCTTGCCACTGCAGCCATGGAGATTGCTTAGGACAGAGAGCACTCAGGGAAAGTCCTGCCTTGCTTTATCATAAGCTGTAGGAGTGTGGCCCAGTGTGTTTGAGAAAAACATGTATTGGTTGACAACTAATACAACATTGACACTGTTTAATATAATTGGACATGAAAACAATGATCTGTATTGAATGAAAGATAGGATGGGCCAATCTCCAAGGAAATTCTCTAAACGTAACCCAAGACTAGACTAGCCTGAAGAAGGGGAGGGTAAATTAAGGTGAGTGATATGGAACACTGTGAAGACTGAGGAGGAAGTGAATCACCAGCAGTGCAAAATTCAAACCTCAAAAGCAGACTTAAGAGCTGTGGAGACCTGCAGATTCAGAGACAGAGATTTGTCTTTGCTGATATTGCTAGGGTGAGAACCACAGTGCTAATTTAATCATGGCATAAGTCACAACTCCGGACTTCAGTGAAAATATTAACCTCTATGCTGTCCTATCCAAAGGCAGTGGTAACAAAAAGTCATCCGTTCACAAAGCAGCCATCTGCCTGCATGAGCAGATGGAGGATGTTCAAACCAAACAAGCCATATAGCTGTTCCTCAAATGAAAGCTTAAGTCTTGCAAGAGGCCTGGATCTGAGGAAGAATGCTACCTTTGTATACAGGTTTTCTTTACCATGTGTATAGTGCCTACTGACAACCCACCTACTACACACAAATCCCTCAAGAAACCTTGTTTCTGCATCAAAGGGAGTTTTGCACATACATATAGAATCATGCACGTACGTACAGAAGACACAGCAAATACCTACAGCTTTTACAGACCAGATTTTGGGAAAAAGGGAAGACAGAAAGGGAAATTTCACTCTGCTGTTTCTTTCTTATGGTAGTAAGGGATGATCCCAGCTCAGCAACACTGCACAGTAAAATGATGGGAGCCCCAAAACTCCACCCACTGAGGTCAAACAATGCACACAAAGCTACCAGTGGTACGTCAGTGTCACAGATACTCACTGAGAGATGACAGTCCTGGAGAGAAGAGCGCAGAGCCTTTCTGACGTACCACAACAGCGTGTGGCCCTCGTGGTGTTTGAGCCAGCTGTGAGGGTGTCACAGTGGTAGCGGCAGCAGCAGCACTGCTGCTCACCTAAGCTGGCTTTCCCTCATTACCATAGCTCTTGCCACACCACTGAAGTGTAAATTCACTCAGTAAATCGCACCGGCTTCACCGTTGCAAGACAGTACTCAAGAAGCACTAATAAAGAGGGAAAATTGGATTTGCATCGAAGTCAACCTTAAACTTCATCTGTCAGTCACTGCCAGTCAAGGACTCTAAGCTCCAGCCAGACTTCCCTGGTAGTAAACTGGCTGTGGAGGCTTGGGAAGCCAAGGCACAGAAGGAAATACAGTCAGCACAGGGCGTTCATATTCCTTCACCCCACAAGAACCAACAAGACCAAGCCCTGTGTAATAAAAGCTGGTGGACAGTGAACCACAACAGTAAGTTACTCTGAGTAGTGAACTAGAGAGCCAAGGGGCTGTAAAGAGCCTTGATTTCTCTCCTACTGAATTCAAGGGAGGTATTTCTTCCCACTACCCCTACTAGCTGATATTTAAGAATAAGAAGAAAATTCCATAAACCCTCCAATCAATTTGACAGACCATTTCAGCTGGAAAATACAGGTAGCTCTGAATTAGCTCTAAAAATGCTGGAGGACCCAAGTTCAGTGTCCTCCAAACACTACATCACAGCTATCAGTCAAAACTATTTCTTTTGTGTAGAAAAGGACCAATGCTAGCAAAAGGCCTGAACATGGCTAAAACAAAATATGTTATTTTTTTGTTAAATATAAAAGCTTGGGTTATCCCAAAATGACATTTTCATGAAAAAGGAAAAGAAAGAGAGAGATAATAATAGAAGAAAATTCTTTAAGTTTTTTTCCTCATTTAATAAAAAATATTTTTTAAAAGGGAAGAGCGAAGAAAAGCGTAAGGGATTTTTCTACATGAAAGATTGTGTCTGTTTCACAACATCCCCCTTCTTTACTAAGATGAAAAATGAAATTAAAGCTATCTGATTCATTTCCCCACAACTGGTGCATAGTTACACGGACCTGCAGTAGTTTCAGGTCTGCACTGCTGCCAAGGGCCACCACCTTCCAAGACACACTGCAGGTATATGGCTGGTGAGTTAAGGCATGCCGTTGATTTTTTATTTGTCACAAAATATCATTGCAATGCAGTTGCATGATTTTGTGCTGGCCAGAAATCACCTTCAAGACAGTTTAGTGGTATGACATGGTACACTGTCAACAGTAAATCTGGGCTGGAAGGCACTAGCCCATTCCGATGCTGATCATTGAAGACACCAGAAACAATTAAATGCCTACTGTTAATCATGCTACCTGGCTTACAGGCAAACCACCTTGCTCTGTAACCTTCTATGATTTTATTAGCTCAAGAGGCTCATATTAGGTTGGTTTTTTGACAGGAGACCTGCAAAGACCGTGCAATGTTGGCAGAAATGGCATGGCTGTTGTGAAGTTCTGACACTATTCACAACAGATGGACCCTGGGCAGTTCTAGTGAGTGCTGCTGAGGTAAGCCCTAAGCTCAAATATGATTTTTACAATCAGAACACTTTGTCTTGGAAGGACCAGTCACACTTACCAACATTTCCAAGTTCCTGCACAGACAGTTCCTCCTATTTAAATTCCAATAATTGGCAGCAGAAGTGTCTTCTTCAATTCCACTGCAAAAGAGTTATTTAACATTTCCTTGGGTGTAAATAAAAGCAGACACAAACAAGTTGCCTCACTTTGGCAGAATAACCAATGGCACAAATATGAGATCAAGAACAGTAAGCGAGGCAGAAATTCTGCAGAAAAAGCTCAAGTTGAACCAGAGGCATCAGTGCAAAGTAAACCAAATTCACTCATGGACATTTTCAAAGAGAAGCACAGATGATCAGGTACGTCAGACCTCTCTGGGTTCATGGGGTTTCAGCTGGAACATCAAATTTAGGCCTGGATCCCAGGTCCAAGAGAGATGGTGGCAAATAAGAGCCCTTTGTGAAGAGAAGGATGACTGGTCCGAGACCTAGAAAGCATGACATGTAAAGGTGAAAAGAATGAAAATGTTCAATCTAGAGGTGTGAAGGCTTAGGAGAAACATCTTTCTAGTAGGTAAAATATTGAAGAAAAAGGAATGCAATTAGCCATTTTCCATGCCAACAAGGAAAAGAGAACAAGACTTAAACTGCAGCAAGATCCAGATTACTCATGAGGACCAAGTGTGTAGTGCTGTGAAGTAGTGCTACTGGCTGGTGAAGTACTGAAACAGATTGCTGAAGGGAAGCTGTGATATCTCCATCACTGAAAGCTTTTAAAGACAGAAAATTAGCAAGAAAGTTATAAAATACTCATCTGAGGTAGAATGGGTCTTGCCCTAAGGTAGGGAGATGGATTGGATCATCTCACTGTGCTAATTCCAGGCTTAATTTTTCTGATAATCATATTCAAATTACAGAAACTAATTCACAATGAAGCTGATTGATATGTCCAATCCCATATATTAGACCAGTAGCAAGAGAGTATTAAGACCACCAGTGACTGGTATAGGTACATCAGTGACATTCACTGCAATACTAGCTGCACAAAAATTTGAGAAGCAAATGGGGAGAAGGGTAATTTACTGTGATTTCCCTTCCTCGGTGTCCAAAACTATTACCAAAATAGCCTAACCAAAAGGCTGTAATAGGTATAGCTATATTTCCATAAGTAGAAAAATTCTCTATTAAAATTGAATTTTTTCTACTTCTTTAAGTTTGGGGGTGGGTTAATGTTAAGCATTAAAACTACCATAATTTTCATTAAGTAATACAGGCATTTTATTAAAAAATAAGAGAAGTACAGTATTTAGACTTGTTCAGAACTTTTTTTCCCTGAGAAAATGCAATGAAAGGCAAATGTTTTTCAGGTCACTCTATATCTACCTTCTCTTCAGAAAGAAAACAATAATGTTTTAAGCAAATTACTTCCCCACTTTGGCATTTTCGAGTCCAGATTTCATAATCAATTGAAGCACATTTGTGTTGATGTCTTATGGAAGGTAGCAGCAAGAATTTGGGGTTCCTCAGATATGTAGAGAAACATCATGTCAATGGTCTTGATGACTCTTTGGTCAAGGAGCAGCAACACAGGTGGTTAGCAAGTTTGCCTGGTTAGACTGGGGTTTGTCTCTGATACTTTCTCAAAGCAGGTCCCTGTGCTGCCTTCCCCTAACAACAGAACTCCTGAACTGCATGTGCAGAGCCATGTTTTGGGGGAGGGACCTGGACACCTCATTGCCCCAGCTCATCCAGCTGAAGTCATTCCTTATACAACAATAACACTTTTACACAGTACAGTGTACTTTGTATGCTGCTTGGCAGATCCCAACTTGAACCACGTGCTCACTCCCTGTCACTCCACCTCCAGAGTCACACATTACAAAATTAGTTCCTTCTCCACCTGAAATTGCAAAATCTGGTTATCCTTCTCTCATAGGGCCAAAGTCTTTTCTGGTAGAATTTAGTGGGATCCACTGCTCTTCACTCATGCTGAACTTGTTCTGCATGTTCCTGTTACATTGACAGATTTTATTTATTGTATGCAGCTGGTATAATATGCACAAATCTATGTGGCTATTTCCCAGGACTGTGTAACCAGGACAGCAGAATAATTGTTTCAGAGCATGGACAGAGTCCGCCCAGATTCTTCCATCAGATCATGAGCAATGGTCTATAGTGGACTGCCAGTGGCATAAAGAGAGATTACATAAACCGAGTCATTAAACTGACAGCCTCCTTTCAAAGGGTGAAATGCACACACGTTCATCCAAACACAACATATATGCTTCACTCTAAATGGGACTTGTGCAGGTTAAACTTTGCTTCTGTGTAGAACCTGTTCTCCCTTCTGGGCCACATTCTTACCTCATGTACCTTGGTGTCTTCACTTTATCCTCCCAAAGCCCTGTTGAGCTGAAATCTCACGTCCTCATCCCCCAAACTACGGATCTGCAGCTTTCCATCCAGTGACAAAAATTCCACATTTTTAATACTGCTTTGTTGCTATCATCACCAAATAAGAGTCTGTTCATCACATGATCTGCCCTGTATTTTTGTCAAAACAGAAATACATTTCTCTCAAAGGTCCTGTGCATAGAGTTCTTGCTGTGAAGTAGGGAATACAGTTTGTCTGAGCTTCACTTGAATATTGGCCATTTTCAATATGTTTCTGTTGCATTAATGGAAAAATGTGAGAGCCTCCCTGGTGGTAAAAATAATATCTTTAATTTCCCATAGATGATAACTAGAATCTGTGACTTAGCAGACAAAGTGCCTACTTCAGCTTTCAAAGGTGCAGTTGTGAGTTCAGAACTGTATTTTCAGTACCTTTTCTGTTCACTTTTTTCTACTCATGCGGTTTTAACTTAATTGATACCCACTGATTAAGCAGAACCATAAAAATCATAACAACAGCTACCATCACCAATGGGTCAAATTCAGACATGCAGTAGGGTGTGCAAATGCTGTAGGAGGGAGGGCACATGAAAGGATGAAAACTTGGGGCTTGTGTTAAAGAAGAAAAATCATGGTATGAATACACTGATTTTCACCAGAGGTCAAGGATACCTGATCACATTCAGCTGACAGAATGAAAGCCTCAACTTCAAAGAAAAGCTTTATTCTTCATAGGAAGAGTTTTAAAAGCTATGAATGTCCAACACTGAACTTCTGTAAGCTGTGAGGACAGGAATGTAAAGAAACACCTTATTAGATTCACTCAGGTCTATTTCTTAATGGTACTGGCTGTCTCCACCCATAAGTTTCAACTATAAAACCACACATTTATCCAAAAAATAGCATCCTGGAAATGGGGAGAAAAAGGAAGAAGGATCAGTCTGACAAGTTTTGTCTTGGCAAAATGAAAAAAATGAAGTGCTTCACAGCCACCAGAATGCACAGTTTCACTCCAAGCTAGTCCTTGTGATATGGTATTAGATTTTTCTTTCTACTACTCTTTAGAGTTGCATTTACATTTCAAAATAATCAATGTAATCAGAAAAATGAAAGCTTATTTTGCTTCTAAATGTTAGGAAAAAAAAATCTTGAGTTTCCCTGCATCACTGTTTTTGGTTAAAAATTTAGTTCTCAGCCAAAACACAATTTACCAATGATGACAGTCACAGAGTCAGTGGTAAGGGGCAAAGGATGGACTCATACAGCAGAGCTGTAAAACCAGCAATGGGAATTACTCCTTTATTTTGCCACATATGTGGAACTGAGTGTGAAACACTCACAGAGCTGTCTCAAAACCCTTCCTCTGGTGTTCATAATTGCACCTGAAAGGCACACAGAGATCCATCTGATACCAACACGTCATTTCCTTATTTGGGAGACAAACCAGCTGTCTTCTTTCATCACCCAAAATAGAGATAGGGATGTTGACGGGGGGAATTCTCCAGAACTGGCCAAACCACCCTGCAGGTAGCTGTAGTAAAGGGTGCAGTAGAAGCTGGTGGTGGTGGCTTGCCCAGGCCACATCACAGTCCCACAGACCTGCAGTGCTGGAGCACAGCCTTTCCTGCTGATTGCTCCTTCCTGGCAGATGTCAGTCCATAACACCATGGAGCATGACACATGACACACCCTATGGTGAGGTGATCATCCATCACATTTACATGTCTCCTTATTTCTGATCACAAGGACCAAGATCTCTGAGCCAGGACCCAGCCTCACATCATGCAGCATATCTTTCTCACTGATTTCACTTCTGAGTTAGTTATAGTTACAACTACAAGCTACAGCTGTAGCTCAGAAATCCTTTAGCACTTTGTCTTGTGTAATGCAGGAGAAGAAAAGGTAGTTTGGGCCAAACCCAAGAGTAATAGATACTCTGGAAAATCCTATTGGCAAAAATAAGAGGCTCATCTAAAGCACACAAGGGTTAAAGAATTTCTTTACCCAGCACAGAAGCTCACAGTTCAGAAAGCATGCTCTGAGAGACAGACCTGCCCCCTCAGACATGCAAGGTCCTTTCATCAGGAAAGCAGAAGGCAAGATCCACAGTGCAGATCTGAGAACAGAAAACAGCAGTGGCCCTGTGCGGCAGCTGTTCTTCCCGCTAGTAAATAGGCTCAGCTCACCCTGACTATCTTCAGAGGCAGTTGCCTGATGCAAACACCGTAATGTTTTGCATTAAGGTCTTGCTTCTGTACTGTTCACAGTACTGGAAAAGGAGTTTCCTTGTTCCCCTCCAGTCTTTTCTATCTGTGCATTAAGCACAGAAGAAAACAGAGTAAAAGATGCTGAGAGAATTTTTGGGATGCATACCCCACTTTATGAATTTTCTTTTAAGTACTTCCTTTGTAAGGTGACATCTTGGATGAGAAGGTCAGGCTTTCCACCTGCCCAGACATCACCTGTTAGTTGTCTGAAATAAAAATTGTCTTCTTTAGACTTCAGAATTAATGTGTCTTTGAGATGAAAACAGTTTACAACTATATTATATATTAGGAATCATCGTTCTACTTCTGTGCTATTCTGGATTTACAAGCCTGGAAAAAAAAAATTAACATCAATAGAAGAGGACTCTCCAAGAGTAAAAGACATATAAATGGCCTAGAGTTCATAGCCAATTTTAACACATCATCTTGCATAATCAAGAGTGCAGCCCAGGAACCAAGGCAAGGTAAAGCAAAGAGGAAATGTGCCCTACACACTGTTACATTGTAGATAGCGTTATTTATGGGAAATGCTCCCAGAGCCAGTCCTGAATTGAAAAATGTCATCCAATCTTGGTTTGACTCTCCATGGATGGGACACAGCTGTGAGTTTGGTATCTTCAATCTTAAACCACATGCAAAATGTTTCTGAAATAATCTGGGCTTCCCTCTTTCAATCTCAAAGATAGATTTCCTCAAAACTGGCATCAGTGTTGACCAAAAGACAGCGGCATAAAAGGAAAATATTTCTGAGAAAGCCAGATCTCTAGCTCACACAAAAAAATCTTCTTGCTTTCATCTTCCTCAGATCCAGCCCCACATTTGGAAAGCCATTTTTAACAGCACTGCTTTTAAGCCAATCAGATAAGCACTACGCATGCTGCTGCTTAAGAGCAGTGAAGCATAGCATGAACTTCAGCACTTCAGAGTTTTGTGCTACCTACCCTGCACCATCATCTGCTAGCACTGGGCAAACCCAGAGAGAGTGCCTGTACACAGGCATTCCTCCAAGGGAAGACCCTTGACACTGACTGCACGTGGACACGGGTTCTCTCTGCTGTTGCTCATGGTGCTTGAGGAAAATGTGACCAGCTATAAGCACAATGCCAAGCATGAGCAGAACTTCTTGTGAGCAAATTAGCTGTCTCCCCTTCAGAAGTTCAGACCTCTTAAAATCCTTTTTTAATAGAATTCAAGCAAAAAAATTTCAGAAGCAAACAAGTGTCACTGTTTCACCTCTTGGCACTGGAAATGGGAAAACTGGCTACAGGTTTTCCTCTCCACCACATTTCTTTCTGTGACTGTCAGGCCAATGACACAATGACCTAAATCAACACATCCCTGTTTCCACCATTTCTGTCATTCTACAACCATGTCTATCATTGGGGTCCTCTACTTCTGTTATGTCTACATGATGGCCTTTACCCATTTGGAAGATTTCTATGTCCAGCTGTGTAGATTTGAGAGTATTTGCCAGTCATGAAAATAATGTCCAGCTTCCAGTGCTTGTCCCAAACCTCATCTTCAAAGCCCCACATAAATAGCAGAAGGCCACCAGAAAGCAGCTGTGTTTTTCAACACCTGTACTCTATTGTTTCCTAAAGGCTTCCAGCAAATGCACTCTTCTGGATCTCTCAAACATGCCAGAAGATTATCATCCATGTTTGTAATGACCCAGTATTCCAGCTAGGGATTTATTTTGTTCTCCCATCTCCCTTCTGTGTTTTTTTAAAAAACAGCATCACAGCATAGCAGCCACCACTGCTGCAGCAGCCCTGTGCAAGTCACATCAATTCCATTCCCAGGGGTGCAAACCAATTTCTCTTGTTTTTCCGCCCGTCTCTCTGGCTGAACCTCCAGCAGCCTTCAATCCCATTAATCCAAGCACTGCTGGCGATGACGAAGACTGATTTCACCGGCAAACGATCAATTTGTATCTCCCCCCCTTTTTTCTTTTTCCCCCTTTTTTTTTTGATGCGATGTACAAAATATCATGAAAAAGGCGTCAGTGGTGATAGTTCCACAACAGTGAAATAATAGAGTAATAAGGCAATCCACTTTTGACCTTGCAGGACAGCTAATTCATCTACCCATCTATCTTAATTATTCCCTGGGTTACAAAAGAGAAACTGTACAATTCATTCATTCCACGGTGACAATTCCATTTTCCACCCCCAGTAAAGCACCATCCTTTCTCTGCAGTGATCCTGCCACAGACCACATTCCTGCTCAGCCTACTCACACCACCCCTCATGCAAACAGTCACTAAAGGCCTGATCCAAAGCCTGTTGAAGTTGATCAAGTCAGGCCCTTGTTGGCCCCAGTGCACTCCATTCCATGCCCTTCCATACTTGCACCTCATTTCAAGCAAACAAGAAGTCAGCCACCTCCACAAGACATATCAAAAGGGGGATTTCTGGCAGAATGGACAGGTGTGCAGGCAGGCTAACTTTGTCCTGGGAGAGTGATCTTTTCAGATCTCTCATGTTTCAGGAAAGAAGGTATCTTACACAAAGGTACATATTGTCTCAGATAAGTCTGTCTGCACTGGATGAGAGCAAGATAGGACCTCTGAATTTGGAGGGCACATTGTGATAAGTGTACACAGAAGACATAGGCCAGACAGTGGAGAAGAGTCAAAGAGCATTTTCTGATGGCACTGTTTCAATGATTGCTTTGCATCATTTGCTGAATATTAATTTGTCTTGGAAGCTAATATCTGAGTCTTAAATATCTTACAACCTGATTTTCCTGCTGCTTCCCCTCAGAGGCTGAATACAACTTGCCCATTTTTAGACATGGCATATACAAGTAGACTGCACACGACTCTGCAACCAGCAGGGAGAGTCTGGTGTGAATGAATGTCTCCTACCATGCTCTGAAAAAGCCAAGGTTAGTCTTCACCTCCAATAGGAAAAGGGGTCTGCTGGCATCTGTGATGCCAAGGTTTGAGAACATCCCTTGTAGCCTAACAGCTGCTAGGAAGAAAGTGGAAAACCGGCCACAAAAGGAGGTAAGGATGATGGTGCTTCAAAGGGAGTAGGGGTAACTGACACAAATACCACTGACTTTTGGTTGTTCCTCCGATGAGTTAAGTTGAAAAAGCAGCAGGGGAAATCCCCATAAGAGACAGCTGTTTCCAGTCAGGCTTGTCCTGCTGAGAGTAGTCTCAACTGCTGATATATCCTTGAAGACTTGTACTTTTCTAGCATCTTACTTCCCTGTTTTTAAGGTCATCTTTGGACTACAGCTCACTGTTCCTCTACTTAGCATCTTCATATTCCCTTTGGACTGGACTTTGGAGCAAGCCAGACTCCTTTCCTCTCCTCACCCTTATCTGTTCTCCTTCCCTCACTTTATTCTATTCTTACTGCTCAAGCCTGTATCTCTGCTCATCTTTCCAATACCCAATTCTCCTTATCTGTCATATACACCCCTCTCTTGCTTAAAGCCACTAAACTCAGCACTTCATTTCCTCTATCTGTAACAAGTCTTTTTAGCTTCATTTCCTTTGCTGTCTGGTTTCTCCACCTCTGTCACATTGGTCTCCAGTTTTGGCTGCCCTACAATAAAAAATCCATTCTCTTTTTCACATCCCCCTTTCACCTCCTGGACTCCTGCACTTGTCCCACATAGTCCATCCACATTTTTGACCCACATTAGTAAAGCAACTTAAATCTTCCACCAACTTCACTCTGCAAATACATCCTCTGCTCCCTTCTATCTTTTCCCCCTCTTGCCTTCATTTCCCCCTTATTATTGTTTTTTATACTTACTGTGGTCCCTGACCAATTGTCTCACCAACCTACTCTGCTTCCTCCTCCCCATAAACTTTTACAAGAGTACACAACCTATTTCCCTCTTCATCACATCTAATCTGAGATTGTAATCTCTTAAGAGAAGTAGGCACATCTTTTTATGTGACACTTATCCTGCACCTTGTCAATGTGCAGTGCTTTGAATGACTATTAATACATTAGCAATACAAAGACACCACCATGGGTTCAGGTATCCCTGAGACAGATTGCTCCAAGCATCTAAGTACATCAGGGTAGTATTAGGGCTGCTTTCCCCTTTGTTACAGTTTTCCCTTAAGTCTGCCCCAGCAGTTCTTGTCAGGAACAAGATCCTGGGCTAGATGTGTAAACTGAGAGGAAAGACAATACCCTACATCCCAGAGAGCAGAACTGGAGCCTAAAGTCAGGTGTTCACAGGGTTAGCAGGAAAATCCACCCCAACGACAGCAAATACCCAGGACATTGCATAGATGTCTTCAAATCCCTTAGTGCAGAGGTGCCTACTGACATCAGCTCCTCTGAAGACCCAAAGTTAGTGAATAGGAGCCTGGCACAGAAATGTGGGCAGAATTCAGGCCAGCTGAATACAGCCCTAGATCCCACTGAAGAGTGAAAATAGCAAAGCAGAAGGCAAAGCCTGAACCAGTGGTGCTGCTTCACTGCCACATGTATGCCATTGTGCTCTGTACCTCGACGTGCATTTCAACAGAACCTGCATAATATGTCCAGGCTCTTTGGAAGCCACAAGTGGATGCAAAGATGAGGACTACAGTGAGTAATGTTATAGCAGGACACAGGCCATGTGTGAGTGAAAGTACCAGCAGCAAAGCAGGGCAAGCTGATGCACAGGCATAGCTGACCCAGGTTGCTTCAGGCTGGTACACTGGAAACAGCCTGTATCATAACTAGCCCAAGTCCCAGCAGAGAAGCTGTACAGTATCACAGTGCAGAGTGACACATAGCTGCTTTTCCAGTTAAGACATTGACTACCAGCTGAGGAGGATGGATTTCAGTCACTGACTGACGCAGGTAATGCACTCTTGGTTGGCCAGCTTCTCTCTGTTAGCATATTTACAGGATGATAATGGTGATGGCCCATGAGCCCTGGCATAATGCAATTCTTTTCAACGACTCAGAATTCATACTGGATAAGTATCACGCTCCCCTCAAGAATTAACCTTTCTGCACCTCCTGCCAGGCTGGTACTTGTGGTATGCAGGAACATTTCCCACCTCAGGCATAGTTACTAGTCTCCTTCTTGGCATTGGATATGGAATATAGCTAGACAGCTGAATGCTTTGATCTTCTTGATGGCTGGTGCACATACAAAGCTTTTGGAGTCATGTACTTCCTTGTTCCCCAGGAGAGCAAAGTTTCTTGCTCAGCTGAAAATTAACTTCTGGAGTTTGTACTTGCTCACTTCCTCTTAAATGGCCTGCAAAGCAGCTCTGAAAGCCAAGTATTACATTCCCGGGATCCCTGACTGCCTTTTCCCAGGCACTCCTCAAAACAAAAGAAAGGGAGAAAGGTGAATGGAAGATTAAGAAGAACAGCGGTGCTGGCCAAAGAAGTTTCAGAGAGAAAAGAAAATGGAACAAGAGAGTGAAGGAGAGAAAAAGGAATGGAGCGAGAGAGGGAGCAGCAATAATAAGGTCATTTGTTACAGGAGCTACTCCTAGTCTGTGTGTATGTAACACAATTTGAGCTAATTGTATTGCCCTCACTTTGGGGACGTTGCTGTCTGTCTCTGAAGCTTTTTCTAATTTCCCCCCTTAATGTACGATTTCAGAATCTTTCATTCTAATGATTTTAATGCAATCAGCAAAACTATGCATGTAATTGTCTTTGGCACAGCACTCGCTGGAGTGGCACTCAGGGACAGCTCCCTGAACCCAGGACTCCGACAGGAGAATGCAAAACAGGCCTGTTTTCAATCACCGCGGCAGAAGGCAGCCGGCAACGTCTGCGAAAGGCTGCCGAAAAAAAACATTTGTCGGAAGACAATGACAAAAAAGGGGGTCTCAGCTCGGTGCTATTCAGAGACAATTTGTAAGCACGGCTGTTGAAGTCGATCCAAAGGCTCCGGAACAGCTGGAGCTTTGCAGTGATTGATAAGTGCGCCCAGGAGAACTTCATTTCTGCCTGAATGAAGACAAAAGCCCCGCGATGCTGGGCGGATGGGTAATGTCACTATCATTAAGTAGTGAGAGTGGATATGCCAGACCTTCAGATGGGGACACAGTCAGGGCTATGAGGAGAGGTCAGGGCACCCTCCCTTCCTTCCCATCACCGCCAGCTCTCTCCCCTCCCTGACTCCCCCGCTCCTCTCACACACACTTTCTGGACAAACACCCCCTCTACTAATTGTAATGCCCATATAATAGAAGTTCCCCCAGCTTATAAGTATAGACCATAGGTCTCTCCTTCTCCTCTTCATAAGTGCTCTGCACATACTCTTCCAGACCTTTAAGAGCTGGTTCAAACTGTAGGTGCTTCAGGCCATCCACATGCACCTTTTCCACATATAATGTCACTGTTGCTCATGATCTCACACTCGGAAGACACCACCCTTGACAGCCATCTTCAGTACCCAAACCTGAGTGACTCCCACCAACGGCTGCTTGTCTCCTTTGTCCCTGTATTCCTCACCAGTATCTTCTGAAATCCAAAGCTTGCATTTCTAAAATCAAGTCCAAATTTTTGGGCAACCCTGTTAAAACAGAGCATCAGCACATGAGAAGAAAGCACATAAAATGCAAAGCTGATCACAATGGAATTGAACTGGCATCTATGTGCTTTGCACTGAGTCTCAACTGCTTGAGGTTGGCTTATCTGGTTTAGGATGTTTGCTGACACAGTCTCTTTCCCTGCAGAGTTACCACATCTCACATGCAGTCATCATGAAGAGCATTGGAGACAAGTGAATAAACTAGAACCTCAGCTTTCACTTTGTGCTCTTCTCAAGGTGAAGAAAAAGCTGGAAGATACAATGCAAGTTGTTCTGAAACAAGCATGAATATTAAAGAACCCTTTGCATATCAAATGACATTTGGTGCTGCCCACAACTACCCAAATTCAAGAGCTGGCTCCTCAGTTTCTACATATTCTGTAGGCAGGATGTTGGATACCTCTGAAACTCTGCAGTACAGTTGGGAATCAGCAGTGCACCACAGAAGCCAGCAGAAAACAGTACACAGCAAGGGTGACATCGCAACAGGAAGAGGAACAAACTGCCTGAAATTTCTCTAAGCCTGGGTCACAAATCCCCTGAGGATTTAACAACCTCCTCAAACAGTTGCATATTTCCCTTCCAAGTAGTGAACCCAGCTCTTTTCTCCTGCTGTCAATGGCCAGCCTAGGCAATGAAAGAGAGACAAAGACCTCTTCCAAAAACCCTACAGTCTTTCCTTCAGCAAGAAATATTAGTCTGTCACCTTCTCGGGTGGTTTAAGGAATGTGAAGGCAAAAGAAACAAAACTGGAGAAAAAAGGTTCAGGCGGGCAGACAGCCCATCACTATTATATTCCTTGCTGATATTTCAGGCCACCCCTCTCACACATAATGCAGTTAACTGCTATTTAGATGACACAACCTAAGAGCACGCAGAGCTACAGTTCCTCGGTGGGGATCCCAGTACAGGATACTCTCAACCAGCCACAGCTGAGTGACTAATCACCAAGGGAGATGAACCTGAAGAAAGATGAGACGCTGAGAGTCAGGAGGTCTGGGACTGTTTCCAAACTCTATAACTGACCTGGAGCAAATCACACCCACTCTGCTGTATCTTTTTCCCCCCACCTAGCTGCTCAAGAGCTCTGCAGCACAGGATCCAGGCTGCTGTTCAGTTGTACAGTAACTACAGCAGCAATATCCCACCCTGAGCTGAAACTACAATCTGCCTCAGCAATAACATTTCAAAAAATCCCTATCTACCAGCACCCAGCATATTCCTGCCTTGTTGCCACCATGTCAGAAGCCATAAACCAGTTACTCAGGGAAAACAAAAACATCAGCTATCAGAGAATCACTTCCCTTCTGCAGTGCAGCTCAGATCCATTTGAACCTTTTGTGAGCACCACCACCATCACTCCCTTGATCCCCATACCCTTCACAGATATTGTGCTGCCCTAAGGGAGGGAGCTGAGAGATCTAGAGATGCACTTTGCCAGAGGTGATCTCTAGTTGCTCAGTTTTGTCAATTAACTATTTAGAGCCCGTGAGGCATACACTCGCTATTCTTCTACTCAATGACACCTGTGTCAGCAATCCCATGCCACCTCAGACTGTTAGTTCTTTGGGCAAGGGAAAGCTCTGCACAAAGCCTACACGTGCCCAGGCCTCTATACCACCACAGGAAGCAGCAGCAGCCCATACAGCTCCAGCACACACACAGAGATGCCCGGCATCCCTCTGTGCCTTCTGTGGGTGGTGAAAGCAAGGTTAGTTGGCATTACTCTCAGTCTCCCTCCACTTTCCAAATTCTAGAAACCTCTTGCTGAAGCAACATGGGGGTTTTTTTTTACTGACTTACACCCAGCCAACATCTTGCACTCTCTGCAAGATGATGGAATAGCACAGGCCAATGATCAGCAGGAAAGCCAGTTCCCACTGGCCTGCAGAGGAGCTCCAGCCCCACTGCTATTTGTACATGTCCTCTGGAATCTCCACATTCAGCACTGTTCTTGCCAAAGCCACCACGAAAATGTGCACATCATTCCCTAACCTCACTGTCCCCAGAGCTGGCATTGGCTGCTTGTTCTGCCAGCCTGCTTGGACAGCTAAATAGTTACGCAGAGCACTGCAGTGCTGGGGGGATCCCAGGCCTTCAGCACGTGATTTGGAGGGCCCCTTGTGGACATCCTTCCTGAGCTGGTAGCCCAACTTGGCTGCACCAGGAGAACATTTCTTGTAGCCTTTCTGGAGCAGGGGAGTCATCACAGTCCCTTTCTGGAAAGGGGAATAGAGGCACTCAAACAGCTTAGTGGTCCATGTCAACCAGGAAAAGAACAGAATCCCGAAGGCCCATTGGCTTACAGCTGCTGCCTTCCCCTGAGCAATGCTATTTCAGTTTCTATAGTTCC
Source organism: Nicator chloris (assembly GCA_013400495.1). Classification (NCBI taxonomy): domain Eukaryota; kingdom Metazoa; phylum Chordata; class Aves; order Passeriformes; family Pycnonotidae; genus Nicator; species Nicator chloris. The sequence continues at coordinate 388,550 of WAAE01023349.1, forward strand.
ACTTTGCAGGCAGTTGTGACAATACATAACCTACTTCTGCAGGCAGAGGTCTCTTTTCAGGGCCTGCACATCCAACACAAATGCTACCAGTAACATGTCAGAGCAAAATTTTGGAAGTGAGAAGAAGCAAGATACCCAGATTTAATGAACTAATCTAGATCAGCAGAGACTTTATTACAACTGAGTAAAGACCTCCAAAACCTCCACTCAAGCTCAGTCAGTCCTAAGCTCCCAGAAAAGTGACTTGCCATTGCAGTAATATATCCCCCATAAAACACTCCATTTGTCATAGCTATAAGGTTCCAGCTTCTAGCAGAAAAAATTGCCCAAGCATCTCAATGCTGTAAGGCTTCCTGTTCCTGATTTTTGTTCCCAGAAAAGGATTTGGCAAAGTTTTCAATGATATTTTCCCAGTTTCTTACGCCAATCTGGCATGTCTGTTTAGCCTGATCCTCTCAGTGACCGTCATTAGGTGAATGGTTTCAGAAGCCTTTCTGTTACCACCTGTAGCATGACTGACAATACTGTCGGGTCCAATATAATCTTCACATGTAGGTAGAGAAACGGTGAGCATTAAAATCCTTGGATATGTTCATGCAGTCAGGTACAAGACTCCAAGGTCACTCGTTGGAAGTGCATAGCGTGCATCACATATTTTTGAGCATAGGGTACCCAAGAGCACCAGGCACAGGAGCTCATGGCCACACAGACCAAGACAAGCTGTATGCAGCCCACACGCAAGGCATTTAGAGGGACAGTCAGGAGGTAGTCTGTCCTTTAGATCTATACAGACACAGCCTCTATTAGCACCATGAGAACGCATGGCAGAACCAAAAGCAGACCCATGATCTGAGAGCTCTGTACCCAAACAGCAGTCATACCTGGTGCTGACAAGTTTTGATCCATTCATGGTCCTCCCTGCCCTAACCTATGACAGTAGGGCCAAGCAGGATCCAAAAACTCCTCCAACCTGCCTTTGTCCCTACTCTGATCTGTGAAGTAATAAATAGTGATAAATCTTGACAGAGAGCATCCAAGTGTCTGGCATGCTGTGGAGGGTGAGGGCAAGGCAGCTTCTGCTACAGGAGATGATCTCTGGCCTGCCTTTGTTGATGACCCCAGAGAATTCACACCACCCTGCTCCCTCCTCTTGAAAGGTGATAACAAAGGTGTGAGTTTCTAAGCCTGACTGGCTCATGGAGTTAAAACCCAGTGAACCTGACCAGATCAGTGATAAAGCCAGAGCTCGGCTGAATTGGTCATTCTCTTGCTCTCTCCTTCTCTTGCCTGACCCCTCTTTTGCATGGTTCATAGAATCGGCAAAACTCCCTGACACAGAAACTGGAAGACACTCGATCTGTCGGTAACAATTTCCAGCAGCTCTGACAGGAACAGGCAGAGCACAGGAAGAATAAAAAAAAGGGAAAGGGAAAAAAAAAGATAATTTTGTCTGCCTCATATTCTCCCTTTTGTTTTTCCTTTGGCTACCTCTCTTTCCTTGTGCTGTGTGTCTCCTTTCCTTTGCAGTTGGATAGATGAAGACAGCCCATGGACTGTGGGAGGCATCCCAACTCGAGCCATGAAAGAGACTAACTCATCCCAGAGGAAAGACTAAATAGAGACGGGTAGATTAAACTTCTCTTACTTTAAACCCCCCACAGCACCTGCAGCATGCTGATTCCCTGTCCTGGTTGCCCATACAGGCTTGGAACAGGTAAGGAATATCAGTGAAAAAGATGAGGCTGGCAATGACTTATATCCACATATTTAGATTTTTTAGGTCACCTTTGCTGGGGCTGAGGGAATGCTTTCATTCATTTTATTTTGCAGAGGTAAGTGTGGCCTGGAACCATCAGTGTATTTTTACCCACTAGATGCATGGCTCTGTCTTTGATCCTTCCTTCTCTTGTCACTGTGGCTTCAAGCCTGATGAAGCCAGGCTTACACAGCCTACTCCGTGTAGGCTTCACAAAGTATTGGGGGTCTGTGAGAAGTCAAGGCACACAGACCGAGATTCCTGCAGCCCCTTCTGAGCTGTACATCTGACTCACAGACTGACACAGTCACTAAGGAGACTGGACTCTGAAACACAGGTAGTTCCTGCCCGTCCTGGAGTTCTGATGTCCTTCGCTAAGCAAAAGTCATCCTAGCTAAGTATCAAAGGAGAGGCAAGCGCACAGTATGACTCCTACCTTTTCAGACAACACCCACCCTCCCAGCCAAACATTAGATCAATGAGAGTTATAGATAGTTTGACTCCCCATCTAGCTCTTTTCTGTGCCAGGATCAAGCTTTTATGGTGCCCAGCCTCACTTGCTCTAAGTATCATGGCACATCAACAAAAGGAAACCCAATATGTGAAGTTGCAATTGCCTTTCCTGTCCAAAACAGCTGATCAGAGCTGTGCCAAAGGCTGCTGCTTGTTTCCTTCTGAAGAGATAATTACAGCATCTAGAAAACACCATTTGCCATGTTGCTTTTAATTCATACCAGCAGAACAGGCAGCTACTGCTACACTCACTCAGGGGCTGCAGGTAGAAGTCTGGGAAGGATGGAGTTGTTCCAGCCTCAGCTGCAAAGGGCTGGGAGACTTTCAGCTCTCAGTGTTGTCACCCTTTGCTTTTCCTTGACCCACAGTCCACTCTGCTTTCTGTGTCTGCTCCACAAACCATTTAGGCATCTGTAGTCAGAGGCTGAACCCATTGCTGGGAAGGGAAGGGTGACCTTGTGCTTGAGACGCTGGTGCTGCCTGGAGTTCAGGTCTGCTGCAAGCTCCCGGACCATGTCCTGGGGAAGTTGCAAAAACTCCACAGGCTTTTGGTGTTTACTTCCCCTCAGCTAGGCAGAGAAACTACCCATAAGCTGGCTGGTGAGGCAGGTGGTGTGTGGTGCCACAGACTGGCTGAGTGCTCCAGCAATTGTTACAGGGGCATTGGTGAAATGTGGGGCTGGAGGGACGAGGGGTGGATGTCACACACCACAGGCTAGAAACACATGCTGTTTCCTGGTGTGACCAGGGGAATCCCAGAAGTGAGATACACAGATTCAACAGCTCAATAAAAGAAAGGGAGAAGTAAATTAGACATCTCATAGGAGTGAGCAGGAAGAGGCCGTCACAGGCCCCCACTTGAGAAAACCAGAACCCTTCTTGCAAACCTGGCAGCCATGTCCTTTTACACTAAACAGCCTTCAGAGCAGCTGTTGCTTCCTGCTGTGCTTTACACAGCACCCACCACCACAAACCCCAACTGAGATGGGGCCATCAGGCCATGAAGAGCAGCAATGAAAATAGAACAGACAAACTCAATTCATGGAACATCCTTCAAGCAGAAGGCACACACAGTGAGCCACAACTGCTTCTAGTGAATCTGAAAGCAAGTCCTCTTTAAGGTCAGAATTGGCCCAAATCGCCTATAATTGCACAAACTGATGAAAAGCCTGATCGACTCAAAACCTACGGAATCTCAGCCACGGAAGATCAGGGCAGGGAAAGTGAGGAAACAAATCAAGCCCTCCTGGCACAACTGCAACCTCTTGCAAGTCAGCACCCAGTGGATTCTTTAAGATTCTATCCACCACAACCACACCGAATTCAGACTGTGCCAGCACGGCAGTTTGAAGAGAAACAGTCAAGTAGCTGGATACCAAGGATAAATAAGATTTCTGCTAATCCTGCTTTCACAGCAGGATACTAGAAAATTTAGCTGACCTTTGTTAAATAAGCTCAATGGGTCCCTTGAGAGATGGTGAATTACTGTGAGTGAGCAAAGAATGTCTGCCCTGGGCTATAGCCTGCAGAGATTGTTTTTTCTTACACATGAGGCTGCAATCCACCCCCCCTTTACTGGACAAGGTATTTCTTTTATGCTACAGGGAATAGGCCACCCCCAAGCTACTGCACGACAAGCCAGTTGTACCACATCTGCAGAACGTCTCTCAGCAGCAAAGGAGATACTCCGCACCACGCAGCTTTTCAACTGCAGCACTGGAAACTCTCAGCAGGAAAGCTGAGCTGCCAACAGAGCACTTCTTGCCCCAGGATGTCACACTGCCATGGCTGCCTGTTTCCCTGCTCACAGGTGTGCCCTCTGGACTGCCAGCATGTGCACCTGTGTAGGGCCCCCAGGGGATAATGGAGGACAGGCAGCAATTTGGAGACAAGCCCATCATAGACTTCAATGGCACAGGGTCCATTTACCAACATACTATGAATCCATTGGCAAAACATGGACCAAAATGGTACCACAGCCAGATGCAGCCAGACTAAAATTTCATTGCTACACACACACTTCCTTGAGAAATAAAAAAAATTAGCACCTGTTCACCTGTTCCAGCTTGACTAGCTGGAATTTAAGCCACCTCATCTGGCTGGCTGAGGAAGCAGATGAGACAGAGCAAGGCAACACAAAGCTTTTTCATCTCTGTTCTGGCTGAAGTGGATTTGATGAGACACAGAGGTCACAAAGGGTGACATCAGTTGAGACATTAACATGCTACAGCAGGAACTGCAGACTATTTCCTTTCCAGGCATAATAAGACAGAAAACAGCATTACAAAGCTGCATCTAAGATCTTCAGTTCAGCATCTAACAAGCTGGATCAGAAAACCAACCTGGGCCAACCTCTTTAGAGTGAACTGAGCTAGAACAAATCCCACCTGGAAAAGATATGTCCAGAACTATGTTTCCAGGTATCCACAGTTACTCCAGATGCCACTACTTTTTCCTTTCACAACCTCAAGGAATAAGAAGGAGTAGGGATGGGAGAATTGCAATCAAACTATTTTTTTTCTGTTTCTCACTCTTTAAGCAACCCCTAGGTACCTGGATACACAAATACCTGGACTGCCCACTCATGGCAAATTAAAAACAAAAAGAATGCTTCAGATTGTTGACCTTCCCCTTATTTTGCCCACTCTCATCTCCTCCCAACTCTGACCTCTCTAAAGTTCTCAACTAAAACAGATCAGAGATTCCAGTGTCCATAAAAACAGGAACATTTTTATTTTAGTTTTGAAACCTATTTCAATGACCCTGCTGAGGTAGGGCAGGGGGGATGGGGTAAGGAAACAGGATCATTCATCGTGGCTGAGCAGTACAATTCCATTTGCCAGGATCTGAAATGAGGGACACTGCTGATGAAGTAAAAAAAGGAAAATGCTCCTCTGTGTCATTTTTCTCCTTTTCCCCACCCCAAGTCTTTTATATGTCTTCTCCCCCACTCTACCCCCTCAGTTTCCCAGCAGGCTCTCTGGAGATAAAGGGGGAAAGAAGCAGAAAGATTGGTGTCTCAAGGGAAACCCACACCTCTCAATATTCAGAATATTGAATATGAAATGTCAGAGAAGCTATCAATCTTACTTTGAAGGCACAAGGAGCTTAATTTGTTAGTGCAGGATGCAAAAGGGGCCTTCCAGAGCCGTTCACTGACTCTTCAAAGCACATTTCACTACTGGAAGTTTTGTGATTGCTCACTCTACACAGTGTCCAAGTAGGAAAGGGAGACACATTCAATCCTGCCAATCTGTCTTAGGCAGCAAGGGAAGGTGCAGACAAGTAGAAGAATGTACAATGGCAGCAGTGTTGTGCAGAGGAGCAGCATGAGGTGAGGGCCAACTCTTAGCTGCTGGAAAGTCATATGCTACTTCAATTAGCCTCTAAGATAGATGATGCAGCTCAAAACATGTAGGAAAATTAAGCAAACACTCTGCTGACACCAAAGACCATGGCAGCTGTGAAACCAGTTGAGCCTAATCCTTTCCCTCAACGATAGGCTCATCCCTTGTCATCATCAAGATATCAGCACTCTACCTTACCTCTTCTCTAACTTTAGTGCATGCAGACAGAAGGCTCAGTGAGGCCTGAGATATGACAAATAGCCCCAGCTCAACAATCACACACTACAAAGTAGTATGGAGAATAGGATCCTGGCTGACAGCAGAGCAGAGGGAGAGTGGGGTTTAGGCTCCAATGCGATCAGTGGAAAACAATACTGGTAGGGCATCTCCAAAAGAAGAGATATATACACATACACACTGTCAGTACAAAGTTTCCAAGTGAAAGACAGGCCAGGTCTATGACAAGCAAAGACAGGGCAGGACTGCTCACTGGTGAAGAAAGATAACACTTGGGCCATAGGCTGCAGGTTATGTGTTCTGCTCTGTCTGGCTCCTCACGTCCTTGTCAGCCCCACAGCTCAGGAGGCTGACATTCCTAACCACCACCTATTTTCTACATTGTGTGATCAACAGCCTTCAAGTTTACACACTATCCCTCTTCAGGGCAACCAGTAGGGAGAGGTTTCAGTCTTCCCCTAATTCATCTCTCTGACTACTCCCTGACTTTATTCCTAAACATCAGTGGCTTTATATGAACCAGATAATATGTGACCCAGTTCTCTCTTCACTTGCTACCAAATTGCAGACAAAACAGATATATGCTAGTTCCAGGGACCTACAAGAGATCATATGTGTTGTTCTCTGACCAATATTTTCAAACCTTGAAAATAAAGGTTTGATTCTTAGTTGTACATTCTCTACTACTAAGAATGTTCAGCTGCTCAAAAGTTAGTGTAAGTAGCACACCCATTCAGGGAATGGGATAGGAAACCTGGGCACCCCACAGTGTTCAGTGCATCCTGTTAAAGAACCAACTTTGGGAGACAAGTACAACTCCCTTGATTCCCAGGGAGCTACACTGATTTAAGCTGACTAAATGTTGGACCCTAAGTTCTATACAGGAAAGTTTGAAAATGCTGGACGGCTGCTGTTTCCTGCAGAGCCAGCATGTGGAAATGAGGTGCTGCTACTTATGACAGACCACTGTGCAGAAAAAAAATCTCCTGGCCTCAAACGTGACCTTTGCATCAGAGGTCACCAAAAAGTCATCAGTGATTTCATCAGATATCAACCAACTCAATTGCCCTTACGTGCACACACAGCAGTAGCAACGTACAGGTCACACTCATTTCCTTGTGTGAGTCAGTCACTCTGAGCCCAAGGCCACCAGTTAGAAGAAAGAAAGATCGTCTGAGATCCTGAATTAGATTTCTGCTCTTGGCTCAGATCTCATTCTCAGAAATATGCTTACAGAGTGATTACAGGAATAATACACCCAGCTTAGTGTTACAGGAGGGTGTCCTAGGGACAAGGGGGCTGCACAACGGCATCTACCAACACCCCAACTCAGCTGTGGATGTGCTCTGGCATATTTACCCTATGGATTTGTATGGCTGTTGCCCAATGTTAGCTTGGGAAAGACAAAAAAAGAGATGAAAGAATAATACAGACATGAGGGTGACTATTTTCCAAAGAGGAAACACTTGCTCTAGCTGTCAATGATTTACAGGGTCATGTTGTTCATTGTTGACATATTTTATTGTCATTATTTATCACGCTCACTGCAGGAGCCCTAAGGAGCCCTGCACAGGAACTTGGGCCATGTAGTGCAAGGTGATGTACAAATACAGAAAGCTGTTGGGGGGGGTAAAGGCACCGGAGTCCTGCCAGCTGCTGCCACTGCAGAAGATACTGCAGATTCACAGCAGGACATAAAAGAGGCAGTAGGAGGAAGATGGCAGGTGTCCAGAGTGCCAGAGTATTTCTCAGCTCAGCACAGAACAAAAAGATTCTCTTCACTCCATCAAGTTTATAGAATTAAGTTCACAAATGCTAAATGCTTGCATCATTTTTAATGCTTTTTTGCTGGCCACAAGGCTGTCAAAATGCAGAGTAACTGCTTGCACAGTCAGAATCCTGAACAGGAGATTACCCAATAATAATTATTATTATTGGTATTATTACTACAGATTTATATCTCTATCATGTTCTCTTTATCAGAGAGACATTGTACTCTCCTTGTGAAATAACATTTGCTTTGCTCTTCTCAGAAGAATTAGAGGCTTTACAGGCAAAAATATACTGGCAAATCACTCCAAAAGCACTCCAAGAAGGCAGAGGTCTACATCAAATATGTGCATTTGCACCTGCTTAGTCTATGATCACTTCTGTGGTGGTGTGAATCAGGAGCAATGCTCCAGACACTCCACTAATACACATCAGTGCAGTTCACTGATTTCATATAAAAACCCCGCAGACATTAGACAGGGGGAGAACACAACCAGACCCTGTCTGAGATTACCCCATGTCCATATGCTGTTATTCATTACAAAGTATGATCTCTGTGCCTAGGGGCTCCTAGGAAGGCCAAAGTCCCCTCCACTACATTCTGCACTGATCAGTAATGACATACAGCACCTGCTTCAACAATTTGCAGTGAAAGGAGACAGAAACCAGGTATAGTCTGGATACATTCTCAGATGATGAAAATACTGCCAAGTCTTGCAATTACATGGTGAGCCCATACAAGTCACAATTTTTCTTGAAGCCTCAGCTGCCAGTCTAGTGAGTTGATGAGATCTTGGAGAAAAAGGCTTCTCTTTTACCTAGAGAAGCCACACAGCTCAGACCTTCAGGCTGGCCTTTCTGCCTGTTTCTGATTTCCCGCTTCATCTTCAGTGCATAGCTGAGTTGGATCTCAATTCTATTTATGCTAAATCAGTGTGGAAGGAACGAGAAGTCCAAAGAACAGAACAATGGGAAAGAGAGAATGGTTAACATGCCACTACAACCCTTGTGAGTCAAAACTGACACAAACTTTCCAAACTGAATTTTCAATGTGCCTCAACTTGAGTCAGAATTTCCAATTCAACCTGCATATTGATTTTACTTACTTATTATTCAGATCTAAAGAAATCATTTATCTCTGTCAAAAAAAAAAAAGTGAAATACCAATACACACTAGGAAAGAAAAGAAACACACCACTGCTCCAAGACACTGGTGGGAGCTATGCAGAGCTTGCAGCCACAACCCTCATGAGAAACAGTGTGGCTCCTCCCTGCTCTGGTGACTTCTGTGCTGTGTTATTTTAGTTAAAGGGAGTAACCCAAGTCTCCCAAAGAGCAGCTGCTGCTCTTACCCATACATAGAGTTACTAACAAAACAAAAAATCACAAAAAACCACACAGGATAAGAGAATGTGATAACCCTCCAGACAGCATAGCACTTGCAGTCCAGATGGGAGGAAAGCCATGGTTGTTAGCAGGCAGCCCAAAGGCCTCTCTAAAGTACAACATCCTTCCTGGACTGTCCTGCAGGTCCCAGAGACATTCACAACTCCGCAGCACTGCCAAGCTCCCCACATCAAAAGATTTTCAGGAATTTACTGGGAGACTGCTTCAGGACCATGTCCCACAGTGCCCAGACCAGAAGAAGGACCCCCTTCAGAACCTTTTTCCACCTTAGCATGAAATCACTGACTGGATGAGGTCAGAAGGATTTACAGAGATTGTCGTATTCGACATTCTGTCCAAACCAAGATCAACAAGAGGAGGTTGTTCCGGGCTGTGTCCAGTCAGTTTTAAAATAACTCCACAGATGGAGACCCCACAAGCTCTCTGTGAAACCTATTCCACTGGTTGATCACCCTATGGCAATTATTGGTACGTGGCTCACATGGAGATATTCAGAGATATTCAGTCATCTCCTAACCTGATTTGTTCACCATGTGTCAGAAATTAGATAAAATAACTCCACTGTCTCTAGTCAGCATGTTACTAGTAGTGGAAGAAACCTACTGCACTAGCACTTGGAGCCCAGCTGGAGTTCGGGAGCCCATATGTTACATCTGTCTCAGCATGAACAGACCAGACACAGAAAGAGAGAAGAAACAGGATATAGAGAAGCAGCATGGTTCAGCTCAGCTCATACAATAGGCAGGACTAATCCCAGGGTCTCTGAATCCTCTGTTCACAGCACCAGGAGAACCATGCTAACATACCCACATGAAAGCATTTATGTTCTGCTTCGCCACCAACATTGGTGACAGTTTTCATAGTTAAGTACAAGCTGTTACAAGTTTAGCCTTTACCTCCTCCTGTTCATAGATCCAAAAAAGACTTTCTAGCAGATAGTTCCTTGTTTGACTATTCCATACATAAGGAACAAGCTCAAATCTCAATTGTAGTGATTCCCCTTCAGAAGAACTTTCATTCCTATGTAAGACATCTGAGGTCATTAAAGATATCTGCCCTTACTCCTGCAACATGAATTAACCATGGAAGGAGCAAATAGCCACAAAGCAGGAATCTTCTGATGGACCAAGAGCCACATATGTCTATAGGCCTCTTAGAAGGCCACAGGTCTTCTTCTCATTAAAACTGCCAGGTGCAAACACATATCCCCTGTGCCATGGTCTGTGATCTCACTGTAGGGCTGTGCAAGATCTCTACCCAGGGCAGGGATACACCCGCTTTGAGAAGTGCCACTTCTCACATTTGTTGCCTTCTGCCAGCACTTTCTTGGTTAAAGGCAAAGCTGAGAGGAAGTTAAAGAGCAGCAACAGCTGCTCCGGTGTCTTCCCCAGATGTTCAGCAATGTTCAGCCGGTTAAGAGTTTGAGAAATCATTCGTCAGCAAAGGTTTTGCTGCCTTGCAGGCTTATCTCTGAAACAACATGGTACTTACAGAAAAACTCATTCTTACCCTGCCACACTTAGCACCTAAAATCCCCCTTGTCATTTCTTAACCCACCACTCTCTCCATTCTCTCTCTGGGTTGTAGAAGTTATTTGGTGCTTTCATAGACAATTGTGAAGAAGCACCCACCCAGTAAAGACTCTGCATGCACTCACAAAGGGTAATCTGAATGTTTCATGAATTTAAAAAGTTGACCCAGTTTTTCTGAATCTTGTGCTTCAGCATGTCTCCCTGCTAGAGTGCTTTCTTCTGCTGATTATCATTCAATTACTGTTATGATTCTCTGTTACAGAGATTGATTGCAGAGGTCAGTGAAAGGAAGATTACGAGGAGTGTTAATGTTGAGATTAGAGTATGGTGGAGATTAGAGCAGAGCAGCTCATGTCCAAAGTTCCAGCCGGTCCAATTACAAACAGCAAAGGGTAGTTTAAGAAGGCCAGTGTTAGGACCTCTTAACACCAGGTATCAAGGACTTGGAAGAGAACCACAGTGACAAAAGCTAATTGCCAGCAGGATACAGTCAGGACAAATTACAAGTGTTAACTGCCAATTAAAATGACAGGGCCAATATCAGGGCCACTACAAAGATCAATTATGGGATTACAGCAAAGGTCTACAAGTACATAAGAACAAAGCCCACCTGCAGCCACATAGAGAAACTCAGATGAGGACCTTCCAAAAGCGGGAGAAGACTTTTTTTGCCTGGAGGCAGCTGACAGACAGAGGCTCAGTCTCTCTACAACTTAGGTTCGGGGAAGTTCAGGAAACAATGCTGGTTTACTCCAGCTGGGGTTTCAGCTGTGAGGCCCTTACTGGTGGTAAGAGTAAGATATGACTTATCTTCTTCATGGTGTTAACAGCCTTACGGTTGTAAAAGACCTACCAAGAGGGGCAGGAGACAGCTGTCTTTACAAAGGGCTCACTGGAAAAAGAATACAACTCTATCAGCCTGAGGAACCAGCCAGGTGTGAAAACCAGACCTCCTGTACTCCTTCTTTGGTAATGTTGACACCAGTGAATCTGGGATCAGAGGTTTTTAACTCAGCCTTGCTCTTTCTGTGCTTAATTAACTGTCCATCCATAAGCACATTATGTAGTGTGTGAAAGGGCTCCTCAGACCTCTGCTGAGCACTCCAGTCATTTCAGAGCAACAGACAGAGCTTTATGAACAGCTTGAGGGATTTTTTTCCCCTGTTTTCAGAATGCTCACGTTGCACTTAGGACCTGACCCATATTCTGGGGTCGCATAGACTTTCTCATCCCCTTTGAAGGCATCTAGACATAGCTATTTCACAATCAGGACAGGGATATAAAAATGCCATCTCTCCTTAGCCCTCCAAAGCCATCTAGGTGAGGACTGAGGCCAGAGCATAAGGTGGGCAGGTAGAGAAGCCACACTGGACTGGAGAAACATGTGTGTAGATTTCCCTAGAGCCTGAACTATGATGTGTTCAAAGAAAGATGCCCTCATTCAGGCACATTCCAACTGCAAAACTCTGTTCCAGGTTTGCTCTCCCCTTGTATCAACCCACCAATACCTCAATGATCCCAGCTTGGAACAAAACTGTTTAGTGCCCACAGAGACTGACCACATCCACCTTTGGGGCAGAACACATCACTCCAGAACGTTTCACACATGGAGGAGACAGTGATTCTCTGCATGCCAATTCCAGAAAGCTCCAATTACACAGTCCTAAATACCACAGAAGCTGCCCACATTTCTTTGGAGCTGCAGGATCCACACTGAAATTAACTGCAACACAACAGCACACCTGCCTCTGCAGCATAACCAAGCTGACACCAAAACCTCACCCCAAAAAGCCTGATGTTCTTATCCAAGCCTTGCACCCGCCCTTACACTGCCCAGCTCCTAAGTTACACTGGAGCACCATTTGCCCAGGCTATCAAACGATGTCCCTTTTACTGGCTGGACAAGATCCCCTCAGTCCTGTGCTGTGCAGAGGCAGCCAGTCAGAACTGCCCTGCCTCCCCAGCTCACCTCCAAGATGCTGCTGTAAATCCAAAGAGATTATCTTACCTGCCACAGTGTTACCTCCTTGACTGCCAGCAACGGCAAAGGGACTGGTGAAAAATGCTGTAAATTAATTAACATCAGACCTCTTGTAGCTGTTTGTTACTGTAAACAAACATTTTAATATGCAGTAATTAATTAAATCTGCCATGCTGTCCCCCTCCTCCCATTGATCTTTCTTCAGCTTTTCTTCTGCTCTGCCTCATCTTTTTCGCTTGGTGAAACAGATCACTTGCAAACAGAGACACAGCTTTCCCAGTGGTCCAACAGCAGCGACCCAATTCAAAGAGATCACTTTACTCTTCTTAATCAAATGTTGGGCTCTTTTTTGCCCACACATCTGGGGTTTTTTTCTCCTTGTGGGCACATTCTTTTCTCTCTCTGACACTTTAATTTTGTGTTTACATTTGATAAGTGGAAAGGAATTTTTTAAAATAAAAATTTAAACAACATCCCAACATTTACCAGTTGTTCCCCAGCCAAAAAAAAAAAAAAAGAAAAATATTTATGTAAATCAGATTATGTATCTTGACACAATGCATTTCCCTTCATCAGAATCTTTCCAGCCCCCTCCTATTACAGCTCAGCTTTTTTCTTCTCTCAACTCTAAACTGAGCCCTAAGTTTTCTATTGAGCTGTAGGCAAGCTGTACCAGGAACTGCTCAGAAAAAACACATCTTCCAGTTAAGTTTTCCTGTTAGCTCCAGCTAACACTGTTACAACCAGTAGGAAGCACAAGCCCAGCATTCCAGTCAAAATGTGTGGAAAAACATCAAGGAGCAGGGAGAGCAGGGCTGCTCCATGACAGAATATAAACCAAGACTGAGCAGCAGCAACACTCACCAGTTAGAGTGTAGTGTCACAATATCTAGACAGGACTGCCAGAACAGCATCCATGAGCATTCCCTGGCCCCCCTACAAGGTGTGAATTCACACTTTACAAAGACCTGGGTATTGGCTGTGAAACAATCTGCTTACTGTGGGTTGACATGGGGCTATTTCAGGGCACACAAATCTCAGGCACCAACATGGCACAGGGAGGTGGCAGCTAAGGTAGGGACATATAAACACAATAGAGATGTGATGGGAGGGACTCCAAGGACACTTAGGCCAGTGCCCTTTTCCACTATCACAGCAAATACCATTTGAACTGGGCCCAGCCCAGTCTAAGTTCCATTTGTCATGCTCCTGTCACTGCCATGACCCAAAAATTATGGTAACATTTGAATAGTCAGAGTCCATAGGTTTGTTGGATAAAGACTGGGATTTAGGAGCATCTCTGTATGTGCACACAGATGGAGGTAAGCGTATGACAATGAATTTACAGAAAAGTGTGCTCATATAATAAATGTTATGGCAATGCATGAACACTTTCATTGACAGGTTGTAGCAGCTTCATATTCAGAGAACATTTCCAAAGACACCCAACAAAATTTTACTCCAGTGGGAAAAAAACCTGTTGGTGTGTGGAGCTAAGCCAGCAGTATTTGAAGGGGGAGGCCAATGGAGCAAAAAGGAACTACAATTGCTCACCAACACTGGTTTATACTGCTGCAGGGAGAAGTTGCCCTTCCTGGCAACAACTACCTAAAGAACTGAGCTAGGGCCAGGAGCAAGGTCAGGAACTGTGAGCCCCTTTGTGCTATCCTGATCATTTGATGTAATCCCTATTCCTTCCAGAGAACAGAATTTCTGCAGACCAGGCAGCTCTGCTAGGGAGGAGACCATCGGCTCTGTTCCCTTGCAGGGGCAGAGTGCCCTAACCTCCACAACGCTGCCAGGGTGTGCAAGTCCTAAGGCTGCCTCATACTTTTCAAATTGTGGGCTTCACCACAAAAGCTGGCTCCAGTGAAGCCAACCACAGTCATGAGTACTCAGCCTCTCTAAGGAGCAGGCCTTGTATTTGCAGTTTTATTATCCATTTTTCTTTTAATGTCCTGCACACTTGAGAAACCCTGTGTGAGAGTCAGAATGAGAGAGGGAGAAAGAGAGAGAGCTCATCATGCCCATAAAAGGGACAGATTCTGATTAGCTGAAGTTATAAAAATGATTTATACTTGCAAACATTATTTCTACTTGTATTGTTTGCCTGCAAGCGTTAACATCACGTCATGGACACTGTAGCCAGACTCAGTCATCCCTTGAGACGGGACAGATGGCTAACGTCCCCTTCCTATCACAGAAACCCCAGAATGCAGAATTGGGGTGACCAGAAGAAAGACTTTGCTCTGGCTCTTGGCACTTCCGAGCCTCATGGGAACATTCATCCTCATGCAGCCAAAACAGAGTCCCAGGCATGAAGAAGAGCAATCCTGATGTCAGCTCCTTCTCTGTGCTTGGCATTTCTCGAACAGGAGAAGCATGCTGAGTCCTGCCTATATTGTGCACTTTCCCCGCCTCCTGCCAGCCCAGATCTGGGTTTATTTCCTCATCCGTGATTATTGTAAAGAGGAGCAGAATGAAATGCAGATGCAAAACATGCTCGTAAGAATTTCCTCTCTCTCTCTCTCCCATCTGCCAGAGAATAGATTTTAATCTTTAATCCATGAGCAATCAGCGAACACTAGCGAATTGCAAATTACAGATGTTTTACTGTCTTTGGCATTTTTAGCTTCCTCGCTTCCCCACTGCCACTCAGTGTCTTTCTCACATCCTCCCCTCTTCTGCATTCATCGAATGCCACGCGCCATCACCAAAACCATATGACACTGTCATCATTTGGTAATTAAACCTTTACTCACTTTAAATACGCAAAGCTGGCTGGGGTAAGCAGCACTTAACCCTTTCCTGACAGGCTTTATGCATGTCTGGGATGAAGGGAAGGGGGGGGATGGTAGACAGAACAGTAAGCGAGAGGAAGCCCAAAGTTTGAAACTGTATCCTAGTGCTGATGGCTTTCTCTGAAAGCATCCCTGCTCTAAGAGAGGCCAAAAGAGATGGCAAAGGTTTCTGCTTGTTTCCACTTACCTTCTGTCTGGACTGTGTGGTGCCACTGACAGAGGGGAGCACAGGCTCCTCCATTAAACAAACCCCATGGGCTGCTTGAAGACATGAGGTTCCTGGTAAAGGATCTGCTCATCACAAATATAATCCTGCATCACACTTTCATACTAAGCAATTACAGGCTCAGGCCTGGCTGCTTCAAGTTGCTTATTAGCACCAATTGTCCCAGTCTGAGGTCCTTGGTTTGCCTCTTTGCTGCCCCAGTGGAGATCTCCAAAGAAAATCAAGTGCAAGGACAACAGGCAGATATAGAATAGTTCTAGAAGCACAGGCAATCCCTCAAGAGGGCTAAAGAGTAGGTGTGTAATCACCCTTCCTGGAAGTGTGTTTCAGCTATAAAGGACAAGGAAGACCTTTTATACTGCCTCAGTTGCAAGCTTATGGAGAAAAGACAAAATATGGCATAAATGCTTTCAGCACAATCTGCTGCGCTGGCCTGGGTCTCTTGTCTTAGGGTGGCTTCCAGCAGGGCTCACAGCAGGGTCCCAAGCACAAGTGAGCACTCAACACTACTAGTCTGTGAGAGATCTGAATTCTCAGTGGAGGTTAAATCACAATTCATTATCAAAGGAGTCCAAGGTAAATCGGAGCTGGAGAGAGTAAGACATGGCAAGAAGGGAGGGAGGGAGGAAGGAAGGGAGGAAAACGTTGCTGCAATTATTTTGCCATAGATTGGCAGGGACTGCTTTCCCTGTAAGAAGACTGCAACATTTGGGGAAACATAAATAACAGTTGACAAGAGACTGCACCTTAGAGACAGGCAGTAATTGTTTCACCTCCCTCTGTGCCCTGTCCACTGCAGGCTCCCAAGGAACTACCTTTGTATCTTAGCTTGAGGCAGCAGCTCAGGGCCCCTCTGGACTAGGAACAGCCAGAGCCTTAATCATTTTCTACAAGTTTGTCAATTTAACAAGTGTTTGCCCAAGGGGCATCTGTCTTCCTGCCTTCCTTTATTTCTCTCTCTGCTTGTTTGTTTGTGAGCTGGTGCATTCTGGCTGCTATCACCAGCTTCACACAAGCCTGGCTCTAAGCAGGATGTGGCCCCCACTGGAAGCAATATGGTTAACCCCAGTTTCAGAGGTTACTAAATGGTATCCTCTCCACTTTCTGCCTTCACTTATTTTTTTCCTCCATCTTTCATTCCTGTATGTGTGGCATACAGCAGTCACATAGTGATCCTTCTCTCCTGCCTCCCTGCACCAGAAACTGAGTTTACCCCATGGCAGCTGGAATTAAATTCATCAAAAAGCTGAGCACTGGCTGTTCTTGAAAATAATGTCTTTCAGCAAGTCCCCACAGGGTGTGGGGCAGGACCAGGGAGCTCTGGTTCATCAAAGCATTTTAGACACCCATCAGCTGGATTCCGTGCTAAGCTGAAGGTACAGCTGTGAGGAAGAGGAGGAGGGTAGGAGTGAAGACTGCTGATTGGAAGGGGATGCACTCCCCTCCCAGTGCCAGGTCCCCAGGCCCTCTCAAAGTGTGACAGATTGAAACATAGAACTTGGGAATTCTCACAGTACTTCGGACAACTGAAAAACAGAGGTAGAGAATTGTCTCTCTTCTTTCTCTTTGAATGAAGCAATTAGGAAAAAAAAAACCATAAGAAAGTTGTCAGTGTCTGATTTTAAATGTATAAATTTGTTTCAGATTTCTCAGGATGGGGTTACTTTCAGAGATGCTGCTCCTATTAGCCATAACCCTCAATATCATTGTAACGTGCCATTAGAACAACTCAGCATTATATCAAGAAAACAATTTACTCCCTATCACATTACTCTAAGTTTCTGTTCTCAGAGAGCGTTCAACTTTGGTGCCCATGATTACTAAGACCTGGTCTTAACCCTAGCCCAAATCCCAAGCTTCAGGGTCAACTCACCCATCTCTACAGTGAAGTAGAATAAGGGACACAGAAGTCCAAAAGCAGCAGATCTCTTCCTTGTTATAAAGGCCCAGCAGACTCTGACAAAAAAAAAAAAATAGTGTTCAATCAAACAAGTGACAGCCAGAACTGTCATCCTGTAGTAACAGAGAACAAAGTCCTGATGAGAACCAACACCTCCCTAAGGATGACAACCCCAAAGAACACATTTATTTTGGCTTCCTCAATCTAAAACTTCACTTGAATTATAATGGACAGCCCATCCTTGCAGTCAAGAAAAATTTAAGACTCAGCAGCTGTGAGAGTTCTGTCCATTCAAACTTGGTTCTAGTCATTTGGATTGAGATGATTTTCCAAGCTATATTTCTGGCTGCAACCAAACTTTTATTCTAGTTTGGCTGTGGTACTACAAAGATTGAATCTTCTAGTTTAATGCCCCATAGGACTGCTATCTACATCTATATAGTGCTGTGCCACTCTCTTCAAGAGAGGTCTGGGTTTGGAAGCTTTACAATATTTTTTCCTAATTCACTGTTATGGATTTGATTGTCCTAGCATTTCATTTCCAAGACATTTTGGAGAGCCTTACACAGTATCTCCAGGACAGTTATTGCTGTCTTAAAGACAAGGTAAAAACACAGAATAAATTCACCCAGTATCTCCTACAACACTCAGTTAAGCAAAAAAACAGGAATATGCAGGAGGTTTGGATCTTATCCTAGATTTGATTAAAGTCTAAATATTAAATATGTGACCAAATTTTTAAAAGAAGTCATTAAAGATGGTAGTGAAATGAAAATGCTGGCAATTATTCCTCTGTGAGATGGAACAAGGAAGAAAGGATTGACTGCAAAACATGTGTTCCAGACATGGTTTTTATAATGGAACTGGGTGATAAGAGCTCAGGCAACATGACATTACTGCAGGCAGGCAATACAGCAGTCCCAGGAAACCTCCCTGCCACTCATCTGTCAGTATTTATTTTTTTACAGGGGGGCTGGCCTTGAGCTTTGTACCTAGGTCAGACTAACTGATTACAAGAGAAGACTTGACCATGATCCCTTTGAGAAAGGTGAGCAAAAGAACATCCACTTAAACACTTAGATTCATGGCACATTGTATCTCACATAAACCATATGAGAGGCAAAAAGTCTCAAGTTCTCTACAAAGATGCTCACTTGTTGGCTTTTCTTGATCTTTGAGACAGCAAAGAAATGCTTCACAAGGGCCAAAAGTACCACAACAGCTCTTGTTGGGATTGTCACCTCCAAGAAGGTATCAGTGTGGATAACTATGAACTACAGATTCCAGTGTTTCCCTTCAGCTGCAAGAAACCTACAGCTGGCAGTAGAATTTGTCTCTGTAAGCTGCCCTGTGTTCTCTATTTGCTTGGAACTGCATCACAGCTTCTCCAAGTCTTGCTGCTCCCATTCCCTGTACATACCAGCAGTGGTTTATCATCTCAGTCTCCTTACCACTGGCAGGCAAATCTTTAAGACAAAATGGGTGGAAAACCCAGGAAATGTGTGTCCTTATTAATCACTGTTAGGGCTGACAAGGAGGAAGCAACTCCTGGACTATATCTGGACACAGGAAGGAGAACTGGAAAGACCACTTCCCAAACAGTAAACAAGGCCCCAGAGGCAGAGCCCAAAATTACTCAGATGCAATCAGAGAAGTTGGAATACGTTTACAGGTATCCTTCAATCTGACATGAAGATGGACAGGACCAAAGCAGACATATCAGGGCACTCTCCACCTGCCACTTTGATCAAGAAACATCTCTTCTGCATTTCCCACCCACTTCTTGGTGATAAACATCTCCCTAGGTCACTTATAATGAAGATGATGGGTTTAAGAAGAGATTAGCAAATCACAATACATGGAGCATTTCCCAAGTCCTGATAATAGGCTAGAGAGGCAGACACACAGCCACCCTTCCAATCAGTCTCAAATCCTTCTCCAGTGGTTATGGCCACAGTTTGTTAGGTGCCAGAAAGTTTTCCTCTGTGGCACACTTCTCTGTATGGCACCGTTAATATTAGACACCCCAGGCAAGACGGAACAGACATGCAATATGCACTTGCTCAGCACTCCCAATTAACAGGGAGATCAGTGAGGAGTTTCTAGGAAAGAGATATGATTATCCATGCTCTGTGCTCCTCACCTCCCTTCCAAAACTTTGTCTGACTCACTGACATATCTCCCTGAAGTCTTCTCCAGCCCTTCCACTCATCTAGCCTGGACACTTCGCTGGCACACAGTCAGCCTGTAAGAATAAGAACTGCTCCAGAAAGTAACTTGAATCCTAGGTCACATCTTTGGTTCCCTGACTACATCTCTGGCTCTGCTAGCAATAGAAAGAGCCTCAAATATCCAGCATTCCAGGTAAAAAGATCCAATAAGACATTTTGCTGGGGTGAGGCAAAGAGCTGCAGTTGGGCAGGCAGAATAAAAAAAGAGTGGGAGTGAATGCTGCAGAACATAAAGGCACTGTACTTAGAGGGATAAGTGAGAGGTGAAACTAAAATACTGCCAAACTTCAGAGAGTCAGTAATGGACATATAGTGGTCACAGTGCTGGGGCTTCATCTGTACTGCCATCAGTTTCCCCAAGCCAAACTGGAAAGTATATCACATCCTGTTCGATACTGGGAGGTAACTGGAGTCTTTCAGACTTGCAGGTCACTGTGCATCTATACCCTTCCCTCTAGCACACTAAAAGATCATGTGAAATAATGCAGGCCCCTCCTTAGCACATTGCCCAATAATATTCACACAGAGCAGTCTCCACTATGAACTGCAAGGAGAGATGGAGACTTTAGGAAATTGCACGGACACACAGTCCAGATGACTGCCATGGAAACAACTTGGCTAGCCTGGCTCCATCAGGAGGAATACCTGCCCAAGGCCAGCAACTCAGCAGGAGTACTGCTCTGTTGAAGAGAATAGGACTCCATTTCCAGATAATTTCTTCCATTCCTCCTGCCAACATCAGCTGTTCCCCTATTGTCAGGCTTTGGCCAGGTGCTTTCCATCAAAGTATTCTCACGATCTGCTTTCCGTTTTCCCTAGGCCAAAGAAGCTGAAATTACATAGGAAGATCCCAGAGTAGACAACATATTGTTAAAGAGCTTCAGAAAGCAATGGAGGTATTTGATTCCAGAGTACTTGACTGAAAAGAAGCAAGGTAGGAAAATGTCCAGAAGTATTTAACCTGGCCTTCTAGCAGAGATGAGGAACTCTTAATCAGTGTGTTAGGGGAAGAAATACAAACCACTTCCATTCTCAGTGCCTGTTTTTATCTCTTCTCAACTTTTCCCCTCCAGCCACACTCACCTCAGTGCTTTTAGACACGTGTGCTCTGTCTCTACAGCACCTTGCAACACAGCTGTTGGCCTTACTGTGGTAACAGTGACAAACTCCATTGGCAGACAGTCTAGTGGGGAAGTTGGGAAAGATCTGGGACACAATGAACTCGTATCATTACAGGAAAGAAGAGTGGGAAGTCCAGCAGTATTGTCATAGCCTTGAGAAAAGGGCAAAACCCTAGTAGGAAAGCAACACCAGATGGGCTTGCACAGAGCACCATCACGTGGACTGAAACCTGGCTGATGGCCCGTAAGGCAAAGGTAAGGTAACATAATAATGACCACCAAGGCAAAAGGAAGAGCCAAGTTTCGTGTCAGGCCAACTCACAGGTTGGTTAATGACATAGAGCAAAGGATATCAAACACTTTAGTAGATGATACCAAATGTTCTCCTTTGTCAGCTCAGCAATGAAGGCAGGGACAAGTGAAGACTCTTGTTTTATGCCTATGGTCTAAAACAAGTGAAGACTCTTGTTTTATGCCTATGGTCTAATAAAAGTTCTTCTGCCACAGTTATGGTCACAGTACCCACCCTGTGATGATCACTTTCCTTGTAAGAATGAAATAAACCCCATCCTGCTCAGCATCCAAAAGGAAAAGAGATCAGTCTGCCTAGCAAAGCTGGAGGCAAGCTGATGTGCTGGGGGTTACCTGAATGCTTGATGGTTGAATCACACTATACTTCATCATGATAGAAACTCAATATGAAAACAGACAAGATGTGAACGGCAGCTATATAAAACAACTACTCATGGATGCTTTCCAAGACCTAGGAACTTCATAGCAGCTTAGTCTTTTTTTTTTTTTTTTTTTTTTTTTTTTTTTTTTTTTTTTTTTTTTTTTTTTGTGGGAAGCATTAAGAAATGAGGAATGTTTTCCCTGGATGACTTTGCTCTCATATGGAGTGCTGCCGGACAAGGACATGCACAGAACCTGCCTGAAACTTGAACCAACGGTCAAGGCCTTCCCAAGGTCATTTCACCCCATGGCAACCAGTTTGGCTGAATCTAAAGCAGCCACAGATGAGAATTTCCTGTTTCCTGTTAGTCTCTGAGGACACTTGAACACCATGGCAGTTGCTCCCAGAAAGTAACTAACACCAGCTATCAGGCTGGTGGCCAGGATCTATGCAATCAGCACTTTAATTAGTTTGGCTATAGGTCTGTGGTAAACACATGGCAGTCACAGAGCAGGCAGATTACCCTCCCATACCCCTCTGGTGGCATTAGAGAAACCAGCTAGAAAGGACAAAAGGAGAAAGGTGTTCTTTCAGCAAAGTAGATGGGAAAATCATGCTAGAAAAGACAGTGAGCTGGCCCTCAGCTGCAATATACAAAGCTCATGAGCAAAAGAGGGGTCGTGTTCATGAATGAGGGAAGGAAGAAACAGTACTTCTATAGAGCACCACAGATAGAGGAAGATCTCACTAAATGTAATGAAAATGAAGCAAGCAAAAGTCAACTTGCACGTTACATGGAAGTGCCCCAAGAGAGAGGATGAAAGCTTTGGGATTATTTAGGTTTCTTGAAACTTTCCTGGATAAGAAATTCAATCACACACAGTGAAGAAAAGCTTCTGGTCACCACGTGAGGAAGCATACCCAAAGGACAAACCCATATTCCCTATGCAGGAGTGGTTTCCACCAGACCACGACTGGTGAAGCATTCAGCTATCCCAGAGCATTACCCAGTGGTTAGCAGTGTAGCCAAATGCAGGCAGAACAAAACTGAGGGCTCCTTGCAGGCTCCCGAAACAGTATTGGGAAGTTTGGCTCATCATCAGCCCCTGATGCGAGTTCCTTCCTTTGCCCAAGCAGACTGCTGATTAACTAGGAATTAAGCTGGCATGAGACAAGAGCTTGTTGATGTCTCTATAAAGCTTCAGCTGATAGACAAAAATAACTTTAATGTTGTCTATTCTGCCTCATCTTCTGCAAACATGCCTGGTTCTGCCAGACTGTCAGCCAAGGTCCTCCCCATACTGTAGTTTTCTGCTTGTACTCAAAAGGAGGAGATGTGCAGCTTGCTTGTGCTCCCTTGCCCACATATCCATGTCCAGCCATGTGCAGGCTCACATTCACATGTGCCCCACACGTTCCCACTCATGACTCAGACACCGGCATGTGTGTTCACGTTATAAGAATCCTCAGGCTGCCTGCATATGGGCATCCACCAAATGTTCCAGGATACACAGGGGAACTTACATTGTCACATAGGCACACACATTTTCTCACCTCACTCTCAGGCATAATTGTATCCATATAAATGTGTGTGCATGTTTGACGGTGCTTTCACTTGCAGAGATACATTCCATCTCCATTCACCACCCAAGCATTCACATGCACCACAGCACAGATACCATATGCAAAGCCCATACCCTTTAGACATGCTAAGACAAATTAATACTTACTCACATACAAGAAACATATGCAACATGCATACTTGAACATGCTTGCAGAGACCACAAATACACTGCAAACCTACAGAAATAAATACTTTTAAGTCATGTTCATTTATGTGTGTGCAAAGCAACCTCACTGAGAAATGAATTGCTGACATTTCTATAAGGGGAAGAATTGCTCTTTAGTAAAGATTAAGCTCTTTTTCTCTTTGCAGTTCAACATTGGGTTAGAAACATGGAGCAGTCCTAAATTGCAGATATTTGTACCATAATTAACATTAAAGATTCCACACAAACCAGTTTGAGAGAAAAAATTTCTGCCCTATTCCCTGTGCCCACCACTGCTACTTGTACTACAGCAGTACCAGGTCCCAGGCGAGGGATCAGGAGCCCACAGTGAGCTGTACAGAGTGACCTTACAGCCAGTATCCGAATTCCTTCCCGTGCAGCACAATACATGATGACAGTGCTAAGGCCTGTTTTGCCTGGATGAGCAGTACCTGCTTGCACTCTGTTCCCTTTCCCACCCTGCACTCTCTTTCCTGCTGCACAGGTCTGTGCCTCCAGCTTCCTGGCAAACACACACAGCTTTCCTCTCTGGACTCACCAGCAGGCACCCAGTTCTCACCAGCCTCCGCAGAGAGTGACGGCACAGATCTGTGCAAGCACTAAAACAGGTGGCCAGGCAGCTGTGACAGGGTGAGGACATAATGGTCTCTGACACACACATTTACATCGTCAACACAACCACTGATGTGAACTTGAATTCTCACCTGCATAGAAGAATATTTTGCTATCTTCAAAGGTGCTAGTTCATCACTGATCTTTCCAACGGGAATTTTTCATACTTTTTTGAAAGTGTATTTTCTTTACTAGTCAGTGATCTGCTAGTAATGGAAAAGCTATGTGTATGAACTTACTTGTTTCAGAATTATGTCTTTTCTTCTCTTTTCCCTACCTCTGCCCGCAAGAAGTATGAGGTGCTAAGTCCAAAGCTGCTAGCACTTACACAGAGGACACTTTGGCAGATCTGTCACCAAATCACTTTAGCAGTCATAAGCTAGCTTCAAACTGCATATAAAGTTTTTCAGAAGAGAAGCCATGAGTTTAAGGAAAAAGAAAATAATTACAAGGAAAAACACTCCTGTATTTTTGTCATTAAAACAAAGAAATTCAAGTTAACTTTGTTTCACATGCCAAAGCAACACACATGGGGGCTACTGTCTCAGACTGAGAAAACACCAAATTTAAGTCAAGGCTTGCAAATTCTCATAAGGGTTTTTGGCCATAAAGGCTCATACAAGACCAAACATGGTCATATCAGAAAAGCATCTAGCTATGCATTCTTGGAGTACATTCAAAAGCTTCAGAAAAAAAGATAGGCACTAAGATATCCTAACACAGATGTTAAGTACGAGAAGAGGTAGCAAAAAGAAGTTTAAAATCTCTATAAGGAATAATCAGAGACTACAAAGGTTTTGATCTGAATACAGTATCCAAACTGTAAAGCGAAGAAGAAGGGGAAAGGGAATGTTCATAATCTCTCCATCAAATTTTATCTGACCAGGAATCCTTCACTGATCCTAGGAAAGGCTTTTGAATATTAATTTCACAGACAACAGAAGAGGAACACATCTTAATTGCCAATATTTCACAAAATATTAAACTCTTGCCTTGCAAATATTTATTGAGCTCTCATGGTGAAAAACACTGAGGAGTATAGGCTTTAAGATAATCTTTCTAATTCTTGACTGTAGCCGGGATACAAACAAACAGTATCAAGAACCTCAAGTAATCCCTTGATGGAGCCTTCAGGCCTCTGTTTGCAACATCAACTCTCAAAACCTCAAGAGGAAGCATAGAGGGCTGCAGTAGCTCTGTGGTATGAGCAAAGACATCTGCGAGGGAAGAACAAGGGCCAGCTGTGCACTCAGGGAGAACAAGCCAGGGTCTGAGGGCAGCCCGGGCACGGGCACACAGTGGTGGGGCAGGATTGCACAGTGCCTGAGCACAGCAGGCACAGCCAGGAGCTGCCAGCAGGCTCCATCGACAGGGTCAGAAAGGACTGGAGAAACACTACAACATGGGCCTAAAGACCGTACAAAAGTCACAGCTAACAGACATAAACTGGAGGTAAACTATAAGATGTGTAAGGGGGACAGCCAGGAAACAAGCCACCTAAAATGTAAGGCCAAAGTTTATCCAAAGGGTCAGGAAAACAGGTCCACCTACTGCATAAACAAAGCAAGGGTCAGGTCTGAGCCTAAATAGACCTCCTGGGCTCCAGCCCATGGGATGGAGGGTGTGGGGCATGTGGAGGCTACAGGTGAGGCTGGTCAGAACATTAAGGTCCACTGGGACATTTGACACAATTTCTCAGGAAAACGTACTTTGTCCCAGTAGGATGCAAGCAGCTTAACATCCAAGCCCTGCTCAGAACAGAGTGCTCTATAGCCTGTGCCACTTCACAGACATCCCAAGCAAGAGCACCCAAGAATTGCCAGAGTGCTTCTGCCAAGAGGAGCTGCTTCTCTGAGGGATTCAGGAAGCCTGGTGTGACCTGCTGGTCTCTAGACAAGAGAAGATCATACCTGCTCTTGATTTTGTCCAAGCCTGAGGAGGCAACTTAAACATTTTGTTTAATAGTTCTTTACCACATTAGCAATAACCTGGTTCCCAGATCTGCTACTCTTTTTTTCTGTGCTTTCCATCCATTTTTGTCTTTCTCACCAACAACACAGAAACACTGTATCTGTTTTTCCTACTTATCGGCTCTGTGCTAAGTTCGAAAAGCACTTCTGAAAAGCATCCCATAAGATTCTTGGATAGGTGCTTTGAAGACAAACTCTTTCCTAAATGAAGATTTTAAAGCAAAGATTAGTCTGTGTCTGCCTTCCAAGGTGACACTAGAGTATTAACAAGCTAAATAATGACATTTCAGTTAAAATTATCTAGCCTACCTGCACCATTTTATTTTTTTAAGAGAAACTTGCATCTGTTGGACTTGTTCACCTTTAAAAAAAAAGGAATAGTATAACTGAAAAATATTTTTTTAAATTAAGGGGTTTTTTATTTGTGTGGTTTGGTTTCAGGTTATTCTTTAACACTGGATCATATGAATTTATGTGATTACCCAGCTGTAGACTTCTAAGAGAAAAATTATACTCCGAAATTACTAGTAATCTCGTTGGGTGTTTTTAAAGAAGAAAAACGTTTTGATTCATAAAATGCACAAGATTCCCACTGTCATCCCCAAACCCTGTATCAGTCATGAATTGATTATAGCTTGAGATACTAGCTTTGAGAAAAAATTTACAAACTT
>WAAE01023350.1:0-11157 GCA_013400495.1 Nicator chloris
GTGACAATCTCACCACAGACCACAGTGATGGTGATGGAGCAGGGGATACCCATCCCAAAACTCCATAAATCCATCCCAAAACCCCATGGAGCTATCCCAAACCTCTGCAAATCCCCACCAAAACCCTAGAAATCTATCCCAAATCTCCCTAAGTCCACTCCAAAGCCCCATAAATCACCCCAAATCCCTCACATCTGCCCCAAACGTCCCCTAAATCCCCTATAAACCCCACAAATCCTCTATAAACTCCCTAAATCCCCTATAAACCCCCCANTGTCCTCTAAATCCCCTATAAAAACCACAAATCCTCTATAAACTCCCTAAATCCCCTATAAACCCCCCAAAGCTCACCTGTTGATGGTGAAGGGGATGACAATCTCAGCAAAGGTCATGTTGGCAGTGATACAACGGGGAACTCCCACCCCAAACGCCCACAAATCCACCTCAAACCCCCATAAATCACCCCAAATTCCCCCTAAATCCCTTATAAAGCCCATAAACCCCCTACAAACTCCACCTGTCAATGTTGAAGCGGGTGACAATCTCAGCAAACGTCACGTTGGCGGCAATACAGCGGGGAACTCCCACCCCAAACCTCCCCGAATTCCTCCTAAATCCCCTATAAACCCTCTAAATCTTCTACAAAACCCCTGAATTCCCTATAAACCCCCTAAATCCCCTATAAACCTTCTAAATCCTCCCCAAAGCTCACCTGTCGATGTTGAAGGGGGTGACAATCTCAGCAAAGGTCATGTTGGCGGCGATGGAGCGGGGAACTCTCACCCCAAACCCCCACAAATCCACCCCAAACCCCCATAAATCACCCCAAATCCCCTACAAACCCCCCAAAGCTCACCTGTCGATGGTGAAGGGGGTGACAATCTCAGCAAAGGTCACGTTGGCAGTGATACAGCGGGGAACTCCCACCCCAAAGCCCCAGAAATCACCCCAAGTTTCCCCTAAATCCCCTACAAAACCCCCAAAGCTCACCTGTCGATGGTGAAGGGGGTGACAATCTCAGCAACGGTCACATTGGCAGCGATACAACGGGGAACTCCCACCCCAAACCCCCATAAATGCCCCCCAAACCCCCATAAATCACCCCAAATCCCCTACAAACCCCCCATAAATCCTCCCCAAACCTCACCTGTCGATGTTGAAGGGGGGGACAATCTCAGCAAAGGTCATGTTGGCGGCGATGGAGCGGGGCACGCCCACCTGGTCGATGGCCAGGTTGGGGTCGGGGGTGATGACGGTGCGGGCCGAGAAATCCACGCGTTTGCCCATCAGGTTGCCCCGCACCCGGCCCTCCTTGCCCTTCAGCCGCTGCTTCAGCGACTTCAAGGGGCGCCCCGACTTCTGCATGGCCTGGGGGAGGCACAGAACGGGGGGTCAGGGGCAGTTTGAGCCCCCAAAAACACCCCAAAAATCCAGAATTCGATGGGGGACACGGACTGCTCATCCTGGGATGTGTCCCTGGGTTATTGTGGGGGCTCAAAGAGGGAGCAAAACACATTTGGGGGATGCCCCAATTTCTGCATGGCCTGGGGAAGGCACAGAATGGGGGGTCAGGGGGGGTTTGAGCCCCCAGAACCAACCCCAAAATCCAGAATTCAATGGGGGACACAAATTGATCACCCTGGGATGTGCCCCTGGGTTCTTTGTGGGGGCTCAAAGAGGGAGCAAAACACATTTGGGGGATCCCCCAACTTCTGCATGGCCTGAGGGAGAAGAAGAAACGGGAGGCTGACCCCCCAAAATCACCCCCAAGATTTGAGGTGAGCTGGGGGACACAAAATGAACGCCCCAGGAAAGCCCCCAGCTCCTGTCGTGGTTTTGGGGCGCTCCAAGAGCTCCCAGGATGCTCTGGCCCTCTTTGTCCTTTTTCTATCCCATCTGTGACCCCAAAACCCCACTGTCACTCCTCTGTGACCCCCCAAAATCCCTCTGTGACCCCCCAGAGCCCTGGGCAGGCCGGGCAGCTCGTTGTCCACCATGGTGGCCACGTGCAACTGCAGCAGTTTGACACCCAGGCGGCCACACCTCAGCCTGTGTCACCCCCAAACCCCGCTCTGACCCCCTCAAACCCCTCTGGGACCCCTCAAAACCCCTCTGGGACCCCCCAAAACCTCTCTGTGACCCCCCAGAGCCCTCTCTCACCCGGGGCAGGCCGGGCAGCTCGTTGTCCACCATGGTGGCCACGTGCAACTGCAGCAGTTTGATGTCTGTGTGCCCACACTTCAGCCTGTGTCACCCCCAAACCCCGCTCTGACCCCCTCCAACCCCTCTGCGACCCCTCAAAACCCCTCTGGGCCCCCCCAAAACCTCTCTGTGACCCCCCAGAGCCCTCTCTCACCCGGGGCAGGCCGGGCAGCTCGTTGTCCACCATGGTGGCCACGTGGAGGCCCCCCAACCTCACCCCATCGGCGATGACGTGCGCGGCCGCGCCGTTCTGCTCGTTGCGCCGCAGCTGGTTGTTGATCTTGACGATGTCGGCCAGTTTGTGGGTCAGGTCGTCCTGGGGACACCCCAAAATCAGCCAGGTGCACCCCGGGATTTATTAATGAGGGGTGTCTGGCATCGAGAAGGGAGGTGAGAAACGCCAAAGTGGTGCAAGGAAGATACAGGATGGATTTGGGGTAGAGGAAATGGGGACACCCCAAAGGTGTTGGAGGTGATCCCAAACAGGAAATTGGGGACTCCAACAAGTGGGGAGACCCCAAAAGGCACCAGGGACCCCAGTACCCACCCCAGGATCCCACAAAACCACCCCAAAGCCCACCTGGTTGCAGGCAGAGCCCTGCATGACCACAGCTGGCCACGTGGACAGGGGTGGCACAGGCAGCACGGTGCCCCAGGCCCCCCAACCTCACCCCAAATCCCCCCCAAACACCCCAAAACCTCACAATCTCGCCCCAAAATGCCACAAAACCACCCCAAAACCCCATAAAACCACCCCAAAGCCCACCTGGTTGCGGGCGGAGCCCTGCATGACCACGGCCGGGCACACGGACAGAGATGACACGAGCAGCACGGTGCCCCAGGCAACCCAAATCCCACCCAATCACCCCCAAACCCCCACAGAATCACCCCAAAACCCCACAGAATCACCCAAAACCCCCCCAAATCCCACCTGGTTGCGGGCTCAGCCGTACATGACCACGGTCAGGCGCACAGACAGCGGTGGCACGGGCAGCACGGAGCCCCAGGCCCCAGAGAACGACCCCCAAACCCCACACGACCCCCCCCCGACCACCCCAAAACCACCCCAAATCCCCCCAGAGCCCACCTGGTTGCGGGCGGAGCCCTGCATGACCACGGCCGGGCGCACGGACAGCGGCGGCACGGGCAGCACGGTGCAGACCATCCACTCGGGCCGGGCGAACTTGGGGTCCATGCCCAGCACGAAGCACTCCTCGTCCGAGATGCGCTTGAAGATCTCGTGCACGCGCTCGGGGCTCAGCAGGATCTTCTTCTCCTGGGAGTCCTCGTTGACGTGCTTCCACTCGGCGTAGAGCTCCAGCCCCGAGCGCCGGATGCGCGGCTGGTACCGCCCGCAGCCGCCGTGGCCCTGGAACGGGGGGAAAATGGGGGAAAATGGGGGGAAAATGGGAATTATTGGGGTTAAAAACAGAGATTGGTACAGCCCGCAGCCGCCGTGGCCCTGGAACGGGGGGAAAATGGGAGAAAATGGGGGAAAAATGGGCATTATTGGGGTTAAAAACAGACATTGGTACCGCCCGCAGCCACCGTGGCCCTGGAACAAGGGGAAAATGGGGGAAAATGTGGGAAAAATGTGGGAAAAATGTGGGAAAAATGTGGGAAAAATGGGAATTATTGGGGTTAAAAACAGAGATTGGTACCGCCCGCAGCCGCCGTGGCCCTGGAATGGGGGGAAAATGGGAGAAAATGGGGGAAAAATGGGCATTATTGGGGTTAAAAACAGACATTGGTACCGCCCGCAGCCACCGTGGCCCTGGAACAAGGGGAAAATGGGGGAAAATGTGGGAAAAATGTGGGAAAAATGTGGGAAAAATGTGGGAAAAATGGGAATTATTGGGGTTAAAAACAGAGATTGGTACCGCCCGCAGCCGCCGTGGCCCTGGAATGGGGGGAAAATGGGAGAAAATGGGGGAAAAATGGGCATTATTGGGGTTAAAAACAGACATTGGTACCGCCCGCAGCCACCGTGGCCCTGGAACAAGGGGAAAATGGGGGAAAATGTGGGAAAAATGTGGGAAAAATGTGGGAAAAATGTGGGAAAAATGGGAATTATTGGGGTTAAAAACAGAGATTGGTACCACCCGCAGCCGCTGTGGCCCTGGAATGGGGGGGAAAATGGGGGAAAATGGGGGAAAAATGGGAATTATTTGGGTTAAAAACAGGGACTGGTACCGCCCGCAGCCGCCGTGGCCCTGGCACGGGGGGAAAGGGGGAGAAAATGGGGGAAAATGGGAATTATTGGGGTTAAAAACAGGGACTGGTACCGCCCGCAGCCGCCGTGGCCCTGGAACAGGGGGAAAATGGGGGAAAATGTGGGAAAAATGGGAATTATTGGGGTTAAAAACAGACATTGGTACAGCCTGCAGCCGCCGTGGCCCTGGAACGGGGGGAAAGGGGGGAAATGGGGGAAAAATGGGAATTATTGGGGTTAAAAACAGAGATTGGTACCGCCCGCAGCCGCCGTGGCCCTGGAACGGGGGGAAAATGGGGGAAAATGGGGGAAAAATGGGAATTATTGGGGTTAAAAACAGAGACTGGTACCGCCCGCAGCCGCCGTGGCCCTGGAACAGGGGGAAAATGGGGGAAAATGGGGGAAAAATGGGAATTATTTGGGTTAAAAACAGGGACTGGTACCGCCCGCAGCCGCCGTGGCCCTGGCACGGGGGGAAAGGGGGGGAAAATGGGGGAAAATGGGGATTATTGGGGTTAAAAACAGACATTGGTACTGCCCGCAGCCGCCGTGGCCCTGGAACGGGGGGGAAATGGGGGAAAATGGGAATTATTGGGGTTAAAAACAGACATTGGTACAGCCCGCAGCCCCCGTGGCCCTGGAACAGGGGAAAAGTAGTGAGAAACAGATGAAAAATGGGTGAAAAAAGGGGAATTATTGGGGTTAAATACAAGGGCTGGTACCGCCTGCGGCCACTGTGGCCCTGAAACAACAGAAAAGCGGGAAAAATGGGAATTATTTGGGTTAACAACAGGGGCTGGTACCACCCACAGCCACCATGACCCTAACACGGCGAGAAAGAGGAAAAAAGGGATGCAAAATGGGAAAAAGGAAGAGAAAAGGAACAGGAAAAGGAGGGAGACGAAGAAGGGGGAAAAAGGAGGGGGAAAGGAGAGCGAAAAGGAGGGGAAAAAGGGGGAATTATTGGGGTTAACAACAAGGATTGGTACTGCCTGCAGCTGCCGTGGCCCTGAAACAGTGAAGGAGAAAAATGGGGGGAAAACCCCAGAAATTTTGGGGCCACTAAGGAGGATTTTGGGGCCACCAAGGAGGATTCTGGGGTGCCCACCTTCTCCTTGGTGAGGTCCTCGTCGCCCTCGGGCTGCTCCACCCCAAACTTGTGGTCCATCTCCTCACCACCCTCGCAGATGTTCTTGCCCTTGCACAGATCGTAGACGTGGGTCAGCCTCTTCTTGGGCTGCCCCTTGGACTTGCCCAGGATGTCCTTGATCTTGGGGTTGTTCTGCCCGAAAAAAAGGCAGGTTTGGGGTCAGAAAACGCCAGTTTGGGGTCAGCTTGTTGTTTTGGGGATATAAAAGGTGATTTTGGGGGTCTGGTGTTGTGTGGTTGTGGCTCCTCAGCATCTCCAGGGCTTCCAGGACCACCCAGCACCCAAGAACTCTGTGTCCCTCAAGTCTTGTGGTCCCCTCTTGACGTGTCCCCCAACTTTGTCCCCTCCCTTTTGCGTGACCCCAATCTTGTCACCTCCCCTTGGTATCCCTCCAATTTTGTCACCTCTGGTGTCCCCCCACCACCATCACCCCCTTCTGATTGTCCCCAACTCTGCCACCTCCTCTTGATGTCCCCCCCACTCTGTCACCCCCTCTGGATGTCCCCCCACTTTGTCACCTCCCTTTGACCCCCAAAATGACCCAAGTCCCCAACTTGGGGACCCCCCAAAATGCCCCAAGCCCAACATCACCACCCCCCCTCCCTGAGGTGTCACCACGGGGCCATTTTGGGGCGTGGCTCCCCCAAAACCGACCCCTTCCCCCCAAAATTTTCTGTGTTTTTTGGGGTCTCACCGAGTCCACGAGCAGCTTGGAGCAGAAGAAGCAGACACAGCGCAGGATTTTCATGGTTTTCCCCAGGAAGCCCACGTGGAACACGGGCTTGGCCAGCTCGATGTGACCGAAGTGGCCCGGGCACTCTGTCATGTTCCCTGGGGACACCCCGAAATTGGATTGGGGGACACCCCAAAATTGGATTGGGGGAGGTTGGGATAGAGGGGAACCCCCCTCAGTGTGGAGTTTTGGGGTAAAAGAGGAGCAGCCCTAAAAAAAGTCCTAAAGAAAGGGGAAATAGACCAAAAAAACATGAAACTCCAAGAAAAGGAAAACCTCAAAGAGGGAGACATCCCCCCCAAAAATGGGATCTCAACACAAGAGAAAGAAATACCCAAAAAATAGGCAAGTCTCCCTCAAGAAATCCCATAGATAAAGCACAAGTGAAATTTGGGGAGGGGGACAATGAGAGGTGAGAGAGAAGCTCCTCAAAAAAGAGAGCCCACAGAAAACTAATGAAGACCCCAAAACAGTGGAAAAAAAAAAATCCAAAACTACAAAAATATAAATGCCAACCCAGAATGCCCCAGAGCTGAAAGAAAAATACTCCTAAAACTTTTGGGGGGAACGAGAGCTGGGAAGGAGCCCTCCAAAAAAAGAATCACACAAAAGAAGGACACCCAAACCCCCAACAAATGCCCCCAAAACAAGGAACTGTAGGGAATTCAGAGCCCTCTCCCTATGAAGATTTGGGGGTTCAGGACCCTCCTTGTGAGAGATCTGTGGGGTTCAGGACCCTCTTTGTGAGAGATTTTTGGGGTTCAGGACCCTCTTTGTGAGAGATTTTTGGGGTTCAGGACCCTCCTTGTGAGAGATCTGTGGGGTTCAGGACCCTCTTTGTGAGAGATTTGTGGGGTTCAGGACCCTCCTTGTGAGAGATCTGTGGGGTTCAGGACCCTCCTTGTGAGGCACTTTTGAGGCTCAGGGGATCCCTGTGAAGATTTGGGTGTTTGGGGTCCCCCTAGGAGGATTTTTGAGGACTTGGGGTCCCCCGCCAGGAGGATTTGGGGGTTCAGGACCCCCCCACTCACCAGCACAGGTCTGGCAGCGCCCCGTCCTCTCGATGACGCCCTGCCGGGGGTCCATGAGCCCCCCGAGTTTGGGGCGTCCCCCCTCGGTGGTTTCGGGGTACTTGATGCCCCCCTCGGTCACCGACATCCGTTTCTGGGGGGAAACGGGGAAACTGAGGCACCTGGGGAGCCCCAAATTCGTCCACAAGCCCCCCCAAAAACCCTAAACGGGTGGGGGTACCCCAAGTGACCCCCTCGGGTGACAACAAACACCTCAATCACCCCAAAACCCGATGTGAGATGTCTCAACTACTTCCAGGAACCCCAAAATCTCTCCAGGGCTCCCTGAGTGATTCCCAGGCACTCCAAAACCCCACCTGGACTCCCTGAGGATTTTTCAGAGACCCCAATACTCCTCCAATACACTCTGAGCAACTCTTGGGGCCCCCAAAACTTTTCTAGGACACTCCAAAGCTTTTCCAGAGCTCTCCTGAAAACCTCCAGGCACCCCAAGTTTCCTTCACACCAGCCTAAAACTCTTCCAAGGCCCCTACAAACATCTCCAGAGACCCCAAAGCCCCTTCAGGACACCCTGAAACCCTTCCAGGCGCCCCAAAACGCCGCCAAGGCACCCCAATGCTTCTCCCGAGGCCCCCTGGGCACCCCTAGGGACCCCAGAACTCTTCCCGAGGCTCCCTGAGCCACTCCTCGGGACACCAAAACGCCGCCAGGGGATCCCGTGCCACTCTCGGGCACCTCAGAGGCTCCCTGAGTACCCCAACACCTTCCAGAAGCTCGTTTGTGTCCCCGGAGCCCCTCAGGACCCCCCAAATCCCCCTCCCAGCTCCCCCGTTCAGCCCCCCGGGCCTGTGGGGGGCGCTGTCCCCGCCCGGGGCCTCTCCGCCCGCTGCTCTCGCTGCCCCGGCGCCATTTCCCGCCGCCGCTCGCCCTCAGCCGCCGGCCCCGCTCCCGCCGCGGGCCCAGCGGTTCCGTCCGCGCCGCCCCGGCCCCGGTACCATCTCATCGGGGCTGAGGATCCCGAACTGGACTCGTTTGATGGTGCGCAGCGGGCAGGCGCTGTCGCCCGAGGGCGGCCCGCCGTGCATGGCGCCGGTGGGGCCGCGGCCTCGCGCCGCTCCGACTGCTCGGAATCGACCCCTTCACCGAGGGGTTAGGCGGCGAGTTTGAACCCCACCGAGGAACCGCGAACCGGCGCCGCACGGAGCCCACGGCACGGAGCCCACGGCACGGAGCTCCCTTTCCTCTGCTCCGGCCGCTCCGCGCTCAAGGCGCGACTGA
Source organism: Nicator chloris (assembly GCA_013400495.1). Taxonomy (NCBI): domain Eukaryota; kingdom Metazoa; phylum Chordata; class Aves; order Passeriformes; family Pycnonotidae; genus Nicator; species Nicator chloris. The sequence continues at coordinate 8,607 of WAAE01023350.1, forward strand.
GCGCTCTGAGGCACCGGCGCCGCATTATATAGACTCGGCCCCCGCGCGCCGCCGGAGGGGGCGTGGCCGGAGCGTACCAAGCGCCTCACAGGGAAAAGGGGGGGCGCGGGAAAGAAGCGGCGGGAACGGGAGGGAACGGCGAGTCCCGTTACTGTCCGGGAGTCAAGCGAGGAGCGGGAAAGGGGCCAGGAGCCGGCGGCTGCTCCGTGAAGCCCTCGCGGGACGCGCCGTCGTCGGTCCCCCCGCTCCCAGCACGGTGCGATCGGTTCATGAATAATTTATTCTAAAAGCACCGCCCCCCCCGAGCCCGAAAGACGAGACACCGGGGGTGGGGCGGAGAGAGGTTGACGAAGTGACCTGAGAAGCTGGCGGAGATAGACGGAGTTTGACGGAGATTCCCGAAGCACCGCCGGAAGTGGGCGGAGATCACCGAAGGGTCTCCGAAGGGTGACGGAAATGATCGAAGTTGGCCGGAGGTGTCCGAACGCTGACGGAAAAAGACGGAACAGACCGAAGCATAGGCGGAAGTTCTCGAAAAGTGCCGAAGCACGAGCGGAAGATACCGGAAATTACCGAATGTCCGACGAAAAATGCCGAAGCAAAGGCGGACGGTGCCGGAAATGGGCGAAGCACCGCTCCAGCCGAGGCCTGCGCAGCCCCGGCCTCGCCCGGGCGTCCCGGCCGCTCCCGGCGCTCCCGACTCGGCATGGGCCGCTGGGAAAGGCCGAGGCTTTGGGGCCTGTTCTGGAGGGGACGGAGGGATGGTGGGGAAGGGGCTGGGAGAGGCGCCGGGGGAGTGCAGGAGGATTTTAGGAGCGGAAAGGGAGAATTTGAGGGAGCAGGAAGGGTTGGGGGCGCAATTAAGGGCTTGAAGGCTGTTGGCAGAGCAGGAGGGGTGTGGGGTTATAATTGGGGTAGGAAAGGGGAGTTTAGAGAGCCAGGAGTGTTTGGGCGGCAATTACAGACAAGCAGGGGGATTTAGGGGGACAGGAGGGGGGTTTGGGGAGAACAGGGGTGTTTGGGGGTATCAGTCGGGTTTTATGAGGACAATTGGAGCAGTAAAAGAACGTTTGAGGAGAGCAGGAGAGTTTTGGAGGGGCGGGAAGGACTAGGAGGCCATAACTGGAGAATAAAAGGAGAATTTTGGTGTTTGAAGGCCACGGAGGGGTATTCAGGAGGGGCAGGAGGTCTTGGGGAACAATTATGGCCAGCAAGGGGAATTTTGGGGCAGAACGGCAGAAAGGAGGGATTTGGGGGGAAGGAAAACGGCGTTTTGTGGGGAGCACGAGGGGCTGGGGGGATTTGGGGGCAGAGAAGGAGCAATTTGGGGAGCAGGAGGGGATTTGGGGGCTCAGGAGTTGAGGGGAGTGTCCCCCTTGTCACCACAGGTGTCCCCTTGTCACCCCAAGGCCAGGGTGTGCCCCACACACCTGGGCTGTACAGGTAGGACAGGTGACATAGGGCGTGACATCACAGGGTGTGACATCACAGGGTGTGACTGTGGGCACAGCCGGACACACAACATGACAGGTGACACAAGTGTGACACCGTGTGACACAACGTGACAGCCCCGCACGGCACAGCCGGACACACAACATGACAGGTGACACAAGTGTGACACCGTGTGACACAACGTGACAGCCCCGCACGGCACAGCCGGACGCACAACACCCCCCACACCGCAGTGACAACGTGACGCGAGGTGACCCCAACACCGAGGTCACAGTGACAACTGAACCCCCCCATACCCAGAGCTACACCCGGCCGTGGCTGTTGTGGCCCTGGTGTCCTTGTCCCCCGGCTGTGTCACCGCTCTGTCCCTGCTGTGGCACCGTGGTTGCGTTCTTCGTTGTGTCCCCAGCTCTGTCACTCTGTGTCACTTGTGTCCCTCATTTGTGTCCCCGTTTCTGTCCCCAGCCGTGTCTCGTTGTGTCCCCATGGCGCTGTGGCGCTTGCTGTGGCGCTGTACCCCCGGTTATGTCCCCAGTTATGTCCCCAGTTGTGTCCCCAGTTGTGTCCTGTGGCACCACGGTTGTGTCCTCTGGTGCGTGTCACCGTGTCCCCGGTTTTGTCCCTGGTTTTGTCCCCATCTCTCTCTCGCTGTGTCCTTGATCGTGTCATCGTATCCCTAAATTTGTCCCCAGTTCTGTCCCCAAATTTGTCCCCAGTTGTGTCTCATTGTGTCCCCAAATTTGTCCCCAGTTCTGTCTCATTGTGTCCCGAAGTTTGCCCCCAGTTGTGTCCCCTCCCGCGGTGTCACCCGTGTCTCACCGCGTGCTGTGCTCGTGTCCCCAGCTTTGTGTCACTTTGTCCCTCATTTGTGTCCCCCACTCGTCCCCTCAGCCCTCTCCACGGTGTCCCTCGGTTGTCACTCCCCGTCCCCGAAACTTTTGTCCCCATTTATGCCCCTGTCCCCTCCGTGTCCCCCTGACTGCCTGTGCCCCCCGGATTTAACCCCCGGTTGTGTTCCCCAAATGTCCCCCCCGTGTCCCCGCTGTGTCCCCCCCAGTGTCCCCCCCTTGCCCCCCCGTGTCTCCCCAGTGTCCCCCCC
>WAAE01023351.1:0-35477 GCA_013400495.1 Nicator chloris
AGAAGGGTGATGAAAGGTCTGGAACAGGTTCTGCATCCTGTGTAGGGCAGGCCTTTTCAGCCTGCAGACAGTTCAGGGGGGCATTACTGAGACCTGTTTGTTGTCTTTTCCCGTACAAAACCAAAATGCCTAATAGCAAGGAGCATAAAGGAAACTGGCAAGTGGCAAATTGAAAAAAAAAAATTGAAGAGAGCAGCTTTCATACAGGATGGAGACTCTTCCTGGGCTGCTATTTACAAGGACAGCTGTCTGTTTCTGGAAATCACTGAGTCATCTAAATGGATCTATGATTCTGTAAAATGCTGGAGGCAAGGAGAGTATTTTTGGGAAGTATTAGTGTTTGCTGCATAATACCACCTCCCAGATAGTCACTGTTGGCCACTGTCAGAGATAAAACTGTGGAATAACTGTATCACAGTTCTGACACAATGTGCCTATTTTTATATGGTTATTATCAGGTCTGACCTCCTGCATGCTGTGGTTAAGTGTAGATCACAAAAAGGTCATTTTTTCCTTCGGAGGCAATGCATTAGAGTGATTTAAAAATAGATGAAGCATCCAAGGAGCATACTTGAAGAGACCAAAGTCTTTTATAAAAGCTTCAGAAATTATCAACCTATATGTACTTTTTCAGGGTGCTAAATCATTATACTTTCTTTGCAGTATTTTCTTCTAATTCTGAAAAAAAAACCAAACTGTTGCTTAACAAAGCAGAAGTACTGAAAACAATGGGACTTTCCTTTAAATTAAAGAGGTTTCTCTAGTTTTCTGAAAATTTAGTAAGATTTGGTGTATTAAATTACTATGTGCTACTTGTGCTTTTGCAGCTGTTGGTAAGGACTCAATTCAGCTGCATTTAAGTACTTAGCACTACTTGAAAATGGCTCATGGTATCTGAAACATCTTCAAGGGTCTGGCAGATACAACACAAGGGTTAAGCCAGACATTTCTGTAATAGAACTTAAAATCACACAAGATAATAACTGTAGTACAGCAAATGGTGCCAATGATTAACTACAACATAACTGCCTCTTTTGTACCTATCATCCCTTGTAAGCTGACTTATCCCAAAATATCAGTGAAAAAAGCATCATCTCCATTTTTATTTGAATTAAGAATGTGTAAATGGACAATCACTTACATTCTTCATTTCTATTAGGATGCCACATTGGTCATATGTCCAAATACAAAACCAAAAATGTTCAGGCTTAATGTCCATTGCTAACGAACTTCGTAACTCCTTTTTTGTTCTTTTTCTAAATAACGTCTTTTTCTCTTTCTGTAATGTAATAAAATGGGCAGAATCCATTTTTTCGGGCAGAGTGGTTATAGTTCTGTATCAGTTTTTTAATAGAGCATATTGGCATAAAAGTTAATTTTGTATTTATTAGTAGAGATATATTCCAGTAGAACAACTTCAAAGAATCTAACAATAATGAGAACTTGTCCTTAATTAAGCATTTCACTGAATGGAATTCGAGGAAGAAGAATTTTAGGGAGCCATAAATAAATTTAATAAGATTGAGCATCTGAACTCTACTCCACACAGGTGGCAGCAGCAAGATGTGCCACTGACAACAATTAAAGTGTAAACATAGAATATAGTCATTATTTTTCTGACATGAACCAAATTTTATTGTGCTCCCCCCCCCCATCTTTTTTGCCTACTTCCACCAATAAAGCGTCTGTTGGGTTGCATGTTAACATGATAAAAATATGAAACTCTTACATGCCCAGCCATGGAGTTTACACATTTTCCCAGACAAGGATGAACTTTGTGAAAACAATGTTTCAGAGAGAAAATCTTGAGAGGAACCAGTTGCTGGTTATCTTGCCCTACTGCCTCACACACACCACATGCTTTAATTGGTCTAGAGGCAATAGGATGGAAATCTGTCATCACTGCATTACCAATCCAAGGGAAATTCACTTCCTTTTTCCAAAAATGGTGACTGGTCATGGAATAAGACTGCTAGCCATTCCAAAAGGCACGCTAGTTTTGCTGCCATCACAGCATCTGCAGGTGCAGGGTATCAGTATCTTACCAATGAGAAATAACATGCACATAGCACCACTGTTTACACTGGTATCTGCAAAAGTGACTTTTTCTAACCCTGTTCTCATACCAACCCCACTGAGGTGACTCGCTTAAGGACTGGTCTGGAGGGGCTGTGTGGGTAGGAATGGGAAAAATCCTTGGTTCTTATGTCTTATTTGACAGAATGTGTTCTTTGATATAATGTCTTAGCTCACTTCTCTTTGTAACAGTTGGATGTCAAAATTCACAAACCATTTCCCTTTGCTGTCAAGGACTGTGCAAGGACAAAATAATAGCATACATAGTGGGGCATTTAAATGTGACTTGGTGAGTGCACTTTGGAGCAGGCTGAGGTAAGATAAAGTACTGTATTATCCTCCAATAACTTCCATATGCATTAGAGTACAATGATAGTAATGCACTCACTGTCCTATTTTCTTAATCCTCTTGCTTTGGGAGCTGTGGCGTGGGTGGAAATCAAGATTAAAAGATAGGAGTCTAGATAACTGTGCATAGCTAAGCCCTGAAAATATTAATTTTTGTCTTTGAACTGCGCTAGTCATGGTGGGGAGTAAATTAATGCAGGATTAGAAACACTGTTTTATACAAGATGTGATACAGGACCAAATTGAAGAGCCTTATTCCCTGTTAATTAAACCCCACAGTTCATATTGTTCAAAAATACTGACTTAAGGAGGAGAACTGCAAATTAAGAAATGTTTTGGTCTGGTTATGTTTAATTTTAATTAACTGGAAACAAACTAATTTGACAAGTGTTTCACAACATAGATCTTTTTAAAAGAGAGTTGAAGGTTATGGATCATCTGTGGGTTATATTTTAAGTACAACTGCATTAAAAAGAACCTAAATAAACACTCTACCCTTTAAAAAAAAGACATTTAGAATGTTTTACTGCAAGCTTTTTAAAAAAGATGTTTTTGCTTAGCATAAAATTGATAGTTAAATATTTCTTAACTCCACACTACATATTTCAACAACAATAATTGACCACTTCATTTTGTTTTAGTTTGAATTCTACAAAAAACACCCATGCAGTGAGATACAGCTCAGCATTAGCATTCTAGAGAGGTCATCCTGTGCTAAGGTGTGTCTGGGACATAACTTAGCCTTCAGAAGCAAAAATCTCACTTCAGTGATGAAAGGGGAACCCTAAGTGATTAATTTGAGTATCATAAAAAAAAAAAATCATGTGAACCTCACCTTTTAGATTGTTGATACCACCTTTGTTCAGGTAGATAACTTTTTACACTATATTTGCTTACTAAAGAACCCAGGTAGGAGTGATTCCTGTTAGATTATCTTCAGAATCCAGTGGGTTTGGGTCTCCTTGGGATTGACAATGTAGATGTTTCTGTTGTGAAAATCTAAGGTCCTGCTTCTACATCATACTGGAATATCAGCAACTCCCAAGTGTTAAATATATACTATGAACAATAGAAAACATAAAATTGGAGGCAAGGCAAATAGTTGACAAATAGTTGAGAATAATGCCTTAGTATCTTCAATATCTAGGTGAGAAAATATGAACATAAGTATTTTATTCTAATTTGTATCTTACATTTATTTACAGCTAATTTCCTTCTAATTTGACTTGTTTCTACTAAGTGTATCTGTTACCCTCCTTTCCTTTAACAATGATACTTAAAATAATTTATTATTCCCCATTACTTTTGCTTCTCAAGTTGATTTTTCTGCTGTGGAGAAAAGGAATTTTCCTGTACTAAGATTTTGTTTACTTAAGAATTTAGAAAGGTCTGTAGAAATAGACTGGCCCACTTGGCTCTGGAAGGATCAATCTCTATGGATTCCAACCCCATGATTAAGATCTAACTCTAGGAAGAAAAAGTTGTTTCAGATATGTCTGAGAGAGAGAGATAGAGAAGAGAGGCAGTGTGTTGGTCTGGTCAGTCTCCCACGGAACTGTCAGACAGGAAAGGTTATGGACTTCACAAGGTACCCAGCTGGTAGTTCAGTGGGATGAAGGGAAGAAGGGGGAATGTGAAGTGCTGAGTTACCTGACAGTGCTTACAGAAAAACTGCTTATGAATTTGGGAAATTTTTCTAGACTGCCATTTCTGTTTGTAAATTGAACATTTTCCGGTTAGAGTAGGGGGAAGCAATTATATTTTTGACTCTTGGAAGTCACTACATTATGATTATTTCCTGACGTGCTTACCCTTTGTAATGACATAAACTGTGCTTAATATGACAGTTTTCAGATACTCATATGACAGTTTTCAGATAGCTGTTCCCTGAGCACAGAGATCCCTGTATCTTTTTCTAGGGAATTTAAATGTTTTCATTACAATTCCTTGAGCAGCCATGTGACTGAGATTAGGAAACAGATCCTGTAAAAAATACACAAAAGTCTTCATCTGAAGACAAAGCTTGCTTACCACAGAATTTTACAGATAATTTTGGTTTTTAATGAATCACTTTTAGTTAAACACAACACTACACACAGTTTTTTTCAAAATAAGCACTAAATTAAACTTTGGGTTTTTTTCTTTTAATATATAGGACCAGTTACACAGACAATTATTAACTTTCAATAAGTTATGTCAAGGTTTTTTTGAAAAAACCCTATTAGACAGAAACTTTGAGGTATTGCCAATGATTTCATCAAGCCCTGACAGTAAGGGGAGGTGAAGTCTTCAGACCTTTCCCACAGTCTTTTGAAGCAGTCTCTTGATCAAGTCAGTCAGTGCAGCCTGGGAGCTGGAAAAGATGTGTCTCTTGACAGGAGACCCAAAGTGGGAAGGTGAAAATAGAGTAGGAGATTTGGATGATGAGAAGACCTTCAGGGACACTGCAATAGAAAAAGGAGCAGGTTTAGCCTCATCTCAGTTCAAGCTGTAACTATTCCCCTGCTAATAGGAACGACAGGGTTGCGTTAAGGAACATCAGGAATATATCAGGAACTGGCATTTCCTTCTGCTTCTGAATGTCTGTTTCCCAGAGGTCTTCAGATGATCTTCTAAGCCTTCCATGATGTCCTCCAGAAAATGTTCCTATGTGTTTCTCATATCTTGAATCAGTAGCAAGTGTCATAGTGAGTGTCTTTAAAATTGGTGATAAATGGGGAGTATAGGGTTTGTCTGTATTTGTTTTTATTAGGGAAGGCAGACAGCCCATTATTTACTAAAATATTATAGATCAGCTTTTATAAATTCAGGCACATGTGTATGCTCTGATTTCAATAAAATGATTTTTTTTATTTGACCATGGTGATAAGTAAATATTGAAAACGGTCTATACTCAGTCAAAATAACAACAGATTAGCACAAAGTAGGATGAATTTGTCATTATGAGTGAATATTAGTCTTTCAAGAGATCAACTTTTCTGTGTAAACAAGCTGTGAAGTTCTCGAGTGAGTTCTGTTCTGATACTCCAGCACCAGCCCTAGGAATGTTAGGACTACCTCTAGAGCAGCAAGATATTTTTGTGGTCATGTCTTGTCCCTAATTCCAAAGTAGTTTACTTTCAAGATGAGTGGTTCCATACAATCTGGCTGAAGGCTGTGAAAACTTCTTCATGCATGGGAATTATTGAAGGGCAATTGGCTGGGGATGATTAAAATGGCACCAGGGACCCCCCACCCAGTGACTTATCAGTGTAGATGGCTGCCTGCCGCTGCCCTGGCACTCCTTAATACCCTGGTGTAGGCGCTGCTTGAGAGAACTGGGGTACTAATGCCATGTACCCAGTGGTTTCTCAGGTGTCCTGTTCTCCTCAGAGCTCTGAACTGGACAGTGACTATGGGTGTTCCTTACAGTTACCAGTACCTGAGGAGACAATGTTCCTGTGTGAAATTTTCACAAAGAGTATGTTTTAATGTATTTGTTTAACAGGCTGCTCAAGATAGGACTAAGCTCACAAGACTCCCTATACCATTCACACAAGAGAAAGCACCTCATCAGCTGATCTGGGGCATGCAAACAAAGCCATATTCTATATTGCCATCTAGAGGAGCCATTTAAGGGGGAATAAAAAGTCTCCTGACCAGGGATTCTTCTTTCTTACCAAATTGCGTGAAACTGACTGGCTTCGACTGGCAAGTCTGCAATCATGACATCACGACTGAGTCTGTCACGCTCACTCCAAGTAAAAAGAAGACATTTTGGTGCTTAAATGTGTCTCTGAGTCACTCAGAATCAGATTCATATCTTCCCTGAAAGAACTTATTTGTAAGAGAATCTGTCTTACCAGGGTGGTGACAGCTACTCTGGAGTCTCTGAGGCGCACAGACACCAAGGTCTCCATTGTGGCACTGCTATGATTTGGGGGATCTCCCTGCAGACAGCTTATGAACTGCAATTCATGTCAATGAACCATCTGTATTCCTCTTTGTTCCTATGCCTTGTACTCTTTATGTGGAAAAGCAGAAGAAAAGTACTTCCAGCACTATCTTAAAATTCTCTCTTTTAAAAGGCCATGATTTGGTGAAGGTGGGGTCTAGTCTAGGAAAAGCCATATTTCTTATTACCCTGTAGTATTTCCATAATTAATATATAAAAACCAAAATAATAGAGAAAGGAAATATGAAAAGTGAGAATCATACTTGGATTCTTCATTGCTCAATGCTGTTTGCTCTTACCTGCTGTAGGCAAAATGTTTTTACAAAAAGTGTCAGACAACATATGGGATCTAAAGTTAGGTGTCAAATCAAACTTTGGCATATAATGTGATTGTCCATATAGCAGGGACGTATACATGAATGATGCAGGTGCCACTGTTGGGTAAGAGCCATGGTTGTGAATAGTGACTGTTAAAGAACAATATTATGTTTGTCCTAGAGACCGAAGGCCATGGATATGCAGCTCAGATTGATAAAATAATTCAACTCTACTAGCAATTCCCTCAGCCTCACCTTCCTCATGTTTTCCAGCAACATTTGACAATGTAAAAGAGATAAAAATCCCATTGGTCAGCCCCCCTTTCAAACTGTCAAACATGTTTGAGACAGTTATTCACCTGCCTTTCAGAGAGTTGCTGGACAATTAAGTGTCCTTTCTTCCCCTGGATCTTCAGAGAATTTCCTGAAGAAATCCAGGTGGGAGGCTGACTGTGACCTGGAGCCTTTGGAAAACCACCAGAAAGCATTGACTTTAAAATGTTGCTTCCATTGACTTCCACTGGGAGCAGGGGAATGGCAGGTAAAGAGACGACAACACACAGTCAGTAAAAGAGAAGGTGTTAGTGTGGAAGTGCCAGTAACACTGGGCACTGGAAGAGGACATGGGATATGGACTCAGAATGGACATCTGTGAGACCTGGAGAAACTGAGCAGCACCAGAAGCAGGAGCATAAAGCCAGAAACAAGAAGAAAAGACAATTTTATAAAAGGGTGCAAAGAAGGAGCTTGAGGAGGTGTTTCTTCATTGTAAATCTTCCTCATCAGAACTGGCAGGCAAAGATATGTCAATGATAGTAACTTTGATTGCAAAATCAAAATGATTTTGACAGCAACATCAGAATTATACCAAATGCAACAAGTAAACTGCTCATTCAATTTAGCTACCCAAATAGACAGAAGATTACATCAAATGACTAATACCTCATGGCAACAGTCAAAAGCACAATAACTTGAAAATGACAAATGGATAACGCAAGGGACCAGGCCAAAGCAGAGAGAGATTTGCCAAAAATAAAGCTGCAAATCATTGAGTATATGAATGCTTGGAATAAGGAGCAAAGAAGACGAAAGAAAACAGGTAAATAACATGCAGAGTGAGAGCTGTTTTCTTGGCCTGTTATTGTAGTTGAGTAGTACTATTTTAAATGAAATATGTGCTAAAAGCAATCTAAATTACAGAATAGTTTAAAACAAAAAAGGTATCAGAAGCAGTGAATTCCTATATTGTTCAAAGAACAAAACCAGCTTCAAAAGGAAGGCAGTAAGCCCTCAAAAAGATGAAAAAGACAGACAGTGATATAAAAAATGCACAAGAATGAGAAGGAAGGAAAGAAAAAGTGATCTTTATGACTGGAAGTTTCTCCCAGATCCAGATATAATTCTTGAAAAGGGGAAAAAAGATCCTGAGAGAAATGTAGGTCCATATAAGAGGTATAACAAGTTGAAGTTGAAAAGAAATTCAATGCCAAATTCAAATCCCTTGGGGAAAAATTATGAGAAAAAAAAAAGAAAGAAAGGTATTTTATTCATTATAATATATAGGATTACACACTGTTGTGGTTTGACATGGTGTGCCAAATATTCTCCACCAATTCTCCTAGGTTAATAATTTTTTCCATCTGTGAGGGCATGACTAGAAACAAAAGTAAAGCAATCTCAACTTATGAATTACAAAGATAGATTTATTCACACACACTCAAAGAAAAGGAAAAGAAGAAAATGTCAAAAAAGAAAGCACTTTTCCCCTCCTTCCCTATACAACATTCTAAATACAATCCAGACATTCATGTCCAGTGTCCTATTGTGGTGCATTTCTCCAGGAATCTCTCCTCCCAGATATATGTAAATTCCCCCCTTTTCCCTACACCCTGCCAATCACTAGTCCCCCTGCCCCACACACACAAGGTTTCCTTTACTGCCCCTGAGGAATTCTTCAAGGGGCGTCAAGGGATTGGATCAGACAAAGGAAGTCCATCCCTTTACCTGCAAGTATTGGATTCCTCAGGTGTCCCTCTGTCCTTGATCCACTCCCCTCTTTTCCCCGGTTGGTGGATGCTCTGCCCCCACCCCCTTCTCCTCCCCCCAATATAAGGAGCTCCTGCCACATGGTCGGGGTTCCAGTCTGAGAAGTCGATCTGTTTGGTTGTCTTTGCTACCATTGCAATAAACACCGAACCTGACTCCTTAGCTGGTTCCGATTTCTTTTCTCCATCATACTCAAAGACTCTCCGAGGATCGACCCTGCTCTGCCCAACACAGAAATTCTCTCAGCCGGGTGCAATAAGTGTCCCTTGGGAATATTTTCCTTAGCAGCCGCTTTCTGCTGGTGAGATTGAATTTTGCTCACTCGGTAAAAGTGCAGTAACTGCTGCAGTGTCCCAACCCCCTGCAGCCTGCCTGAATGCTGCATGGGTCTTCTCTCAGTCTTTGGGAATGTTTCAAAATGCTTATCCAGCATTCAGCGAAAATTCATTCAGTCCACGCTGCTGCTAGATAAAGCACACCCAAAACTACCAAGGAAAAAATAGTCCACTTTCCCATGAAGTCTTCATTCTTCATCTTCTGTCTCTCAGCAATCTCATAGAAGGAGGAGAAAAGGGTTAACAACTTGTTTTCAGTTGCAGCTTCCCAATGATGTCACATGCTGCGGGGGGTGAGGACCGGGGGCTCCCAACCTCCCCTCACCCCGTTCCCGCCTTGCTGCGGCCCCCGCGGCTGCTGTTCCCGGCCCGGCCTGCGCGGCCGCTGCCCCTCTGCAACGACCCCGCCACTGCTGCTGGCTGCTGCTGCCACCCGGCCCAGCTCGGCTGTCCATCGCGGCCCAGCCCGCCATCCCGCGGGCTCTGCCGCCGCTGCCACTGAGGCTCAAAACGCAGCGGCCCCGCTGCGGCTCGAGCCACCCACCTGCCTTCCCTTTCTTCCCCCCCTTCCCCACCCCCACTAAGCAGCAGGGGTGGGGGGCAGGGGAGTGGAGGAAAAAAGGGGCCCTCTGCCTTCTCAGCCTGCCCCAGGCCACCCCATGGCCTCAGCCGCAGGGTGGCCCCGGGCTGTTACCTGCTGGCCAGCAGGAAGGCAAAAAGCAGAACTTCCCACAAGAACTTCCCATATTACCCTGCCTGTGGGTGTTTCACTCAGACGTAATTTCCTGCTTTTCAAACTATTACACACACATAAAATCTTCCAGAAGAGTTCAAATATTTAAGCAGCCTTCAAGGAAAATTTTATATTATCTGACAATGAAAGCACATTTCTGGAATCACATATCTTTGAGTCTCTGATGTGCTGGTTTTGGCTGAAGTGAAATTAATCTTCTTCATAGTAGTTAGCATGGGGCTGTGCTGGAAAGACTGCTGATAAAACAGAGATGTTTCAGTTATTGCTGAGCAGGGCTTACACCCAAGGGCTTTTGTGCTCCTCACCCCACCCCACCAATGAGGAGGGTGGAGGGGAGCAAGGAGTTGGGAGGGGTCACGGCCAGGACAGCTGACCCCCACTGACCCAAGGGATATTCCATACTGGCATCATGCTCAGTAGTAACAGGTGGGGAAAGTTTGGTACCACTGGCCTCTGCTGAGAGACTGGCTGGGCATTGGTTGGTCAGTCATGCCCAACTGTTTTTATTTGCATCACTTGTCTTTCTTGTGATTTATGCCTTTGTGGCATTCCTTTTCATTACAATTTATTATTAAAAATATTGTATCATTATTAAGAAAAACAATTTCAATTATCAAATTGCACTTCTCTCAACCCCTCAATTTTTGTCACTTTTATGTGATTTATGCCTTTGTGGCTTTCCATTACAATTTATTATTAAAAATATTGTATCATTATTAAGAAAAACAATTTCAATTATCAAACTGCACTTCTCTCAACCCCTCAATTTTTCTCACTTTTAGACTTCTTCCCCTCATCTTGCTGCAGGGGAGGAGTGAGCGAGAGACTGTGGTACTTAGTTGCCAGCAGGGGTGAAACCATGATATCTGACCAGAATAAAACTTGATATTTTCCATTCTAACCCTCTGCATAACAGGCTTTCAAATCTTTCCCATTATCCATTCCTACTCCTTTACCATTTTTGTTCTTCCTTCACTGAGAAGGTTACTAGCTGAGTTTTAGAAAAGTTTAAGTTCTCCATCCCCATAGAAGTCATGTCAGTTAGAGCAAGGATTTTAGGAAAACAGGGCAACATTTGCAAAGGGTTTTTTAAATATAAATCTCTTATTGTGGTTGAATTTGTATCCAGGAGTCTCTATTGTGTTCTGTCATTAAACTCTGAGACCAAATTGCTTCCTGCATTTAGGTTTTGGGTTTCAATTATAAGCTTCTGAAAATAGCCTAACTATTGCATGTATTTTCCCTGCCTTATAAATATTTAAAACCACCCTGAGAGGATACTGGGCAGGATACTATAATATCCAGCAGCTCTCTGAAAGGCAGGTGGATATGAAAAAATGTCTCAAGAGTGTATATGTAGGTAAAAAAAATAAATAAAAATTGTTACTAATTCCCTGACCAGAAAGAATTGTGATGTCATTATAGTCCTGTTTCATCATCTTTCATTGAAAAGAACTAGTAAATAAATAAAAATTGAGGTGTTAAGCAGCAAAGGAATTTAATTCTCCTCTGGAACATTACCATGAGCCAGAGCTGGATTAAAGCTTAGATTTTGGCCCAGAATTATAAACGTGAGGCATAAACATCTTAGGCTTCTGACAATATAATATTTACAGCTCTCATTAAAGGAAAAGTTCTCATCTTCTCTTTTTAGAGGAAAGCTTGAGAATAAAGACTGTTTGTAAACCAGTCAGTGAGGTCTGCTCAGTTTACAGAGTCCATTTCTCCGGAACAGGATAAAAAGCTGCAAAGGGAGAAACACCTCTGCCCCAGAGTAATTTCCATGGTCAGTCAGACCACCACCACTCAGAGAACGGTGGTTTGGGATGGGGCAAACCACTACTCCACTGGAATGGGAACCTTGGGGAAGCCAAGGAGCAGTGAGATTTCCAGCAATTAGCCCCGTTGTGAGCAGCCATGCCTGCTTTAGTGTCCCTTCTTTTACCTTTTCCAGAAGGAAAACAACCAAGCCTCATCTGTGGGCACAGGCAGCTTTGTTTCACCAGAATCCTGATGTTGAAATTGCTTGAATCAAGGGCTGCCCATTCTTCCCCTGGCATGTGAGGCAGCTTCTCCTTCCCCTGCGCAGGGCACGTGCTGAGAGCTTGGTGCTCGTCCCAGGGAGTGCACGAGCTGTCTCTGGGGTACAATCAGGACCTCAGAGGCAGCTGGGCTCTGCAAGGCAGCCTCACACGACACGTGAGAAGTGACGCCCTCAGTTAAATTCCAAAGATTAATGCACATCCACCACAGTGTTCATGGACAGTCAGTGCAACTACATCCTCAGGGAACAGTTCTCAAAAAGTACCATATAAGAGACACAGAACCACGTAAGGAAGAAGAAGTGGAAAGACTATCAAATCTGGTTTCTTTTCCCCTTTGTTAAATCCTAAATATGATACTAGCATGATGGAAAATCAGAATCCAGGAGTTAAAAAATGATAAAATTGTCTCGAAAAGAACAAACAAGAAGATAATTTCCTCCAACACAATGAAAATATTAATGATAGCAGCCTATAAATTTTTTCTCTTTAATCACACTGAAATCAATCCTTTAAAAGTCAGATCTTCTTTTGATTATAATGATAAAATTACAAGAATGTTACCAGACTACATAGAGGTATAATAAGGACCAGAAATATTCTAATAGAATAAGTCTGTGGTATACTTAAATTCAGATAATTAGGAAATTTCCAAAAGCATTTGCCAATCCACAAGGCATCACATGAATGTAAAATATTGAATCTATGAGAATCAAAGAAGATATATCAACAGATTTCAGAGTGTTTAACAGAACAAAGAAAAGGTTCTAGCACAAATGTTTGGGGAGCCAAAACCATCTTTTCTAAACCCACAAGGGCATACAAGAGTAGGAACTGAACTCATATTTCAAATGACTAGTGAAAATGAGCAGGCATTTACCTGGCTTCAGAGTGGAAACCTGAATGAGGCTAATACATAACAGCAGCAGAAACCCAGAGGAGCACCAGAAAGTAAAAAAGGATTTAGGAAATAGCACAGGAAATATCCTGCATATTTCATTTGCAAATATTATTTTGCTATTTTTTTAATATTAAAGCCTAACTAAAAAATATGTTATAAGAATAAAGTAAACAGTACTTTTAACGAAATCCCATAACCTTAATGTTAATTTCATTTATGCAAATGAAAATAAAACCAGCTGTCCCTCTTCGTGCAGCGGACACCAGGAGGAGAGACAAACCCTGGCATGAGAAACAGCTCAGTGTTAGAGACATCAGTTACAAACCCAGTACGAAGAATACCTCATCTCTGATCAGAGAAAAGAGCCATATGGCCATCAAGAAAACTTACGTTAATATATAGTGTGACCAATTATAAAATTACTTCGGTAAGGCAAAATCAGAGCAGAATACCAAAGAAAATATGAAGGCTAAAATTTCTGCTGATTCAGTTAACTAAAACTTATGGATGCATGAGCTTATCAGCACTAAATCTGAGACGCTATTCTGTCTTTTTATAGGAGCCTGTGACAGGAGAAAATGACAGAAAATGGAAAAATGCTAAGCTCAAACAGTGCATTGTGAAATTTTTCAACAGAGTTGTCAACTGGTTACCAGAAAAGTTTTACCTGCCTTACAGGGTTCCTCTATCATGCTCTTCACTTAATGCAATATATGCTTGCAATAATGGTCCAATGTAAATTAATGGAAGCAAAAAATCCCTTTCAATGCTATTAATGATTTCACAAGCTAGATAAATGGAAGTGTATCTGCTGCAGGGTAAGCAAGCTGTATATTTGTCTAGATAGAACTAAATGAGACCAGTGCCACAGTCTCAGACTGAAGAAGTGTCTCTCAAGGCAAAACTGGGATGTTTGGAACCAGAGACAGACACTGGCAAGAATTGGTCATTGGAAATTGTTTCATAAGGAGAGCAATTGCCCCACCATATCTTGGATAGCACTGATGTACATATATATATATATACCCATATATATCTGAGAAAATCATGTGGAATTAGATTTTGGTAAAGAGCACTTGTGTTTCCTGCACAGAGTTGAAGACGACAACACTGGTGCCTGGAACTGTAGGGGCATCATGTGGCACATGACCTCCACTGTCATCCACTCCACTAGAATTAGCAGGGTAGAAAAGATAAAATTCCATCAGACCAGATTGTTTTGTCAGCTACTGCAGAATGATATTTGGGATCCTCACTGCCACTCAAAAGCTGAATCCTTACTCTGGACAAGGACTAGGCAGTGAAGCAGGTAAAAGAAAGGATAAAAAAATATTCACGCTTCCCTATAATTTTCTTTTTACGAGGCATACACTGTCTGAGGGGTTTAGGCGATGCCTGAGCAAGGAGGAAATGTGGATATTGTTACTTTTACACAATCTAATGTGTAGCACAGGTCTGGAAAGCAGCAATGCCGGCTGTAACTGCTTCTGTGTACATGGGCAAGTGATCCTGCATGGTGATTGAGCGGGGCTCAGAGATAAGCAAAGGTTGTCCTCAGAGCCATGAGGAGGACAAAGACAGATTTTACTTCCATACAAACCCTAGTTCTTCCAGTAGCTTTCATTATTTTCTCCAGGTTTCATAAAAGCTGTAAAGAGCAGGGAAATCAGAAGGAAGACGTAATATCCAGGCACTGTGCACCCACAGATCACAGAACAAAGCAGAGGCAAGTATTGTGACTAAATACTTCTTTCACTGCTTCAGTGTTGTAAACTCTTACTCTGGTTTCTGCAAAGTAAGGAATCTATCTGATAGTGTCAGAACAGCCATCACAGGCAGAGCAGTGGGGATTTCCCACAAGGCCTGCTACCCCAGCCCTTTCTTTTTCAGAGAATAAACTGCAGTTTACTGGTAGTCAGACTGTACAATTTACTGAGCAATGAGAATTCACTCACAGCACATCACACCTCCCTGCAGCCAGACAAATATCAACACTGAATTAGCAGTTGAAATAAATAATACTCCGTAAAAGAAAACTGTAAACATCAGAGAAAATCCATGGCAGGCTATACCTGCCTGTAGAAACACTACCACAAAAGACATTATTGAACAGCTTTGTGTAATTTCTGATGTCAAGATGCTGTCATATCTTGCTGCACATAATTCTGCCCATCAGTAGCAGACATGACAATGGAAGAAGTGCAGGACTAAGAAATGATACAGAGAAAAGTTGAAGAACTTTCAGATGTACCCTGTGGAGGATCTAAAGAACTATTATCTCAGAAGAAAATGCAGCTCTCTAGAGAATTTTGCAAAAAAGCTGTGAATGGGCATTTAATTCACTTGAGTCCTCATGATTGTAAACACCACTAGAAGACAGGTGGAAAATGTCAAACACACATCTCAACAAAATGCAGTTACAAGACAGGCAAGCCCATGAGGGGCTGATGATAGAAATGAGAAGGCACTTAAAATGTTAAATTTGCAAAAGAATTAAAGCAAATTTCCTCAGAATCAAAAAGGCTCTCCTTGACACCCATATCAAACTGCTGTAGAGGAGAGATTTTGGGCAGTGCTCAGGTGTGAAAAGGCATTCTTTGTACGAACATCCTTGGCTTCCAAGAAAGTTAAAAATGAGACAATAAAAAAAAAAAAAAAAGAGGTGACACCAATAGTTGATAAAGCACACAAACCCCACAAACTTTATTATCTGAAGTGCACATGAGGAGCAATGCAGTGGTATACAAGGTTTTTGCAACTGGAAGAAAAGTTGTGCTTGTAGAGAAGGATGTAGAGAAGTATTCAGTGTATTACAATTATTTTGAGAGCAAAAGTTGAATGCTGCACTGTCTTGGCAGAGGTTTCTGCTCTCTCTCAGGCTGAATACCAAGCAGATGGAATATAAAATATTTCAATTAGTGGCAGCTACCAGTAAAATTGCTAAATGTTTGGAAAAAAAACCACTGATGTTTTCACAATGATTGCGCTCTAAAAGCTGATGGATTCTTGCATTATTTGAGGTACACAGGGTCTTTTAAAATTTGTATCTTTTAATCTGAAATTATGAAGAATATGTACCACAAAGTGACTGGCATACCAGGTTCCTTGTGAAGCAATCCATATTTTTGCCACCAGGCTTCCTTGCCTGGGGCCATGTCAAACAACTCTGGGACTGATAGAGAGGCAATCAGAAATGACAGGACAAGTCACAGCTCTGACAAATGATTGTGGAATAACAAGTAAACTTGTACTTGGCTGTAGGAAAATGACCTAAACCTTACTGTTATTTCTGAATACCCCTTAGCAGCATGTGCTTCTCCACAGTATATTGTTATATTGTCAAAGTGGTTAGCAGAAGGTGGAGTTTTTTTCAATCCATGACCGAATTGCTCCAATATCATGCCCAAAGAACAGAGTTGAGAGGCAATGGTCACTGCAGAGCACAAACACCAGCCTCCTCTCTCCCCTCTGTTCATGTAATGCTTAACTCTCTCCTCAATATGTTGCTGAGTTTTTCTCTGAAGTCAGGAACAAAAATATCCTTCTTTTGTGTTCTCTGTGGATGATCTCAGGCAGAAAAATTGCACATCGGCAAGCAGTAAAAAGGAAAACTTATCAGGAACAAGAACAGACGTGAAGAAAGATAAGTAAAAATTCTAACAAAAGACAAAAGGACCGTTCTAAGATTCTTCTATTTTTCCCTGGTTTTGGACCAAACCCAAGCTTATGTAAGACTGTAGGTGTGTTTGTTTATACGTGGAGGTGTATTTAACTTCATTGCTAAGCTGTTTTCAAAGAAATCACCTAAATTTGATATCTGGGGCCTTTGATTTGATGGCCTTGATATCTACTTGCCTTTTTTCTTGCAGTCTTTCCACACAGATGTTTTCACTGGCATCACTGAACTTTGATTTAGGCTATTAAATTATATTTTGCTCTCCAATGTATCTACTGACATTTTATTCTTTCTAATGAGATAAAACCTCTATTATTGTCAAGTGCATCTGAAAGCATTTTCTGCCTGAAGGTGTTTGACTGTTACACAAGAGAAGGAAGGGGAAGAAATGAAGATGCTCTTATGGACATAAGCGTTTGATCTCTTACAAAAATGTAATTAAAAGCCAGTGCCAAGAACTTTTTTTAGTATATATCCCAAGCACTAGTTAAACTTCCAGCTAACATAGGGTTTCACTGTTCCATACCTAAGGGAAACAGAGTTCTGGCTTGAGGCCTACTTTAAGTGTGAGGTTGAAAATCTGAGATAATGTAGAAACAGAGTTCAAAAGGAGGTACAGTGATGGGAGCTGGCTGGACAGAGAAGGAATGGCAGAAAGTGGCAGGAAGGCTGGGTAAATCTGAGGTGGGGAGGTATCAGCAATGAAGTGATTCAAATTCTTCCCTCTCAACACCAGTAAGAAGGTCTGCATCAGTATGTTCTGGTCAGGAGCTGTCACAAACCACCAAACCAGATGTGACAGTAACAAAAAATACTAAACCACTAATTCTTTAAGGTCTATAATAAGGTTTTTACTAATATACTGGTGTTGACAACAAAATCCCATCTTTAGCTGACAGATACTGTGGGCTGACCCACTGCAGACTTTCTAGTCAGACTAGAAAGTTCTAATGAAGATTTCCTGAAGCAATCTATGAGATTTTACATTCAAATCCATGCAGAAAACCTTCTGTTTAGATTTACCACATAATTTTAAAAAACAGGTCCCTACTTAGCTGCCTAGACTTTTCTGGCCTCTCTCCACCACAAAATCTAAACCTTGAAACCCCTGGTTTAGATGTTCTTCTCATGCCTTGCTAAACATCAGAATACTCTTGAGGTTGTCAATATGTACTGGAAGAAACTCTCCAAGGACACCAGATTTCCATTTCCCAAAATACTCTGTGCAGTTTCAATGTGTACTCTTTGCATGGACACAGGAATTGCATAACTCCCAGACCCGAAGCACCACAGCTGGAGGTTTCAAGTACCATCTTGTAGCCAATTCCAGTCACCCCAAAAATCATACTTAATTCAAGCCAGAGGAAAATTAAATAGGATATATTTACTAAATCAAGCCAGGCACATCTGCAAAGCTGTAGAAAAGTTAAAAGAAAAGATACATCCACCTGCCTAAAGACAACCTCTAACCCGTTCTCTCACTCCACATATACCACAGCTGATCACTGTGAGACTCTCTTCCTCTTTGCTGCTGAAAATTTCAGCTCTCACCAATAACTGAACTCTAAGTTCACCTGCACAAAAGTCCAAATGTTTAGGGCACACCTGTTTTACAGCTGGGCTCCATCTACTTGGAACTTTCATACTCTCTATGTCCATTGTCTCTGATCCAAACAGACCTGCTTGAAGATGCTGATATCTGTGTCTGGCACAGTTTTACTGGTGTTAGAGGGTTTAAACCCTTGTTCTTGTCTAAATTTCTAAAAAGTCTGTAATATGCAGTAAAGCATGGTGGCCTTTTGTAGTGAGTGGGCAAATTTCACACCTCAGACTGATGTCTTTTCAGAGTCAACTTTAGTATTTTTCATACAGCATCCAGGCCAACAGATTTTATGGAGACAGACACATGAGCTAGATGCAGATCATTACTGGTATTTGCCTCAGACCAGATATTAAGGTCATCAAGGACTTTGGATCACTAAGGTTTTGGCCATTTTGAAATATAACATGACAGCCTGCCAGAGCAAATGAAAGATGGCAAGAGAGTGCACTGACGATTGTTGCAGAGGCCATCAGAAGTCTTTACTCAACTGGTGCTCCTTATAAAGCTGCATGTGGAACTGTAAAACACTGAAGCTGCAGATGGAAAGTACTAAATTATTTCTGAGGGCATCTGGGACTGAACAGGTTTTGCTACAGGATGGTGGTTAGAGCCCAGCTTGTTGCCTTATCACCCTGATCACATTTGCCTTCTCCACAGCATCTGTTCAGAATGACGTTTTCCCAGGCTGTATGTACTAATAATATATTATTTAACAAACACTTGAAGGGGTGTGATGGTGTCAGGAACATTTTGGATAACAACTCTTATCCTCCCACTCTTCTGTCACTTCATTTGTTTCCCGCAAGGGCATTTCTCAGCTCCAAATTTGATCCCTGATATCTATGAAATGAAAGAAAAAGTATGAAAACAGGATACACATCTTTTAATTTAGGGTTAACAAAATGGTTCAAATTAGGAAAATAAATCTTCTCTAAATGCAAACAGCTTTGTTTTCCCTTTGAAATCACAGTAATTTTAGTGAAATCTCAAACCAATAATGTTAATTTATTTTTAATTGCTTCATAGGAAATCAGCACAAAGAAATATTGATTTTAATCCTGTGAGCCTCTGCACTATGTCACCACAAAAGTAGCAGAATCAACCTTGCTCAATAAAACACCTTTACCAGCCTCCTCTTTTGGCATGTGGTAAACTGTCCTCAGAAGTAAGCTATTTTTCATGCTTGACTAATGAAGAAGATGAAGTTTGATGCTCAACATGTGTATGATTAAAGCTGGAAAATTATTCTCTAAAATGTGGAACTGTATTTTGAAAGCAACTACATCCTCCGCACCTGCAAATTTTTTTAATATTCATAATATTTCTTATCCACCCATGGTATCACCCTCCATCCTTCTTTTTGCCAGGCAGCATTCCAGAAAGGAGACATCACCATCACTAAGAGCTTAAATACCTAATGCAGATTTCTAGTGAAGAAGAGGAAAAAAATACAAGTCTCTTGTTGGGAAGTTACAAATGAGGCTTTTCAGAAAGGAATTACTTGGAACCTCCGGAAGACACTGGATGGACAAAATGGACAAGGTAGGTAAGAATAAGAAAGGTGGGAAATTAGGAGGAATGATGACTACACTATAGGTTTTCAGAAGCAGAGAGGATTGGTTAAAGTCCCAGAAAGATGTGGTAAAAAGCCACCAGGATAAAAGAAGGAACTCCAGGGAAAGGTGAGGATCCAGGATCATAAAATCCTTTTGCTTCTGCATTGGAAAGCAGGGGATTTTTGGGGGAGAAAAGTAGTGGGTGCATAGGTAAGTCACCTTTTTCACACTACATTTCATGCCAATCCTAAATAAAATGTGGCTATGATAGCTTATTTACTGTTGCACTTGAGACCTTGCAGTTCTTTTACTTCTTCAGAGACCTTAAAGTAGTGGAAGAGTGATACAAACAGCACATAGATGTAAAAATTTCCCTATCCTTTATCTGCTGTAAAGACTGGTTGAAAAGAACATTAAATTCCTTTACTTTTGCTTTAAACTCAGTTATGGCCTGTCTCTTTTCATTAGTTTCTTGGATTGTGTGTTCCTGTATGTGCTTCCTTTTTTTTTCTTTTCTATATTTTTTTCCTGTTGTGGATAACATCTTAGTGTTATTATTGTCATGTACTTTGTCACTTTTCTGAGCTTCCCTTGGCTCTCCTCATTTCAGAATTACACCAGACCTGGCATCTGTCTTATTTGCACAAGATCTGTCTTATACTGTGTTATTTACACAAGATTCCCATATGTTTTTTAAGAAGACTTCTTTAGCCTTGGAAAAGATGCTCATTTTTCTGCCTAATGATGTGGTCTTGCATGCTTGGATTCATCTGTGACTGACTTTATTTTCTTCCAGATATCTGGTGCAGTGCTGTGTTTCAGATTCAGTATGAGAATAATGTTGATAACAGGCTGATGTTTTGGTTGGTGCTGAGCAGTGCTTTCCCTGAGCCAAGGACTTCTCCGTGCCCTGGGCTCTGCCAGTGAGCAGGTGCACCAGAAGCCAGGAGGGAACATGGCCAGCAGAGGGGACCTGGACTGGCCAAAGGGATATTGCACACCCCAGAATGTCATGCTCAGAGTATAAACTGGAGGGAGCTGGCTGGAAAGATCACTGGATCACTGCTCAGGGATGGGCTGGGCATCGGTCAGTGGGTGCTCAGCAATTGTACTGTGCATCACTTGTCTTGGGTTTTATTCCTCTCTTTCCCCATTTCATTCTTAGTCTTAGCTATGTTTTATTTTATTTCAACTATTAAAGTGTTCTTATCTTTTGTATTTTTTTCTGATCCTCCCCTCCACCCCACAAGTTTAATGAAGTTTAATAAGTCCTGAGTCCGGCATTTTGGCCACAATAACTCACTGCAATGTTATAGGCTGGGGATGGTGTGGCTGGACAGTGCCCAGGCAGAAAGGGACCTGGGAGTACTGGTGCCAGCAGCTGAACATGAGCCAGCAGTGTGCCCTGGTGGCCAAGGCCAATGGCATCCTGGCCTGTACCAGGAATAGTGTGGCAGCAGGAGCAGGGAGGTCGTTCTTGCCCTTTACTCAGCGCTGGTGAGGCCACACCTTGAGTGCTGTGTCTAGCTCTGTCCCCTCAGTTTAGGAAGGCCACTGAGTGCTGTGTCCAGTTCTGGCCCTCAGGTTAGGAAGGACACTGAGTGCTGTGTCCAGCTCTGTCCCTCAGTTTAGGAAGGACGTTGAGACGCTTGAGCGCATCCAGAGGAGGCAACGAGGCTGGTGAGGGGCTTGGAGCACAAACCCTGTGAGGAACAGCTGAGGGAGCTGGGGTTGTTTAGCCCGGAGAAAAGGAGACTCAGACGTGACCTTACCACTCTCCACAACTTCCTGAAAGGTGGTTGTAGTCAGGTGAGGGTTGGTCTCTTTCTCCAGGCAGCAACTGACAGAATGAGAGGACACAGTCTTAAGCTGCACCGAGGGAAATATAGATTGAATATTAGGAAAAGTTTTTTTACAGAAAGAATAATAAAGTACTGGAATGGTTTGCCTGGGGAGGTGGTGGAGTCACCATTCCTGGATGTGTTTAAAAAAGACTGGATATGACACTCGGTGCCATGGTTTAGTTGAAGTGTTAGGGCTGGGTTGGACTCGATGATCTTGAGGGTCTCCTCCAACTCAGTGATTCTGTGATTCTGTGATCCTGTGCAGTGGTGGAAGGTGGTGGAGAAATGAGAGAGGGCCTGTATTATACTTAGTTGCTGCCTGGGGTTAAACCCCAAGAGCTGCCTTTTTTCTCTTGGCATTCATTGTCTCTGGAATTGCTCCTGACAGACTTTCTACATCAAATTTGTGGAGTGTGGAATGTTCCCTTTGTATTACATTCTCCAGCATACTGTTAACCTTTTCTGTCAGCATTTAGAGTTTGCCCTTTCACAGTTCATTGTCACAATATTTTCCTTCTGGGAGTTACTGTTAGCCCTAATATCAAATCTAATTTTGTCCTGATGCCCAATGGAATGTGTGTAACCTTTGTAGATCAGTATAATAAATATGATTTTACCAGGACTGAGAGCAGGAGATTAAACTCTATTTTACAGCCATTGCCATTACTAAGAAATGCTCCTTCCAGTCTCACTCCTTCTTGATTAAGGTGATGACTTGGAGGGCTTTGGTTCTACCTAGGAGATGATTTCTAAATTCATGCAATACCGTGGGTTCTAACACTGCTTAATTTTGCTGTTTTGAAAAAAGCAGCTCAAATCAAAAAAGTACAAGAACATTGTTGAATGCAGATCCCTTGTAGACAGAAATGCAGAGATCAAAAGGATTATTTATTACCATGCACTTATACAGATGGAGATAAACACAGACTCAGAGACTGATTTATCAAATAAATCATGTAAAAGTAGGAAATAGACACAACTCCTCTTCACGCCTGCATTTACACCTGAAAGAAAATAGAGAGGTAAGAGATACCAGTATATAGATGGAGTGACATAGATGTATAACTGAAATACCTATTTTAGCCCGACACACAGGCTATGGAATGAGGAATATACAGGTTTTTACAGTGTACTTTTTCTTTTCCTGAGCCACACAGCAGCATGAAACAGCCCCATAGCCTTTTGTAAATTTTATTGGTTTATTTTTGCCTTTTAATAAAAGCCTTGATGTTGAAAATGTTGGGAAATTAAGTCATTAAATCCAACTTTGTCTCCAGTGGTGGGGGCAGGGAGAGTTGACAGGAAAATATGAACACAGCTATTTACAGGAATTGAAATTTGAAGCTCATATGAGAAATATGTACAGGAATGGTAAAGAGGAGGGATTTTTAACTGTTACCATTACTCTGAATGGGTGCAGTGGAAAAACTAAAAAAAAAAAAATTAGGAGAAATTTCTTGAATATTTATCACCTGCTATGGCTTCATCTTTTTAAATTATAAAGTTTTTGAGGAGAGGTTTCATGTATGAACTGGCAGTGGTGTCATGAAGAGAAAAATTTACTGTGGCTTTTTCAATGGACTTAATGTTCAAATAAAATGAGAGTTGATAGTAGATAAACCACGATGTTGGAAAGGAATTAAGGACAATAAATATAGGAACTTAGTATGAACGTTGTATTGAGAACTGCCAACTGTCCTCACTTTTCCTTCCTCTTCACTTCTTAAATTTTCTGTGAAACTTTTTTGACTGGAATTATTTACTTAGTTGACCATGCAACTTATATTGAAATACTAAAAACTGAGTTTATAATTGCTATTACCTGTGTTACAGCCCATGAATCCCTTCTAGTTATTAGTGAAATCCCTCCCAGTTACTTTTTTCTTATTTTGAAAAGAACTGTGGTACTTCACAGTTTGTAGAACGATGTAGATACCCTTGCTGGGGAAATGTAAATTCAGACACAAAAGATTTTGTCCTGTACATGGGAGTGGTGGTATAAAAGCTGTGACAATTACCTGTCTTTTGCCTTGTCTCTGAGAACCTTTGGTCACTTGAATGGACATTTGTGTTAGGTAGACAGTCACCAGAGCCTCCTGGGCAAGGCTCACCTTGGGAGCCCCTGTCAATCAACCTATCACTGAACCTGTCTTACCTTCTATATTAAACTTGTTCCCTCTGGAAACCCTGAAAGCCATCAACCAGGTGCATTCTCCTGCATTCAGGAGAGTGAAACTCAGCAGAAATCTTGGAAAAACTGGATATGCTTGGATTGTGTGACAACATCCACAGCTACTGAACCCTGAATGTCTGCTGAATTACATAGCCTGCCTGAAATATCTGTGTCACAGGAGGCAGAAGAGACTGTGTCTGTGCTGCATTCTGCATCCACTTACGAGCATTTTACTTCATTGTAATATCGAGAACAGGAAAAGTTATTAAGAGATGCCAGGAGATGCGAATTCAATTACAGTTTATCGTAAAATCCTCAGATATAAAGTAGATTTACAAGGTACAGGTACAAATTTTGTCCAAGTAATAATGACAAATATATTTGCAATATGAATGACATGAGGTAGAAAGGGGTAAATTGTTTTCTGTGGCACTCATGTTCAGAATCAGAAGCTCAGGAGCATGAGTGATAAACAAAGCACACTGGAGCTCATACAGAACAAATTTTTAATGAGAAAGTATACTTCAACTCCTACACATTTGTAGCAAATTTTTGAACATTTTAAAAAGTCACTGAATAAAAAAGTAGTCATTTAGGGAAAAAAAAAGTGTTATATTCAAAACTACATTTAAACTTGCAACAGCAACCAGCTGGAACTGTAGGCAAAAGAGACCATGAAGTCTTTGTTTTCTTCTTCTTATATTGAGTGGCTTTACTTTTTTTTTAATAACAACAAAGAAATTTTTCTCCTGGACCCAAATTAAACACTGATTTTCAGCCAGATACATCATTGGTCAGCATGATAAGAATTTAGTCAACAGCAAAATTCTCTGTGACCTTTCCAGGGCTACATTTTCTAACATAATAAACCATCCAGCACTATTGGCTGGAGAAAGAACATTTTGTTACCTGCTTATTTGGTTTGTGTTGCTGTTGCAGCATCTCAGTGCCACTAAATATGATGTTCCTTTTTCATTGCAGAACTTCACAGCCCAGAAATTGTCTTCATTACCTTGAGGGTCATGCTCGCCACACCTTTTAAACTCTTGTCTTTGTTCATCCAATGAGTACATCCAGGAGCCTGTAAGCACATGCAGGAAGAGAATATTTCTTCAAATGCCACCCCTCTGAGGATGCCCTGGACCCATGCCCAAGAAGACTACCTGGGAGATGCCTGCAGACTCACTTGCTCGGTATAGACAGCACGTAGGTGAAGTATGCAAACTCAGCTAGAGACACTAACATATTTGGGAACCTAGATCCCATTGAAGCACAGCCCTTACATACCCTGGACACAGAGATCAGCCTATGTTGGATACTGTTGCAGTGTGTTACATTGGTTTGTTCTGTTATCCCCCTCATTTGTTTCCCCCCAGTTGTCTGTTATGGTTTCTCCTCCCCTATTTCCAGACCCTTCCCTATCAGTTCTGACTCTCCTCCCTCAGGGCCCTGTCTGTCACTCGATAGCCTGTCCCCTTCACCTGGAAGGTTCCAGGGAGGGCGTCGAGTGATAGGCTGAGGCTCTGGGGGTTCCTCCCCACTCTTCCCTGTTTGGACACTGGTTATGCCTGTTACTGTTATACTACTCCACCCCTCACTGTTGATTGGAGAATTGTTTGTACCCTCCCTCTGGACTGCCCACCCTTAAAAGCTGCTGCACAGCTGTGTTAGTTGCTCTTGTCAGCAGCATCCCTTTGGTGACAGAGCTCACTCTGTGGGCTCCAATAAACCAAAATTGTTCCCCCGACTCGAGACTGCCTCTCTTCTCTTCACCATCGTCGCCTGCTTGCCTGCCTTGTCCATGGATTGGGGGCAAAGGACCTACAAACAACAGCTCTGCCCGTCAGGGCCAGAGACAGCCCGAGGCTAGGGGCTGTGTTGATAACTGCTGCTGTTCCCACTGCTAGCCAGGGAACCATCGGGTCGAGTTCCCTCCCCGATCGGGCACAGCGACAGGATACAAGCTGCATGAAGATGTAGATCTCTCCCTTCTCTTCCCCATACATTATATTTCTCATTTAATCATTAAATCACAGATTCATTAAGGTTGGAAAGTGTTGTAAAATTCTTATGCATAAAGTTAGTAAGTTAGTAAACCCCCAGTTGCCTGTTGCACAGTTCTCACCAACGGTTACGTTGTTTAGAATGTTACCGGTTAAATTCATATTGTTAAAGTGTTACCTGTTGTAAATGAAGTCAGCGTCAGAATTGATCTTGCTGGGAAAAGGGGAGAAGCTTGTTTTACCTTAAAACAGAGCAGCCATCTAGAGAGGACCACACTTCTGTCTGCCATATTGACCCACATCTGGTGCCTCACTGCGTGAGGACTGCCCCACGCCTACCCTTTGGCACATGCAAATTAAGGAGAAAGGATGATGGGAATTGAACTGAGCCACCAGGACAAGGCTCTCCAAAAGATCACCTGAGGACTGTCCAGCGTCCAGACTATACATACACGTGAGCAAATGTGTAATGACCCTACCTATTGGTCTTTTACTTCCAAGCTTCTCCCTGACTTGCAGGTTACCCCTTCGGTGAGGACCCCCTGGACCAACCAGCCCAATGGCGTTCCTGGGTACTCCCGCGAGGCTTGGAAGCCCGAATTGCCTTCCCCTGCACCTGGGAAGACGATTTGCCGCGACCTCCTCTTCACTGGCGCAGGACCTGGAACTAACACCTGGACAGGACCCCCTCCCCCGCAGCTTCAATAAAGAGCTGATTTTTAATAAAGGCCTCGGCCCAGATTTTCTTATTACAGAAAGGATGTCCCAGATCACTGAGTGATGTCAGTTCCTTCACCACTCCCTTCCCTTCCCGGCTACCCCAGCACTGGCACTGGGTCGGCTGGGGACACTCCCCAGGACTTGGGAGACCAGGAGAGTGGCCAGGAGCTGTTGCTCTTGCATGGAAGGACGTCCATTGTCTGATGGCAGCAAAGGAATGAGAGAAGGGCCCCCAGAGTCACAACATCTAAAGATTTATTGTCTCTGGTGGAACATCATCTGAGGACAGGGACCAGAAGCTTACACTGGGTTTTTAGGGGGGTGGACCTATAGGAGGGAACAAACTAACAGCCAATAAGGAAAACATGGGGGGAACTAAGGGAGTAACAAGCAACTTTGGGAACGAATAAGGGAACGTTGAGGGAGGATTCACCGATCCCTAGCCAATCACTGGATGGATCCTGGGGAAGCTTCTAGAACTATGGGAAGGCGATCTTGGAAATTGACAGGGCTTAGGGGAGGCGCTTAGAGGATTGACACAGAACTCTCAGGAAAGAAGGGAGGAGTTGAGGGAGAGTGACAATTGGGAGGAGGGTACAAACATGAGGTGAAACCATTACAATGGGGTCAACAGAACAAACAAACTGCTGCAAAACACACCACAACAACTGAGCCCAAGCATTAACCCAACACTTCCAGGCCCACCACTACTGCTTTAATGTGCCTGACAGTGAACAGAAAAATGCAACAGGGTCTTTTTTAAAAGAGTAAGAGGAGTGATAGACCTTACACAGTGCAGACAGGCATGGCTGGAACCATTGCCTTCCTGTACATAGAAATTCATGTTCAGAGATTTGTACCAAGTAGCAGGCGTGGTTTTGGCAAGTTGTAGTTGCAGCACTGCAGGCTTCCTCTCCTCCACACTGAAACAGCTCTTGGAGCTCTGGTGAAGTACCTCTAGCCCCAGTAATCTATGGGAAAACTTCACAATAGTGTGTCACCAAGTACCTTGAGGGCTGTCACTGCTAATAAAAACATGACAGGCTTCAAACTAATGCTGCAAGGCCTCTGTACTGGGGCTTGTCAGGCTTGCTGAGTCTGGTTGTGTCTAGACTGTGCCTTGAGCTTTGGTTTAGACTACAGCAGCTGCCTGGGGAGCACGCCACCTAACTAGTCTTTTTTTTGCTTTGTACAAGTGTGTGGTAGAAAGCCTATTGATAAAATAATTTGGATATATTATCTTTAAGTGACAGCTTGTGTTAACAAATACTTAATCTCTTTAAAATGAACAATCTATGACTCAAGAATAATGATGTGGTACAGAGTACAGGTATGAAGAGATATCATAGGCTTTGAAAGTATGAGGAATGGATTATACCAGAGGCTCTACAGTTACAGAAAGCTCAGCAATGTTCTGTTCCAGAATGTTAAAGGAATGCAACTTCAAGAGCTCAGTAAGAAAAGCTTTAAGCATAATAAAATCATAAAAGATCAAATATAAAAAAAATATTAAATATTCAATATAAAGTCAGATGAAATGTAGAACTGTAGACCAATAAAGAAGGATAGGATGCAGAGTATATTCAAAGTATAAAAATTACCTGAATTGACAGGAGTATTACAAAAATATATATCATAATCATAATGTTAATTTATTTTTTTTTCCTCTATTAAATACATAATTTGGTCTGTGACTTTGTGCATCACTGCAACAATATCAAGTATTTCCTCCTCTTTTATTAGATTTTTTAGACTTTAATTCATCCAACAATGAATTCTGAACTTTGCATATAAGATGTGTTCATTTTTTTCCTAAAACAAAGTTTCTGGTACAACAGCTGAAGTTTACACAGTGAAAACTTCAGTAAATCATTGTTCTGGTTTTGGCTAGCTATATTTAATTTTCTCCATAGTAGCTAATAGGAAGGTAATCATACACCCTCTGCAGATTTTCTACATCAGGGCAATTCTCAATACAACACCTGTGACTGGGTTCCATTTTTGTGAAGCTTCAGTATCTTAGTGGAGTAAAATGCTCCAAGGAACCTGCTCCGTGGATAACATTAAAGCTAGGCTTAATTGCTTTATATAGCTTTCAAAATAGGTTTCCCCAGGAAAACTCTTTGGATTGTTTCTGAGTGTGGATCCCCTTTTATACTCAATGAAAAAGATTCATATCACCCAGCACACTGATTTCAGGATGATGCAATGGTTTTAGAATCTTCATTGACAAAAGTGATATAGAAAGGTTTTCCAGTAACACCAGAGGATAAATAGGTGAAGGATATGTTTCAGTTTGTCATGCCTTTAGTTTTGAAAATGACCATGATGTCAGTTTAGCAGTTAGTCTGACACAGTTAGTGGCTACATGTTTTGCTTTGCAATAAAAAAGTCAGTTTATTTCCACTGTTGATTTACAGAGAAGGACCGGGGATCGATTCTACCAGTGTCTTGGGAAAAGCCCAGACATGCCAAATTTCCATTTTCTATTTATGCTT
The DNA here is from genome assembly GCA_013400495.1 of Nicator chloris. Lineage (NCBI taxonomy): Eukaryota > Metazoa > Chordata > Aves > Passeriformes > Pycnonotidae > Nicator > Nicator chloris. The sequence goes on from WAAE01023351.1 coordinate 28,827, forward strand.
TATAGGAATCATTTTGATTTCTTCAACTGGTTTTGACTTGTAGCTGAGGAATCCTATATAATACTGCCATTGCCAGTCCAACCATTTCTCAACCATGAATGAGACTCTTATAATCAAAAGAATTTTTAAAGGTACAAGAAATCTGCATTTTTTTACATTTTTTCAAGACATTGAATCTTGAGATAATAATTTGGATCATATTTTAAAGATTTTCCCATATAATCAGGAAGGCTAGAGTTTCTTTTTTTTAATGACTCTTAATATTTCTATTAAAGAACCAAAAAATAACACACTACATGTTGTAACTATAGCAATAAAATATCAAGAGTTGGCAAAATCTTTCTCTTTTCCTTTTTTCTTTTTCTCTTTTTCTGTAGAAAATCTATAATAGATAGAGCTGTGTCAAAACCTGTAGTCTTAAGTCTTTATTTGTTCCCAGTCTGATATTGTATTTCCCAGGGCAAGACATAGGAATTGACTTCAGAATTCAGACCTTCATTTCTCTCACAAAACCAAAAAACCCATGGTTTAAGATATTTGGTGACACAGCACACAAATCTTTCACTTCACATCCCCTAAAAAGGCCTCCCCAGGGGAAGAGAGGGGCAGGGCTGTGTTGTATTGGAAGTTTTCAGCACCAAAACCCAGACCTGTCAGGGGAATCCATTAATGAACTTTGGTGTTAACACATTAGGACTTGCTGGGTGGAGGACAAAAGAAGCCTAGCAATGGATAGACTCAGACACTTAAATGGCCATTCACAAATGCTTTTTCTTCATTTTGCAGTTGTAATCTCATGCTGGTTTTTTACCTCCTTGAACTACAGAGACATACACTGCATTCATGTTTACCTGTAAAATTTTACTGAAGGTGAAGTGATTGAATGAACCAAAGGGAACATTTTCACTGAAATATAGAACAATGTCAGTTAAGCATAACTTTTATTATTTGGGTGTTGTTTTAAAATAATGGGTGTACGTACTTACCTGGGAGAATCTTATTCACCTAAGTTTTGAATAAATAAGTTTCTTGAAAAACACAAGGGAATTTTATCCTCAAAATATCTTAAATCTAGGAACGTACAAGTCTGATATCATTAGATTGTTCTTGTCATTTTAAAGAGTACAGGTAATATCCATCAAATAACCTAATGATAAATGAAACATACAGTAAACCCAGGTGTTAGATGTTACAGGCAAGGCAGCAAGAAATTATTGAAATCCTCAAGGCTCCAAACAGATGTAGAAAAATGCAATTTGGCTTGCTTTTGGGTATATAAAAATAAACTGATGTGCTAAAAATATTTGAATAATTCAAGTGTTTACTCAGTATTAAGCAACAAATTGATTAATGAGCACAGGAAGAAGTAAGTATATGCAACAGGTTTAATGAAACTGGATTCTTTTTGACAGCTCTGGAGAGTGATGCTTGACACTGAAGTCAATATTTAACTTTGAAATCTGTGTTGCTTGCACTTATTTATACAGAAATTTTGTCCATATCAGGTACATTAGAGTGGATAAAAGATCCCTTCCAACCCAAAGCTTTCTGTGACTCTAAATAAAGCAGAGATACTTAGCAGAATTCATATCTTAAGGAGAATAAGACTTTTTGTCAGCATATTATTTTCTCACAGCATGAGCATTTCTTATGCATTGGTCAGTAGAGGGTCCTCACTGCCCAAGCAGATAATATACATTATTTTCTGATGTTTCTCTTCCCACAACTACTGTATTTCCATGTTCTTAAAAAACTTAAATTGGTAGCTGGAATGTGTCCAAATAATCATATTTTCATCTTGGTTTTTGTTGAGTAAGAACCTTAAATTTCACTGCAAAAGGCATGACCTTGAAAATAATTTTTAGTGAAAAAATGGAGTTTTGTCAACAAAATACCTCCAAAAAAATAAAAGGTCAGTGAGGGGATAGAGCTACATCTAAACTCTGACCCATCTTTCAGCTATGGGTGAAAATACAGGCCAAACAAGTCCTTCCTGATTTTACAGATACATGTGAAAAAGGCTGGATGATATTTATTTCTTTCAAAGCTTGTGATAGAAATTCATCTTTGGAAAAGGTTTGAAAGGTCTCACTGGGCCTCTGTTTTATGAAACAGGAGACTTTTCAGACATACTCATTCACTCCAAGTTTAAGGCAAACTCTTGGCTCATTCTGCCTGGGACAGACACCTAATATTCGTGCGATGGAATTAGTGTCCATTGTAAAAATATACAAAGAAACATATGTTTAAATCCAATCAGCAAATTATCATCAAATTTCATCTGCCTCAAGAAATGGAGTACCAAGGACTGCCCAGTTGGCAGATCAGGAGGTGTTTGATGGAAGAGAACCAGACAAAGACAGCATTTATCAATATTTCCTGAGGTAATGTTGGTCTTGCTGATAAGGGAAAAAATGTAAGATACTCATGACAAGTTCTCTTAACCTTAAAGTGTGGTGCAGAGATCTTGGTAGGAACAAATAGAAGAACGATTACATCGATTAAAGACTTATAAGCAAACTCATTCTCCCACTTATTAGTGGGAGAAATAACAAAAGTCAAAGATGACTCCTCACAGTCTGGCCATTTCCTTCTTCCTTTATAGGTGCTGTGTGGTCCATGTACCTACATAATTTTAATGTCTTGCATCTTTAAAAATGCATCTGTGAAAATTAAGATATAGGCTGACTTCTATAATTTGGCTTGATATGACATGGTGGATGGTTCACCACACACCTTGCTTTGATAAGGAAACCTGCTATGCAGATTGGAAATGTGGTGCACAGCCAGATGTTGGCTCTGAAAGGCTTGACTAAAGACTGGAGAGGAGCAGTGGAAGTAGTGTAAGCTGTATGGTCAGCAAAACGGAACAACTGATAAACTCACAGATCTGTGTGAGAATGAGCAGAGTCCTTAGAGATGAAGCACTTAAAATGTCATTTTCTGGCTTACTAGATTTTTAGTAGAACAAGAGCTTGCTGGGATTTTTAAGCAGGTATTAAATCAAGTTTTGGACAACCTATTTTAATTAGGAAGTGATATGAGTGGTGCTTTTATTATTCCTGGTGCTTTCTGTCTACTGGAAAAAGAAAAGTTGGAGTAGATATTGATGAATCCCCTCTTCTAAATTGCATTTCTCTGGACAGAAACACACATATTTTCTTGAAAAATACAACTATATTTTGAAAAAATAAATTGAAAAACTGCTATGGACTTATATGCTCTTTAACAATTTCATAATGAAATTCATCTAATTGTACTTTTAAATTCAGTTGTCATTATTATTATTTTTCTTAAAGTCAGACAGAAATATTGATTCTCGTGTTTCACAGCTTAGTAAGATGTTTCCCCTTTTTTTTCCACAGCCCCAAAAGTTCATAAAGACATGAGCAACCCATTTATGCCCTCAGGGTTGTTTTGTTTTGTTTTTTTTATAAGCTTCTGCAGTAACTAATTGGAAAGCAGACACATGTTCTTCTGTTCTTTTCAATACATTGACTATTTTTATGCTGAAAAATTCTTGTAAGCAGAATACTGAGATAATGCCATAATTCCTTTGAGGTCCTGCAAAACATAATCTGCTGTGCAGAGAAGACTGCTCTGAAATAGTTGTTTTCTAAATTAAGCTGCTTCTGGATGTAGCAACAATAATGAAGATTTTCTCATCAATTAAAAATAGGTTATTTTTATTTTCTTTTGTCTTTCCATCATTTAATCTTTCCTTCCATTCTTTCCACTAATCACACAATTATAATTACGATTGGGAAAGCTGTAGACAAAGTAGTCTAAATTTCCATCTCATATGAGATTTACATGTTCAAGTAATAACTTGATCAGATATAAATCCAGCTGACATTTTAAAATTCACACTCATTCACACCTCAGAGTTAGTGGAAGGACTTTTTATCAGCTGACACCTGATTTCAAGGTTTTTAAGCATTAGGGGAAAATATAAAACCTGTATTATTTGTTTTAGGACAGTCATGGTGAAATCAGCCTAACACAAGCACCCAGATGTAGAAATGCAGCATTAAAAATTAGAAACTAAACAAACAAACAAAGAAACAAACCCCAAACAACAACAACAACCACAACAAATTCCACACTCCCAAGTATCTGAAACTACTTTGCCAATTGGTCAGATGGTACAAGTCTGATTGTCTTTAATGCCTTTATTTTAATTGTACAGAACTAAATTAATCAGGTTGCCATATGTTCTGCCTTTGTTTTGTGAATGGAGAGAAGGACACCCAATTCAAAACCAGTGTTGTGTGATTGCTCAGCCATGTAAAGAGAAGAGCAGAATTAAGATGTAAAACTCACTTTCACTCCTAGACTTCTGAAATAACTATTTAATGAGGAATAGAATATTTCTAAATTACATCTTCCTATTTTAATTTTTTAATTACTCAAATTATTGCTGTGTCTGCTCCATCCTAAACCACATCTTGGGACAATCATCACTTCTGTTCTCAGCCTCTTTTTTCTCCAGTACTTGTTCTTTTGACTTTTTTCTATGCGGGGGTGGATTCTCAGTCACTCATGTTGCATTTCCAGAATATTAGTGAAGATGACAAGAGGAGAAATAGTTGTCCCATCCTTAAACTCGCATTATTGGGTACTCTGATATAAAGCAACTTTAGTCTGTTTGAATTTTTTGAACAATCTTTACATCATTGTCAAACATCCCTTACCCAAGTTCTCGTGCCTACCCCTTTCCTGGCTCTCCTATTTGCATAACTCTCTTAAATGCTGAATAAAAACCAAATCAGCATGCATGTATCACAACAACTACAATATCTGTTTTCCTTCAGCTTGTCACCAAACATTATTGTTCATTTCCCCCTGCCCGTCCCCCCCACCTTTCCCCCTTTCTCTCTGCTTCTTGGAGAAATCTTTGTATTTTCTTTTCTTGGGCAGCCTAGCATACTTTTAGGAAATTTCCTAACCAACAGAGTCTCTATGGCTGTGTAGCATGCCTACTGCTCTATCAGCCTTTTCTCTTCATGCACCAGGACTCTGGTTTTCTCTCTTCAAAGTCTTCCTTTCCACTCTCTTCTTTCATTAGACTGATGTGCTTTAGCTGGACATAGAAGTAAGTGCACAGTAGACACAGTAGAAAGGTTCATTACTAGTGACTCAAACACCTTCTGGGGACAAGGCATACAAAGTGTTGGGTGTGGGTTATATTTCCAGTTTATGTGAACTATAGTGCAATCAATCCATCATGGCCTTGAGAAAAGAAGACAGTTACTGATCTGAAGAAATGGCTGTAATGGAATAGAGAGTTCATAGCAATGGCACAAGGTTTAGAAGGCACCTTGACCATGTCTGTTGCGTCTGTCTGATCTCCCTTTCAGAGCAAAATTAAATTCTAAAGAAATTAAGGCTCTGCTTGGTAATAGCTCTGAACATATATATTGTTTACAATATAGGCTTGCTTGAACTGGTATGCAGCATTTTGTGTCATGTAGCTTCAGGCAATAATTTTTAGAGGCAAGGACATTTACATCAAAAAACAGGATAGTGTCAGAGCAGAATTATCGGGAATCTCAAAATATTTATAAATGTTTTACATGAACATCCCTGAAGAGGTAAATTGAAAAAGGTGAAAGAGGTAAACAGCCAGGTGATAAACTACACTATCATCTGCCTTCAAGATTTCTGAACAGAGAGTTATAATTCATTATCCTCTTTAGGACTGCAATCCTCAAGGTTGGATCAGCTTTTCTTCCACAGATGATCTCCACAATCAATTCAGAATATGACTTTCATGGCTGGCAACCCAAAACATTGCATGCTACAGGTTTGCACAGATATTGCCTGAACCATGCTCACACAGGATCTGAAAGAACATCTTTCTGGCACAGATAATAAGTGGGTCTTTTTTTCTTACTGCATCTGCTTACTACAGAGAACAGAGTCAGGTACTCCTGGAATAGACTGGGGAGTTACTACAGCTGTCTGATGTGAAAGCATTAACCTTGTTCTGCTGCAGTTACATCTTTCTTGACATGCAGGCAGGGTTTATTACACACAAGCACTGAGGCCAGAGCTGTTCCTTGGTTTTAATGTCATTACAAAATTAATAGAAGACACTGGGGAGCCCAACTTGCTGTGGATATTTATCAAGAGGACTAGGCCTTTGGATTCACTAAAACAGTTTACATTGCATGTGTTTCCACTTGAATTGGAGCAGGAAGACTTCTATTACGCTGCCAAAGTATTATTTTTGCAAACCTTCTTGTTTATTGGTCTTCTTCACCATGCACATAATGTCTGTTTAGCCTGTTTGTATTCCACCTACTGTTATGTGAAATTATTTCATGGATGGGGTGAATTTCAAATAAAATATGCATGAAATTAACTCTCTTCTTTCTCTCATTAACAGTAATAGCACTTACAGCAAATTATTTCCCATCCAGTGGGATTCTTTTTAAAACAATAATAAAGACTCAGCCCAATTTTATTAGGAAGCTCCATTTCCTCTACAATCTTTGTAAAACTGACATATGAGTACATGACTAAATGTCTTGCTGTCTCTGTGTTCGTTTGTGTGACTACTCGCTTTGGCATGCTAATTTGAAATACTAATTGCAATAATTTCCCTGTTTCTTTTCCACAATAAAGTGCCCTTCAGAAAGACTGCCA
>WAAE01023353.1:0-12563 GCA_013400495.1 Nicator chloris
GAATATTTGGGAAAAAAAATAAGTATCCTAGACACATAGAATAAGGACCTGCTTCAACTGTTAGAGCCCTGCACTGATAGGAAATTTGGTCCATTAATGAAGCTTGCTACCGTAAACTCATCTCTAACACTGGAATAATGTCACAAAAATTCTTCAGAGAGAAAGAAAAGGGTGCTCTGTGATAATGATATTCCACTATAACAGTTATCAGATAATTGGCCATCTTGGAAGCTCTGCTGTTTCCCTGACACATCCAAATATACCACAAACAAACAAACAAAACTTACCAGTGGAGGGTATTGTTATGTCAAGCTGTAAAAGAAAGGCACCTGAAGGTGCAAACAAATTTATTACACAGGTGTTATGTCAAGATGTAGCAGGAAGGCACATGAAGGAGGTAACAAACCTGTTATACCCATGTGGTGCTGCTGTTCACACAATGAAGTATAGAGGCTTCTTTACAGAAAAGATGTGATCATTTCTCCATTATTAGGCACAGCAGTAGCCTCAGTTGAATAAGAATTGAGAAAACTAAGTTTTACAGAAGAGAAGCTGTACCAGAAATCCATGTCACAAAATGTCAAGATGTAAGTACAATAAATTAGTCTGTGTCCTAAAAAGTAGATGGTTAAAATAGGCAAGATAGATGTTTCTCTTCAGTCAACAATCAAGTCAGCAAAGAAACCCTAGGCCAAATGATCTCCAACATTCACAGTTTCATTATCAAAATTATTACACCCTGAAGATATTCTCATTAGATACACATAGTTACATCATAACTGTAAGTACTGTTAAAATACAAAGCAAATCATGCAAACAAGCTCCTTCCATCTGGGGAAAAAATTGAGTGAGAAAAACATGAGACAGAGTGTTTTGATGTTATCCAGAAGGCTTGGGGGTGGAATCTCTTTCAATAGAAGATGCTATCACTACTCTGTGTCCCATCAGGGGGAAAAAAAGTAGGAATATTTCTTCATCTGAAAGCAACGTCTGCTTTTCCAACAAACATTCTGCTCAAAGGAAACTCTGACCATTAGTTTTCTTCCAAACAGCCCTCCACCACTAGTGAAGATGAAAACCTTCTGGTTTCTCTTCATCTTGATCTCCCATCTTCTTTCTGCCTGTGAAATAAACAGAGGCAACAGGAGAGCCTACACCCACACCCAGTATTTTCCTGCGAGGAACAGGGATGACAAATAGGCTTTGTTTTTTTATGACATATAGGCTTTCATTGCCCTGAGAAGCCTCTCTCAGAGCCTCCATCTACACCTTCTGACTGGAGCCTCCATTTAACCTCATGCCTGTGCCTTTAGTCTCTGCTTAGCTGCATCATAGGTACACTTGTGCCCTACTGTGCCTCAATTATTGTTTGGATTCACCTGCCTCTGGTGCCAGGGGACAGAACTGTGTTGCCAAGTTCACTACCTGGCCTGCCTCATGGCTGCTTTCCCCAAACCTTTTGGGAAACAGCCTCTTCTTGCTGCTACCTGACCTTCCCATGGTGAAAAGACACTTGCTTCCTAAAAGAGTCCCACTTGTCCTTACAAATAGGACTCCAACTTCTACCTGTGGAAGCCCTCCTTAATAACAGTCCTTCTCTGATCTGTCACATCCAGTAACATCTAACAGGTTTGTAAATGGTGACAGTGAGTAACTCAAATCAGCATAATATAAATGCAATGGGAAACAAGATAAAATATTCCCTGACCATGTCCAAGTATGTATTATGAACTAGAGTGAGAACATACCCAAATTTTTGATGCACCCTCAAAACAGCCACCTCATTAGTGATGCATTACATACATACTCAAGATTCATATCAATTGTATCCTGGGAGAAGGGCCATGAAAAGGACTAAGAATTAGATCTTTGCTGCCATACTCACTGCATGCACTCTTACTACATTTTTCTACTTTCTTGGTCTCAAGGACAACGGGTGTCTCAAAACAGTCAGATACAACAGGAAGTGTTTGGTACTGTCTTATCAGCATTGAAAAATGGTTATCCTGAGTGTTGAAATAGCACGTACTCCTCTTGCTCTGTGCCTGTCTTTTGTCTCCTGATCCTCTGCTCCGTGATTCAAATGGCTACCTTTGAACTTAAACATGGATTTGGGGTGATATTCTGGGTTTCCTCTGAACTGGCCAATACCAAATATTTATTTTAAAAACAAAATTTATTTACCTTACTGGGAGTGGGGGCTGTATGTTCCAAATTTTATAGGTTCTGTCAGTTCTATGCACAAATACTGAATTTGGAGCATAATTTTACATCCCAAATTTGCTACATTTTGCATCAGTGTTTTCCTTTAAGGTCTGGTAACAATTAAAAATTTTATATCAACAGGAACAATCATATTATCTTTCAATTTCTGCCATTCCTAAATATTACACACAATTTCAAGGCTCTTGAAATCCAAACTCTGCCAAAGCCTGTTGTTGTTCTCACCTGATATCTTGCCATATTCTAAAGCATCCAAAGATCTTGCCAGCTCTGGGCTAAATTGAACAGGCTATAGTTAACAGGTTAGCTATGTTGTTTCCAACACTGGTAATTTAGTTAATACATTCCATGGGACAGACAGACATCAATTTGTTGCCATTTCCCAATAAATGCTATTTTGGTTTACTGTGATCTTAGAATGATTCTGCATTGAAATCAGGACATAAAACATGGCCTCAAATGGTAGGTGACTCCTAACTAAAAAAACATTTTCCTCGTGTGAGGTTATTACAGACTTTATAGTGAAACAGTGTAGCTAAATTCTTTAATGGTAAGTTAATGCATGACTATAGCAAGAGCACATGTATTTTAACACATTCTCACAGTTACCTGAACAGAAATTTCCCAAGTTTATCTCATGAAAGAAGAACAACCAACCCTCCCCCTGCCCCACACTCCCAGGGGAAAAAAAGAAAAAAAAAAAGGCAAAAACCCCAACAACTTGCTGCTGCACCATGGCCACACACTGATTTCAGTCTAAACAAAACTCAGGTTTTTGATAAATACAGTTTTTAGTAGCTTAGCAAAACAATTTCTCCCTTTTCTTTGCTGCCAATAAAATTCTGCTAAAATTTGCACCGAGTTTTCTGCAATACATTGGGCCCCTTAGTGGAAGACACAGAATAGTACATCACAATATGTAATTGTGACTTTGAGTGATTGCATTAAAGAAACTGGTTTAGTCAGAGAAAGCATCTACTTTCCTTTCTCTCCAGAAGTGATCAGCAGCAGCAAAGATGCAGCTTGTATTTCTGACTCTCAGTGCAGTGAGCATTTTAGTGGAGTAGCCATACTCTACCAGGAGTTGCCAGCCTGTACACAGTGCATGGTAAACCTGAGAGGGGTTGGACCATGGAAATCCATGGCTGCTTTTCCCAGATGTCTGCTCTGCTACACTACTGTACTAATCCTAAGCAAAAAGGTGGAGGAAGTTTCCTTTTTAAATCCTGTTTGTGGACTGACTTTGCATTTTGTTGCACCACAACAGTTGAAGAGGTGCTGGTAAAATTGCAGTGAATCACAAGGTTTAATAAGGACTGTTATTTCTTGAGCTACAGTCTCTAGTTGAAAACCTTGTGTTGTCAGGCTGGAGCAAAGTTAAATGACCTAGTCAATGACTACCATGCTAAGAAATCTCTTAGGGTTTTTTCCAGGAAACTAAACAAAGAAGTTCCTACTAGAAGTGGTACTGTATTGTATTCTCAGAAATATAATGTCTCTGGTTACGTAAACATAACATGTTACAAAGAACTGGAGTTTTAGTTGGAGAGTTACCTGAAAAACAATGTATCAAATTATTCTGAGTTAATAGGAGCTACATAAAATATATAATAGGTCCTCATTGACTAGAGAGCAGCTTAGATGACCTTCTAGCTGCCAAATACTAATTTTTGTCATAAACAGTCAAAACTAGGGAATTACAATTACAACTCCAAAACAGAAAAACAGGCAATTTCTTTTCATTTTGTTTTCACAGTGTAGCAAGTGTTAGCAATATGGACAAAAACAACATCAATAAGAGAAAAATACAGTAGGTGTTAGTTTCTTTAAACTTGATAGAATAACATCAAAGTCAAGTAATTTTTAGTACAACACAGTGTCGCTAAAACCAGATAAACATAGTTCGTTTAAAATAGATCAGGTTGACTAATTATACCTGTCTACTCGTATTTGTATGCTGAGCAGACAAAATATCATGCACCCAGGCCCTGATGCTATAATTGGATCTGTGCATACAGATCTGCTCTTCCTCGAAGTTGTGTTTAATTAAATTACACTATATACCTCTCTAAAGTAAACAAGGCCATCATTCAGTTTACATGTCCATATAAAAGAAGCAGCTGGAAACAACACATCCATTCAACACAATCACATACACCTAATTTATAGGCAGCACAAATCCAGACTTCCCTAAAGTTGCAAGAAACATGAATTTGACATAGATCAGGAAGAATACAGTCTAAAATAATGAGGAAAAGAGAAAAAGCAATAGACAATCAGAGAAGCAAGCAGAAAATAATAAATAGAATAAGTGGACCAATTAAAAACAAAACCAAAAATGAACAAAACCTCCAAACTCCAAACAGAAAACCACTAAAACAGCGACAGGTGAAGTAGGAATATAGTTTGCTAGTTTGCTTCCTAGAAGTGTTTTCCCCTCACATTATCTTTATGTCTCTCTCTCCCCTTCACTCCTTGCCTCCCAGGAAGGGAATGATCAAAGTTTTCCTCCTTTCTGTTGTTCCCTGCTTGTGTTAGCAACCCGCTCACAGGCCCTATCACAAAGGATTTATTTTCTTTTCATATTATAACAATCTATCAAAATGCCTATTGGCTTTGTGAATTGGAGTTGAAAGTTAATTTAAAAGCATTCTTCAATGGCAGCAAAGTCTAGATTACTGGCAAAACACACTTCTTTCTATTTTTATAGTGTACAGAGCAATTACAGCAGAACCCTTATAGTATTTTTAAGTTACATTGTACATTTAACTTGTAACAAGAAACATGTGTGCTAAGGGATGAAACTGTATGTCATTTTTCACAATCTGACCTCTAAAGAAAAGTTCTTTCAAATGACTCAAAATTCCTTAATTTTTATATTTATACATGTATAAAAATTTAAGTACAAACATATATAAAATATATTCCAATACGTTGGAAATATTGAATAGATTAGTATATTCTCATATGTATGTATATTCTCATATTAGCATATCTAAAATAGATACATCTATATTCTCACTTCCCTTTCTCATAATAACTGATTCAAACACAATCTTTTCTGACTGTTGTTATGTCTAAAATTTATTTTTGAGCCTTATGTTAAGACTAAAATACATTTTTTTCAAACAACTACTCCCCAAAGTACTTCTTTGATCATGGTGATTTGTCTTCTTCCTGTGGTTTGTGGAGGAACAGAAAAGCAAACTTGTAGATACTCCTGTATTCTTAGAAGTGAAGTCTATCAGAGTCACTGTGACTGTTATCCATTTGATTGAGGCTACACTTTTCTTTAACAACATAGCCCAGAAAAGGAATTAGCTCAGGGAAGTCCACCCTACACAGGACATAACCAGAGGAACACAATTCCTTACAATTACATGAAACACAGATGTCTGTATCTGGTATTTCCAGGGTACCTCCTGCTCTTGGGAACCACTTCTAGGGAGCAAGATGTAGATGTTCACTTGAACTGCACACAGCCACGAGTATGTCACCAGGCCTTGCCTGGCATCATTCAGCTTCCCACTCTACTCTCCAGTCTGGGGACCAGACATCTGTCCATTCTCCACCTATGGATATCGGAGGCACCAGCTTGAGCTGTTATTTTGTTGTTTAGTTATTGCACCTAGAGGATGTGGATGTCTGAAATTCTGCTATGGGAAACCTGGGGTCGAGACGGTGAGGAAATCTGGTGTGACTGTGTGAGTGGGGGATGTAGCTGTGAAGGGGCCTTGGCCCCAGCTCAAGTGGTGCAAGAGTGATTGCCAGAGTGGCTCATGGTCAGGTAGGGAAGTCTGCTTAACATACCGCTCAGCGAATTTACAAATCCACACATCCAGCTTTAACACAGACGGGCTGACCTTTAACAGAGCAACAGGCAGTGCTGAGGCCATGCTATGCGGAGAGCTGGCACAACCAGCATCCAGCCTGGGGCTGGTACCTGGACCCCGTCTGGCGGCGCTGGGTGGGCGGCTGGCTTTCTCCCTCTGTCCTGGCTGCCCCGGGTGCTCTGTGGGACCCAAAGGCAGGGGGACACTGGGGCCCTCAAGGCATGGCAAAGTCCCTGACCTGTGGCTGCCGCCCTGAACCTTGCAGCACTACAGGCTGGGGGCACAGTGGATGGACAATGTCATCTTGGCTTGTACTAGCAATAGTGTGGCCAAGAGCACCTGGACAGTGACCATCCCCCTGTACTGGCCACTGGTGAGACTGTGCCTCAAGTTCTGCTTTCAGTTCTGAGCAAGAAAGACACTGAGGTTCTGGAGAGAACCCAGAGAAGGAAAATGTAACTGAGGAAAGGTTTGCAGCACAAGCGTCATGAAGAGCGGCTGAGGGAACTGGGGTTGTTTAGCCTGGAAAAAAGGAGGCTCAGGGGAGACCTTATCACCCTCTACAACTGCCTGAAAGAAGGATGTAGCCAGGTCGGGGGCGGTCTCTTCTTCCACACAACCAGGGACAGCACAAGAGCAAATGGCCTCAAGCTGTGCCAGGGGAGGACATTAGGAGGAACTTTTTCACAGAAGCAGTGATTAAAAGTTTGGAATGGGCTGCCCAAGGAAGAAGTAGAGTCACCGCCCTGGAGGTGTTTAACGAAGGACTGGACGTAGTGCCATGGTCTAGTTGACACGGNAGGGCCGCGCTGAGGGGCGGGCGGCGGCCGCTGGCCGCGGGGAGCGCCCCGAGGGTTCCACCTGCTGCCGCCTGTGGCGGGGCGGGGTGGTGACCAGCACATCCCGGCCCTTCCTCCGTGGAGCAGCGGGGGTGGAGAGAGAGGGGCTGGGCGAGGTCCTCTCCGCCCCCGTCGGAGGGAGCGGAGTGAGGGGAAAGGTGGGTGTCGGAGAGGGGCCGGGTTTCGGAGGGGCCGGGCTTGGGGTGGGGATATTCCCAAGGGCTGCTTCGCCAGGTAGTTGTGGAAGGAGGAAGCCGGCGGCCGTCACCGACCTGGAGCTGAGAGGCCGGGCGCTGCCGCGGGGAACTTTGTGGTACTTAGGGCGTGCGGGTCTCGCTTCCGTTCCCTTNTTTTCACAGAAGCAGTGATTAAAAGTTTGGAATGGGCTGCCCAAGGAAGAAGTAGAGTCACCGCCCTGGAGGTGTTTAACGAAGGACTGGACGTAGTGCCATGGTCTAGTTGACACGGTGTTCGGTCACAGCTTGGACTCGATGACCTCGGAGTCTTTTCCAGCTTAGATGATCTTAAGCTGAGTGATCGATGCCGTGCTCCCACGCTCCGGGGCCGACGGGCCAGGCACCGACACAACACGACCGCGCCCCACAGCGGCGGGACTGCCGCACTGCGCAGGCGCCGCGGAAAGAGAGGCGGCGGGGGGCGGGGGGGGNGTTCCGCCGCCGCGCCAGGGCCGCGCTGAGGGGCGGGCGGCGGCCGCTGGCCGCGGGGAGCGCCCCGAGGGTTCCACCTGCTGCCGCCTGTGGCGGGGCGGGGTGGTGACCAGCACATCCCGGCCCTTCCTCCGTGGAGCAGCGGGGGTGGAGAGAGAGGGGCTGGGCGAGGTCCTCTCCGCCCCCGTCGGAGGGAGCGGAGTGAGGGGAAAGGTGGGTGTCGGAGAGGGGCCGGGTTTCGGAGGGGCCGGGCTTGGGGTGGGGATATTCCCAAGGGCTGCTTCGCCAGGTAGTTGTGGAAGGAGGAAGCCGGCGGCCGTCACCGACCTGGAGCTGAGAGGCCGGGCGCTGCCGCGGGGAACTTTGTGGTACTTAGGGCGTGCGGGTCTCGCTTCCGTTCCCTTCCTCTTTATTTTTCTCTCTCTTTCTCCCAGCTTGGCCGGAGTCGCGTTTTCCCCAAGGCCATGGCCAGGGCCGGTTTCCCGCCCCGCGGGGGCCGTGGCCCCGCGCCCGGCTTCGGGCCGGGATGCGCCGTGAAGCGCCGCTCCGCGGGGCTGGGCGCGCTCCCGTCCCTCCGCGGGGCAGAGGTGGCGGCCGCCGCTCGGGGCCTGCGCTTGCCCGGTTTTTAAACTTTATCGCGGAGTTACCCTATTAAGGTGGTAAAAAAGTCCTTTGGTGTGCGGGTTTCTTAGCGGTGGGTCGCGATGAGTTTTTAGGTATTTGTAGTTTCACGTGGTAGCTGAAGTTCAGTACCCCAAGTCTGGGGGGTGCTTGTCTGTAGCAGAGAAAACGTGGAGCTGCTGCTATTTGCCTGGTCGCTGGTACCTGGTGGAAATATATATGTGGAAGCGAATTGATTGACATCTATTCTGCAGGGTTAATCAATAATCAGAGTGGTTGTTCATGTAATGCAATTTTTTAGACCTTACTAAAAGCCTTAACTATGCAGCAGATCGTTACAGGGATGAAGTTTCTACAGTATTGTTGTCCTTAGAAGATAAAAATATTTTTAACAAGTCTGAAGTATTGTGCTCCCATTGCTGGGATAGTGTGATGGTAGCTGACTGTATGTCTTGATAAAGTTTCTCAACTTGAAACTAAGTAATAAAGGAAAGTTCATTATGTGTGCTGCCAACTTCCCTCACTACTTTTTAAGTGAAAATGTGATTGCTGATATTTTTCCTTTACCTATTGATATTTCGAATCCAAAGTCTGGGAAGCTTGTTCATGATGGGAAATTCAACTGTCCCAGGAAACTAACCATGCCCAATGTTTATTTTTTTATCATAACCGTATGCAGAGGTGAAAATAGAAATGGTCACTGAAATCTGCACTTCCAACTTCATGCAAAGATGTAGATGTTACACTAACGTAAACTTGCATCCTGCCTCTCAGTCACATGTAAAACCTTTGTTGTTCTTAAAATCCAGGTATTCTGATACAGAAGTTAAGAAGGCTTCTTTTTTTCCTTGTGGTTTACAAAAATTCCTGATGTCTTTTAAAACACGGTTGTAGTAGAAGCCGGTATAGGGAGACATGTTGATGAGAACAGTCTTGTATAAGTGCTGATTAATCAAACAGCTAATAGTCTTAAGAAGTATCTTTTTGAAGAATTTAGTTTTAAAAATGTACTGAGTAATTCTTTTATGATGAGTGTTTTTTCATATTTGCTTTAGAACTGCATGTTGCAAAATTTCACGAAAAAATTAAGAAAGTTCTCACTGGAATGAGAATGTTTTTATTAATCTGTCAAATGTGCTTATGGAGGAACTTGTAATTTTGTTTTTCTTTTGTTCTATTTGAGAATACAAGTTCTAGGTTTTTCTTCTTAAGTTGTGGAATTGCTATCTAATGTGAGTGTATGATTCCTATGCTGTCATACAGCCACTATGATGAGTCTCTTTTCCCAAGTATTTTTTTTAAATTTTCATAAAGTTTTTATTATTTCACTTGAGAGAGGAGGGAAAAAGAGTCATCAGTCAGTTGGTATACTGCCCTGAAATACTAATAAAGATAACTTAATGTTGACATTGTTTCTGGTTTGGGTAGAAATGATGCAGGTGAAATATATGTAGTTCTTAAACCATACAAATCCAACGTTGCAAAGTAGAACCTCCCTAGTAAACTTTGAGAGAGTAAAACAAAGACTGTGGAAATACTGAAGATGAGTCAAATGGGTGTTTTTAAAGAAATTTTCTGAAGTAGAGCCTTTATGTGTTTCATTGAAGATACAGGTGGTTGGTGATACCTCAAGTTTGACTATGCTCTGAGATGCTAAATGCTGCCTGTGACACTTCAGGAAGACCTGCGGTTTTTGGGTGATTTGAGGGTGTTCTTTTTTTTGTTAGAAGATGCTAAATACCTTCTGAGAATTGAATGTCATTGGTTGATCTCCAAACTGTTAGCTGAAAATGCAAGCTGTTAAGATAGGTATTGGTTAAAACTAATAAACCTAAAGTAAAACGGAGTTTTTCATAAGCCCTCTTGTGACTTTTTATTTTCAAGGGCATTTAATAAAAAAAAAAAGAAAAAAAAAAATTACATTTCCTTGCTGCTTTAGTACAGAAATTAAATAGAGGCATCAATTTATTTCTGTGCAATGCTGAGGCTCATTTAGATCCAAACCTTATGTTTAATGAGGGTGAGAATATGAAAAATTAAACACAGAGAAATAATTTTTATTTGTATCAGAAAACTTCTGTCAAAAACTGTGAGAATTTCAATTTTATAGCAAAGAAATCGGCTCTTTATTTAAGTTTATTATGTTAGCAGGGAAATATAACTCAAGTTAAACTTAAAAAATTCAAAGAAACCAGAATGGTGTGAACTGTAATTTTTATTGGCTACCAAAAGCAGACCAGATACGTACATAGACCTATGGGTGTTTATAATTGAGTTTAGTGGCCTCCTTGTGGGTTAGTAAGAGGGAAACTCAGGAGCAACACTAAACACAGCAGCTGTATTTTATTTTCAAATTAACTTTTGTCATTCTGGTACCAGATTAAATCTTCAGGTAACAAGACTTCCGAATTCTGGAAGATAATGCTCAAGCTTTTAGAGAGTCATCAACCACTTCCTTATTGTATCCATAGAATTCTGACTCAGAAGCCTTTTCGTTTAATTTATATTCTACATAGAATTACATGGTTTACTTTTTCGCATAGTTGCTTCATAAATACCTGTTTTTAACCTACTTTGAGTTATGTACTTGTGGAAAACTTAGTATAGCCTAGTATGAATGAAGTTCTCTTCTGAGCCGTTCACTCCCCAATCTTGTTTACTAGTACTCTCTGTTATAATCAGAAATGGAAATCATCTATCACAATCAGAAGCATGAAAATAACAAAATATAAATAAATCTCCTAGCTTTCCTAGCAGTTGTCAAATTGCTGTTCATTTGATTTGGTCTGTAGTCAAGAAAATTAATCTGCTTTGTGCACCCTGTCTGCGGAGATAAGCAGTTGTTTTGGGTTCTGTCAGGGAGTATTTTCTGGTTTTTTGCTGAACAGCCGTTGTGTTAAGTGATAAACACAAGTGTGTGTTTGTCAACTTTCTTTTAAAGGATATTCTGATTAAACAAATCTTGTGTCAAAACGTGAGGATGAGAGTTAGTTGTATCCTGAATTTATGCCTGTAGCTGCTGTTTCAAGGTACAATTCTTAATTCTTTTGCACCCATTAACTGTTGCATGTAATTGCAATCCTGCTTTTGGTTTTCCTGCTTTTGACCATTGTATATATTTTGTACTTTTAGTTTCATTTGATGCTGCATATTTTTAATGAAAGACTATATTTAAGAGACTTTTTTTCCTTTTTCTTTTCTCATTTCAGCATGTGAAAATTATGCCTATTTCTTCAGGTCTGTGGATGTGAGTTTTATATTGGAGTTAGAGGCAGCATTTTTGACACGCTTTGCAGAGTGGGTAGGTGAAAAAGTATTTTCTCTGCTCCTGTTGGTACCACTCTTCCCTGCTCTTCTGGTTTCCCTCTTGGCTGAAGTTTTTCAAACTCAGATCTGCAGCCAAAAGAGTAGCATCATGCTCAACAGCACATTTCTGCACCTCCTGCATAGTGTAGCAACGGTCATATGTGAACTGCATGGTAAAATAAATTATTCTGGTACCATGCTGCCTTGCAGTTGTTAGTCACTGCAGTGAGAACTGTGAAAACACAGGGGTGAGGAATGACATGACTGCCTTTGCACACTGCAGCCATAGATCAGCTTAAACTGACCAGGAAACCACACCCTGAATTTCTTGTGAAAGCCAATGGAATGAATGCTTATACGATTCAATAAACCAGCCATTATCTTTGCAATTAACTTCCTTAATCACACCGAACTACTAGTAATTTAACTTGTTGCCATTCTTATTCATTAAAAGGCATTGTGTATTACAATGGCATTTAAAGTCAAGGAGAAGAGAAATCATTCTTTCTGCGCAGTGAGTAGTAGGAACAAAGGAATCAGAATTGTGTTTGCATATGTACTCTCTGTGAAAGTGTGTGTACTTCTCGCAAGTGTACAAGTATATGGTGGGCTAAGTGGTATTAGCATCTTACCATTTAAATGAGACATTACTGTTTCCTGGAAGGTGCATTGCATTAATCATGGGAATAAGGATGATCCAAAACCAGTTCAAATATAGGCAGAAATCAAATCTTACCACTTCATCTGCTTTGGGTGGGACCAGACCGTATGGCAAAACCGGGGAATGCTAACCCTTTCCTTGTCTGTAGGTTGCATGGTAGCTACAACTGAAGTGGCATGTGAGAGGGATATGACAGAATTTTAGAGTATTGTGCCAGCTTTTGATCCAGCTTACTAGGTAGTTCCTAGACTGCACTACTTTGGAAAGACAATAAACATTTTTAAAGCAAGAATTCAAGGCATATTTTTGCACATGTCCAGTGTGATAACTTCAAGGGCTGCATTTGAATGTGTGAATTATGCGTCAACACTTTGAGGTACAGACTCTCATGTCTTAAAGGTCTTTTCCAACC